>JAJMKU010000051.1:0-60278 GCA_030563965.1 Pichia cactophila
CCCCGCATCGAAAGCGTTGCAATCAAATTTGAACAATTAGAAAACAAGAAAAAGTTTTATTCACCCCCCACTTTAAGGTTGCGTTAACTCCGGCACAATTTTTTACTTACTAATTAATTTTAAATACAAAACAACTCACTATACATACAATTATTCATAATATATACTAGGTCTTTCTAGATCCACCTCCAGAACCAAAGTCGGCTCTTGTTCTCTTTCCGCTTACTTGTTTCTTGAACTCAAATTTTGAAATTAAAGATATGTGATCAGAAGGATATTCACTAGTAGGGAAACCAATAACTTTATTGGTATATTCCTTATCGGTTTCTCCAAGTAATCCCTTGACTGATAATGTCGCAGTTGAAAACCAAATATAGTCAATCACTTCTGTAAAAGTTGGGGTAAAATTGGTGAAATCAAGCTCTCCAATAACATCATAAGCACTTCGTAAATGGAAAGGATGTGATAAACCTTCACTGGTATATTTACCATAATCTCGATCTTTTAGATCTCCATGATCTTTAGACGAACCTTGAGAAATAAATTGATAAACTGCTGAATCAGTTTGTGAATTAAAATCACCACAAATAATTACTGGAATCTTGTTAATATCATCCCTACCATTAGTATATTTTCTAACAACAGTTTGTAATTCTTCAAGAAGAACTGCGACTTGCATTGCTTTAACATCATTATATTCTGGATCCCAATGTAAATGAGTATTTGCAATTACTAATTTCTTACCACTCGGAATATGTTGTAAGATACTAACTGAAGCAATATTATCCTTATTCATAAATCTATTAAAAACATCATCTGTTTTCTTAAATTTCTCTTGACTAATAACTAATCTACCATATTCAAGAATTTTTTTATCAATTAATTCAAAGACATTGGTTTGGTAAAAAGTCGCACAACCATCAACTCTCTTAGCTGCTTTCTCGCTCATAGTTTTTGCACGACTTTTAGAATGAAATATGCCCTGATAACCTTTACTCATCATTAATGGAACCCAATATTCTTCATAAGTTCTCGTTTCAACTTCTTGTAAACAGATTATGTTGGTAGAATATGATAAAATTTCCTTAGTCAATTTTTCACGTCTATATTCCCAATTAAGTGCCCATGATGGTGTATATTTATACATCTTTGGTGTGGCATAATGCTGACATAGAGTATTATAACTCATTAATGTGAATGAATTATTCTCCTTGGAGTGTAGGTCAACTTCAGTAACAACTTTCATCTCCTCCTCCTTAATCTTAGGTTCTCCATCATCACCAATTGCAATCCATTTCCTAGACTTTGGAGGTGGTAATTTGATACATTCATCTCTTAAATGAATTAGTAAACCCCTCGTGCCTTTCTTTGCCACGATAGAAATTATTTCTTTATCAAGATTAACATTACCTTCTATACCCATAAATTCTAATGAGACAAGATTACCAAACTCCGTTGGGATATTTCTAATGTCGTTATCAAACATGTAAAGATATCTCAAATTGAATAGCATTCCTAATTGTGGTGGTAAGGAAGTTAATTTATTAGCAGAAATGTCCAAAACTCTCAAACTTTTCAATGTTCCAATTGAAGCAGGTAGCTCCTTGATTGAATTCCCATTCAAATACAACCTTCTCAAAAATTTGTACCTGAATAGTTTATCGTTCAATGCTGACATCATTTGTCCACTAAGATCTAATCCAGTCCATAATTGTGTATTATTCTCCTTGATTCTAATCCTTTGATCTTCCTCTTCTTCATCAACAGCATTTGCTTCTTGTGCACCCGTCTTCTTTGCAATAACAGCATTCGACAAAGTTGGGGTACTCACATTTCCAGCACCTTTTGAACTTTCAGTTTGAAGGGCTGCTTGTGTATTGGCAATTTCAGATTGTTTGATTACACTTGTTAATATATTTTTAGTAACATCGATCAAGGTTGAACTTTCAATGGATGTTTGACCAGGTTGTTGCGCTATCCTGGATATACATGCAGCTTGCCTGGCATAGAAATGAGACGCATTTGATTGTCTTGAAACTTCAGCTAGTTGTAGTTGATGACTCCAGTGAACAGACGTGGCTACAGAGTCGTCGACCGGTATATTATTGTATTCTCTTTCTACAACAGCAGTTTGTGCTAAATTTGATGGTAGCATTTGAGGCGTCATATGGGGCGTCCCCAACCCAATATCAAAATGCTGCTGTTGTTGTAATTGTTGCTGCTGTAATTGTTGTTGCTGTTGATGTTGTTGCTGTTGTTGGTGGTGGTGTTGTAGTTGTTGTTGCTGCTGTTGCTGTATTTGCTGAGCTACTAGCTGTTGTTGTTGCTGCTGTTGTTGTTGCTGTTGTTGTTGTTGCTGCTGCTGTTGTTGCTGTTGTTGTTGTTGTTGTTGCTGCTGCTGCTGCTGTTGTTGCTGCTGCTGCTGTTGTTGTTGTTGTTGTTGTTGCTGCTGCTGCAGACCAGAAATCTGTTTTTGTTGAAGCTGCTGCTGTAACAATTGTTGAAGCTGTAGTTGTTGAAGCTGTTGCTGTAGGCTGAGTAGATTTTGAGTATTCTGGGGATGACTTTGAGAACTTTGTCCCTGTTGAAGTTGTCCAAGTTGATTTGGCACTCCAGAATTACGGACATTCATAGACGCATTTGGTTGTGATAATAAATTTGAAGGGTTCATATTGGCATCAAGATGTGATTGATATTGCTGATCATTGAGTCCAATTGAACTTTCGATATATCCCGATTGTTGTTGATTTGAGTATGGTCCATTATTGAACTGAGTAGGATTCCCCGCTTGCTGTGTATTCCCCATATTGGATCGTAATATATGTGAATTCCCAGCGTTCTGCTGAAATTGTGACGTCAAATTCATAATCTATAATTGCTTATGACTCAATTGGTTGATCCTCAAGGAAATTAACAATTCTTTGCTGCCTGTATAATTTGTCAATAGCTGTTGGATCAAACAAAGGGATTGAATTCTTTCTGTATTAAATACCTAATCGAGTGTTTAAGTGATAAATTTACTTGGAGTCTTGTATGTGTTTTGCCATCATGAGGGCTAAGCTTGTTCGTGTTACAATGCGCAAAACTTGAGACGTTCGTTCAAACTGTTCGCACTGCAACAAAAATTCCCTAGTAAGACGATCGACGCGGATTGGCCTACATGTTATCTTGTGTTTAGTAGTACTTACCTTTATACAAAAAAGCATCTTTTACCACAAATCTTGCTTCAATAATTTAAGACTTTCTCTAGCATTTTTACCAAACCGTAGAGGTAATTGAAAATCCTTATCGAACAGCTGATCTGAAACTGTAAAGCGTGGAGGTAGAGTTGAAGCACCAACAGCAGGGTCGACTGAGGAAGCTACAATTGATGCCGTATGTGCATTCAACTCTGCCCTGCAAATTCCTTTGCCAGAATCGATATACTCTTTGAGAAATGAGTCTTCAAGCAAAAAGTTTCGTAAATCCTGAAACTTGATCCAATTAAGCAACAGTACCTTAAATTTCTCACCTTCACTTTGAAACTCTTTACAGAGTGATGCAGTGTTTAAGCCAGTATTCCTATAGGCACCGATTCGTGGCCACAAAAAATTCCATAAACTACCTTTCTCCTCATCTCTCACTCTCTTGGTCGATACATTACGGAGTGCTTTGTTTAAATTTTCCGCGTCCAATATAACATAAAGTTGTAGATCAACCACATATTCCTCATTATCAATTGTGAAAACATAAAGAGGAAAGTATTTCTCTAATTCTGCTTTTTCTGTTTTACCATCCAAGCTGGCATATTTAAGCTCATATGGGTAATAACTTCTTATTAACTTTCTCTTCTCTGTTTCTTGCTTCACCATCTCTCTCTTTTTCTGCTCCTCTGCTTCGAGCTTCTGTCTAGATAGTGATTCCTCTTCTCTTTTCTTTCTTTCAAGTTCTTCTCTTTCTTCAGCCTTTTTCTCTTCTTCTCGCTGTCTTTCAAAAGCATCAATTCGTTTAGCAATTTCTTGTTGTTTCAGTTTCTTTCTCTCATTTCGTTGATGTTCAAGTGCTTCCCTGGCCTTCTTTGCTTCAATCTCTTTCAGTTTTTTGGCGTGTAGCTCTTCTGCAGTTGGCACTGCAACTTTTCTTTCCTCCACTTCCTCCTTTATGGATTTTCCAACCTTGCGAGGTACTGTTAGAGGAGATGGTGATCTGATATCTTCTTTGATTATCTTTGCCTTCTTATTTGAAGGAAATTCATTGCTCTCAATCATGGTTTCTATTTTAATATCACCAGACACGTTGGTGTCATCATTGTCCTCGCGAGCACGTTTATTATGTGAGTCTATTTCTTTTAAATCGGATTGATCAGCATAAGAACTATCAACATATGAAACACTCCCATCCGCTTCTTCTTCATCTGCTTCATGATAATCGCTATTTTGAGATTCTGTGTTGACATCTTTAGCGGCTTCTATTTCATCGCTTATACCAGTTTCATTCATCTTTTTCTTTATCAATTCATATTCATCAGTGTTTGTTAGACCTTTGCTTTCCAGAATCGCCAGTGCAGTTCTACCCTTATTATCTTTCAAACTTAAGTCAACTTGATTCGAAAGCAAAAGTTTAACCATTTCAATATGGTTATTTCCAACTGCATGCATCAACGGTGTGAAACCAGATTTATCCTTATAATTTATATCTGCACCAAAAGCTATTAGTAAACTTGCAATATCAGGAAAGCCAAGTTTTGAAGCAAGTAGTAAAGCTTCTGGAGGAATTTTATTTCCATTTGCACTGGAAACGTAATTTAAGATAAAAGTGACATCGTTAGCTCTAATTCTATCATACAAGGAGTTTAAGCCTCCAATTCTTAAAGTGGAGTATGGAAGTTCGATGTCATCATGGGATTTCCTCTGCATCTTCTTTCTAGATTGTTTTGGTGCATCAAATTTTTTGGCAAAAGACTGTAAAAGCCTTTTGAGTTTTTTAGCTATTTGGAGATTATCCTCATTTTCTTTTAGGGTTTTATCGTCAAATTCATCATCTTTTTCAAGGTTCACTATTGTATTATCAAGAATAGCAATAGCATTTTCGTTTTGAGAGTTTTCTATCATTGGGTTGGCACCATTTTGCAATAAACACTTTGCAACTTTGTAATGAAGATTGGAAACGGCATCAATCAATGGGGTATCTTTGTCGATTTGTCCACTCTGTACATTTATATTGGCACCATTTTTAATAAGTAGCTCAACTATTTCCAAATGACCTTCTAATGCGGCTTCATGTAGGGGTGTAATTCCAGCAAAATCCGCATCATTAACGTCACTTCCTGTATCAAGTAATCGTTTAACTTCCTCGATATTACCTTTCGCACACATTCTTTGAAGTTGAGTACGTCCTGAAGCATCACGTCCAGAGCGTGATGATTTCCTTTGCTTGGGTGACTGTGAACGTGATTCTTTAGCTCGAACCTTCTTCAACGTTTTGGGTTTCACTTCATCTGCATCACCATCTGATGTATGACCTCCACGTGAGTTCTCTTGCAATAATCGATGCAACTTTCGACCTTTTTTAGAAGGCACAGGAATTGACTCTTCATGGTCAGTCTCTTCTTCTGATTCAACAATTTTTCTAGAGTCCGAATCGGTATGATGTACTCTTTTACTTGAGGTTATGATTTCATCCTCATCTTCATCCTCATATTCGTCATCTTTGCCCTTTTCTTTGCCTTCAGATTTCTCTTCATCACCACATTCATCCTCTTTGAAAGATACTTTTCCATCATCATCACCTTGGTTATGTTGAAGTTTAGACTCGGAATGAAAATTTGGCTCTTTTTCTGAATTATCTGAAGGGTTTTGAGGAATTTCCTTTAGCGTAGACTCTGAAGTTGATTTATCGGGGATTTTAGAATATGTATTTTCATGTTTTGTCTCTTGTTTCGTATACGGGAAAGTTTCAGGTGCTGTGTCATACGAGCCGACGTTGACTCCACTATCAGAAGGTTTCCTTGAGTCACTAAAACTTCTCTTTTCAAAAAGATCTATTCCTGTACTTGCAGTCTCTGATGATCGCACCACTTCCTGTTCAGTGCGAGATGTTTCGGGTCTTACTTTCCTCATTGGCTGAATTTGTTTGAGATCTATAATTTTCTTTTCACTTTTCCCTAACTCCCCATGTAGGTTTGGCACTGAATTTGATGTAGTAGATATTTTAGTTTTCATAACAATAGGTCTACTATCCTCATTACTTCTTCTCCTGCTGCTGAATACGTTGTTCGTTACCTTATCTGTATCCTGTTTGGAAGTATATGGCACATTATTGGCGGAATTAAAGGTAGGTCCTGATTCAGGATAAAAGTTCCCATACGTGTGTCCTCCTTGAGAATCAGTGTAAGAAGAATGTCGCTGTTGAAATGGAGGAGAATGGTTATACCTTGAAATAGATTGTTGAGGAATTTGTTGAGAAGAATGATAACTATTGTGTCTAGAGTTGTAATTATTTCTGTAGCTTCCATGATTGTTGTAATGATTTCTCGAATATCCGTGTCCTTGATGGGGTAGATAATTGTGGTTAGGATTCATGTTGCGATTATTGTTATGATATTGGGCATTATTTCTATAGTATTCATTCCCTTGATTGGCATGATTTCCTGGGCCTGCGGCGCCATGTCTGCGATATGGATTATTAGACATAGTAGCTTGTTCTTTAATTTTCTACTCTTTGCAGATTTGTTTAAAAGCACAGCAGTAGTTAGCTAGCAACGTCTGGATGAATGACGAACTGTTGTTTGTCACCTCTGCAAGCGAAGTTGCAAAGAGCTCAGTTTATTTGACCACAACGAGAAAATCAGTCGCGACCCGCAGTACAATCATTCAGATCGCTCTTAAAACCACCTGCGGTCGAAAGATACATGCACATGCACCTGCTAGCTAGTACACATGCCTTTAGTTTGCACCAGAAACATAATCTTTTTCACTTCTTATGCAGATGGTCCAAACTCACAAGGAGAATTCTCTAGATCTGACTCGCCATAAGAAAGGGAGTAAAAGTGGATTGATTAGAAATAGACAAATATATTCTTGCAAGCGTTGTTACATAGCAAAGAGGAAATGCGATAAGACACACCCTATCTGTCTCAGATGTCTCAAAACGAAACACAAATGTGAGTATTTCTCCAAAATAGATAAGAAAGCTAAGAAAGACAAGGGTAGTGATTTGAGTGATTTAGATACAGAAAAGACTTCGGATTCTCATTTGATTGTTGGGGACAGTTCTATTGAAGGATCGAATGTCAAACCTTCATTACGTAATATACTTAACACTGAAATCAATCCACAAGTTAGCAAAGAAGAGAACAATAATTTTACTCTTGTAATTAGTTCCAATGGTGAATACTCAAAGTTTTTTCCTACGGCTATATTCCCGTTTCATGATCATCAAGCCAATTTATCGATGATTTTGAACTTCAATGATAGTGAAACAAGGTCACATTCATTATTTGATTTTTCAATGATTATAGAACCACTTTATGATTTGGATTCGATCAAGAAGCTAATTCCAGGGAAAAAAGTGATGGATTTTATCATCAACCATTTTATTGAATCGATTCTACCCTTTGTTCCAATTATTGATACCCAAGAATTTCTTTATGATTATGAGCAATTTTGGCAAAATGTTGATACTTTTGATGATAAAAATTTCCTTGTTTTGCTGTTTTCAATCATTTTTGCCAGTTGCACCAACATTATGCTTCTAAAAGTTTTAGAACAACTCAATCTATTTGAAGGATATAAAAACAGTTTATGGAATATAGATTTTGAGAAGTTAAGATTGCGAAGTTTCCAATGTATTCAAAATTTGACAAGGATGTTAAAGTCTGAATTAGCACCATCGATATCGGTTATAGTTGGTCTTGCAATAGTGTATTATTTGGGTTCATATAATGGAGCTAATGCTTCTATGCAAATTGCTGGATTGGTTAAACTTTCTCAATTTTTTGGACTACATAGAAGTTTGGTACCAACTTCATCCGCTTTACCTTTGAGAGATGTAATATACAGTTTTGTCTGGTATCTTGATGGATTAAGTGCATATTATAGTGGATTCCCACCAAATATGAATCATGAGTTTTTCCAAACAACACATCATAGTTTAGCCAATTCTAATGATATAAATATTATTTTTTTAAGGGGGAGGCTTCATAATACAAGAATATGGAATGCTGTATTGTTTGAATTCAATAAAATTAATAAAACAGATGAAGCATCATTTCTTAAAGTAGAAGAAATGTATAATGAATCACTTAATCAAGTCAATTCTATTAATGAATTAATTAAACATAACAAGCAAGCATGTGATAGATATAAAATATTTTTGATGACTGAAACTAGAATGGGTTTGAGGAAATCTGCATTAATGATTCATGCATTGAGGAATAGTGTTAAAAATAATAAAGTTGTTGATTATAAGGAAAACATTACATCCGAATTGACTTTACAAGCTATTCTTTTAGTTAATGAATCAATTTATAGAGTTAGATTAGGTGCTGATGTTATGAAGAAATCAATTTGGTATTATCGTTTTGCTATGCCATTTCAAGCAATGTATATTATTTTATCACATCTTCAAATTCACCCAAATAAAGAATTGAATTTTTCTATGTTGGATACTAAATATGAATATACAATGATACCCGAATATACATCATTTGATTATTTGACTGGTGATATTCGATTAAAGATAGTTGATTATGCAATCGGAACACTTTCGTTTTTAATAAATTTCTGGCCGCCAGCACAAGTTGATAGGTTTGAAGCAATTGTGAATTTTCGAAATTATCTATTTGATAATTTGAAAGGGAAAATAGATGATATGACAAAGAAAGATAACTCTAAATCACCAAGTGAGATAAGTATTACTCAACCTTGTAAAATAAAGGAGCCTTTACGAAACGCAAATTTTTTCAATGATTTTGAAAATTTCTTTGATAAAATGATGATTGATCCTGCAATATGGGACGATAGTTCTAGCTTTTGGATGGAGTCAAAAAACTGAATAATACGGAGTAATAACATACCCTCTACTGAGTTTCCCAACTGTGGAAACTGACGTGTGTGCATGTGTGCACATGTGCATGTGCCAATTGCTGAGCCCCCTCAAACGTAACGGTCAGATCTATCGAGCGATAAAAATTAAAATTGCTAAAATTCAAAACGTCCGTGAATCGGAATTTAGTTTATCAGTTGAGAAAATTATGACATGATTTTCTTAAATCCGCAATGTGCACTTGCGGTGGAGAGATGCGGCCCTGAACAAGTTTACATACAGTTCCACGATCGTTATATAAACCTACTCTAAAGACCCATTTTGAAAGGATTAACTACCTTGGATATTCTTTGTTTTTACAATAGAATATCAATTATCAGAATATGACTAAGATTGTTGTAGTAGGAGCAGGTGTCATTGGCTTAACATGTGCGCATGAATTATTGAAGGATCCATCGAACAAAGTTACTGTTGTCTCACAACAATTTCCAACAGATTTTGAATTTTCAACAATTTACACTTCACCTATTGCAGGTGCAAACTGGCTATCATTTGCAGCTGATGATGATAAATTTACACAAGAAATTGATAAGGTTGGTTACAAGAAATACAAAGAACTTGTTAAGCGTCCTGAATCTGGTGTTACCGCAAGGAAAGAATGTACCTATATTCCATACAACAAGTCAGGCAAGAAATTCTATGATGGTTTACCTTGGTTTTTAAAGAATGGTTTGGGATCAGAATTTGGTCTTAGAGTTTATGATAAGAATGAATATGATACTAAATTATTTTCAAATGCTTACGAATTTGATGGTTTTAATATCAGAACAGGTTATTATATGACATTCCTTATTAATGAGATGTGGAAACTTAGTGGTAGTGCAGAAAAGCCTGATTCTAGATTTGGTATGGTAAGGAAGTCAATTCAAAAATTATCTGATGCTTATACTCTACATCATCTTGGGGGTGTTGCAGATATCGTTATTAATTGTACTGGATTTTTAGCCAAAGAACTTGAAGATCTTGAAGATAATGAAAAGGAAAAAATTTATCCTGTACGTGGTATTGTCTTTGTTGCTGAAAATAATACTGGTATGAAGAAGAATACATTAGTTGATATTTATGATCCAGAACATCCTGATGAGAAGCTTTACTTTATGCCAAGACGTGAAAAGGAATTGATTATGGGTGGTGTTTTTCAAGAGAATAACTTGAGTTCATACGTTGATCCTGCCTTCTTTCACAGGTTAGTGACTCGTTGTAAGAAGTATTTAAGTCAATACAATTGGGATGACCTTAAAATTGTAAGAACACAAGTTGGCTATAGACCTTTTAGAAAAGGAGGTTATAGAGTTGAAAGAGTAGGTAACCTTGTTCATTGTTATGGTATAGGAGCAGCAGGTTTCCAATCAAGTTGGGGATGTGCTGAAAGAGTTGTTGGACTTGTAAATGATTTTAAAAACAAATCTAAATTATAATATGTTTAGTCATAACTATATACTATTTGTATAACAAGATTTGATTAGACTGGTTTCAAAAAAAACTATATGAGAATTGATTTAAGTATGACGCTAACTACTGATGTAATACAAATAGAAACAGTGGGGAATAACTTGAGTAAGATTTGGAAAAAAAACTCCAATTTATTCTTTTATCTATTTATATAAAAAACACTTTAATTCTATTATTTATCTATATTACTAAGAAGTTACAGTTAAAGCTTCTGCTTGAGTTTTATAAACAGCATTTGAAACTTTAACACCCCAATCCCAATCTTCATCAACTATATATTCTTGTGTACCATCTTCTTTGAACCATCTAATTTTTTTAAAATCATGAGAAGGCCAACCTTCAATATTTTTCTCAAAATTTAAAAATTGAACATATGGTGATATCCAATCTTTTAAATGAGAATGTTCTTCATCAGTATAACCTCTATAAAGGTTGTAAAACCAAACTGTTAAATCTGCACCATGAGGTACTTTCCAATCTTTTTCTAAATGTTCATCTAACCATTTTGCTCTATAACTTACCTTATAACGATAAATATCTTCTTGAGGAAATCCATTATCAATTAATTTATTTATAAACCCTCTTGCGGAAGCATAAACTTGACCTTCACCAACAATTGCACCATATTTAATTCTAAGTGCTTCTTTTAATTCAGATTCAGGAACATCTTCAAAATTTTCAGGATGTGCCTTGTATAAATCTAATAATGTTGGAACAACAACTCTTGGATAATAATTTTCTACTTCAATTGGTAAATCTGCAACTGTTTCAGGAGTATTTAATAAAGAGTACTTTAAACATTCATTATCAACTTCACCATTTAAAATTCTAAGACCTTTATTCTTACAAAGTTCTCCAAATTTACCTGTATGTAAATCAAGGATAATTTGCTTTGTAATAAAATGTTCATCTGTAACAGCTCTAAATGTATGTAATGTCAAAGTTGGAATAAAATCTTCAATAAAATCAGTATCTAGTTTTCTTAATTTGTTTAATTTTTCTGTAGCAGAAAGATTCTTATCAATATTCAATTTTTCAAGTATTTCATCAAATTGATCTTGAGTTTCAGCAATAGTTTTTGGTTGAATATAAACTAAATTTGAGAAAAATGCAACCTGTTTAATTATTTGAAGAGCTTCAGGGTGATAAATTTCATATGCTAATTGAAAGAAAGTTGAATAAGAGCCAGCAGAAATTCCACCAACAGTAATTTTTTCTGGATTACCACCAAAAGCTGAAATATTTTTATAAGTCCATTCAATTGCTAATCTTTGATCCCAAAAACCGAAATTGGAATTCATTGGATTTTCTTCTAATAATTCTTTACAAGATAAAAATCCAAACATGTTTAATCTATAACCTGGAACAACAAGAATAAATTTTTGAGTAAATTCATCATCATCATAAAATTCAGGAGCATTGAAAAATTCAGAATTTGGTGTATTATATTGTAACCAACCACCATGAATGTAAATTAAAACAGGCCAACCTCCTTCTGGTTTATATTTATCCGATGCAGGAATCCAAATATTGTTATACTGAATAACTTCTTCACTTGGAGATTTAAAATATCTGAAATTTGGATTAGCCACAGCTGGTTGCGGACATTTAAGTCCAAATTCAGTGTAATCCCCATTAGAATAATCATAATTATCAGGTAGTTCCTTTGGTAAAGTGAATCTGTCTTCCCCTTTAATTGGACAAGCATAAGGAACTTGTGTAAATCTATGAACTGTTTGTTTACCACTTTTAGGACTTGTAAGTGTTGTACCTTTGAAAGTTCCTTTACCTGGAATATTCAGTGTGTAAGAATCGGTGTATTGCTTAGATAAATTTTGACCCATGGTTGCTTGACTAATCAAGGAAAGAGGGAAACAGTGAAAGAGAACATTTGCATAGATTTCATTTGCAAGATATAAAGACACGCAGGGAAGACTAACCAGATGGTGTCTTGGGAGAGTGCGGGTGTAAGAGAGATAGAGTTGGATATGTTAGACCCGCTATCGCCCGCAATTACTGTCACCGTTGATAGCGTTTTCTGTCGCGAATGGGAGACTAGGATCTGACCGTTTGGGCGTTGTGTTGTGTTGTGTGGCGCCCTTATCGCGCTTCGCCCCACGTCTCACTGGCCCACTAGCCCGCATTTCCTGCTCTTCTCGACCGCAGTTCTCGGATACCCGATACCCCACAGCACTGTGTGTCACAATGGTAGAGGTGGACATTGATGGTGGACCGGTAGTGGTGGTGAGTGTGATTGTTGGGATCTGACTTCATTGTCCTTGGTAATCGTATTAACACCTGAATCTTCAGCTGTTATCTTCCTTTACTAATTTGCATTATCCAAACAAGTTTTTCTTATCATTTCGCAAATCTTCCATTATTTAAAACCTGTTACACTTCCTGTCACATTATTAGAAAAGTGTTCGATTAATAAAAAAAATCTCTTTATTAAACAACTCAAAAATGCCTTCAATAAAACAAATCTTTTCATCTTCAAAAGAAAGTGAAAAGGATCAATTCGAAGTACACGTTGATACTTTAGAAAACCAAAGTTCAGATAATTTTACTAAATTAGACACTGTTGTTTCTCCACATGGTAAAGTTGTTCATATTGCTCATGATAATAAACATTTAGATGAAGCTTTAGAATTTGCTAAAAAGCATGGTCATATTGAAGTTTCTCCAGCTGAAGATGCAAAAGTTAGAAGAAAATTAGATTTAATTGTATTACCATTATTTTGTTTCCTTTATATGAATCAATTTATGGATAAAACAAGTATAGGATTTGCTGCTGTTATGGGTATTAGACAAGATTATAATATGGTAGGTACAATGTATTCATGGACAAATTCAGGATTTTATCTTGGTTACGTTTTCGGTTCACCTTTTGCTGCTATAATACTTCAAAAAGTTCCAACTGTTAAATTTGTTTCAATTACAATTATAGTATGGGGTATTGTACAATGTTGTCATGCTGCTCCAAAAACTTATGCAGTTTTCATGTTTCTTCGTACATTATTGGGATTTCTTGAATCATTTGTTGCACCAATTTTTGTTATTATTTTAAATCAATATTATCATCATACAGAACATTTTAGTAGAACTGGTGTTTTCTATGGTTTTAATGGTTTAGGTACAATTTTCCTTTCATCTGTTTCTTATGCACTTTATCGTCATACTGCAAGTTATTCATTAGAATCTTATAAAATTTTATTTTTAATAGTTGGATTAATGACAATTTTAAATGGTATTTTAATTGCTTCTATTATGCCAAATACTCCAGCTGAAGCTAAATTTTTAACTGAACGTGAAAAAGAAGTTGTTGTTGAAAGAATTAGACATAATAATCAAGGTTTTGGTAATAAAGTTTTCAAATGGGAACAAGCTTATGAAGTTTTATATGATCCAAGAACTTTGACATATTTCCTTCTTTCCTTATCAGTTGCAATTCCTAATGGTGGTATTTCCGGTTTTGGTACTATTTTATTAAAAGGTTTTGGATTTTCAACTGAAACATCACTTTTATATAAAATGCCAACAGGTGCTGTTGAATTGGTCGGATTAGCAGGTTTACCAATAGTTTGTAAATTTATTAAATCAAGAATGGCAGTTGCATTGATTTATATAACATTCGTTCTAATTTGGGTTTGTGTCTTGGCATTTTCAACAAATAGAAATGCAGAATTGGCAGGTTTATGGATCTGTGGTCTTTCACCTTGTGGTATTATTTTAATTACATCTTGTGTTACATCAAATACTGCAGGTTTCACTAAAAAATTATTAACAAATGCAATTACTTTAATTGGTTATTCCGCAGGTAATGTTATAGGTCCTCAAACTTTCCGCACAAGTGATGCACCATCTTATAATAAAGCAAAAGCTGGTTGTGTAGGTTGTTATTCTGCTACAATTGTTCTTATGATCTTCTTGACCGCTTTCAATTTATGGGAAAACAAAAAGAGGGATAAACAAAGAGAAGCTCTTGGTGACAATTATATTGTGCCTGAAAATGTGGAATTTGCAGATTTAACAGATTACCAAAATCCAGAATTTAGATACAGAGTTTAGTTCTTTTTCTCTACAACAATAGATTCCAATAAAAAAAAAGGTTTTTCTTAAATACCATTGATTGGTATAGTTGTAATTTATATCTCATTAATAAAAATTATCTTTCTCTCTTTATCTTTATCTATTAGACAATATTTTATACGGTATTATTTTCTAATTGTTCCCCCCACTCAATCAACTCATAAATTAAACTCAAATTTGGACTTATTTGAGGTACTTTTTCTTTCAAACTTGAATATGCATCATTATATCCTGTACCCCGAACTTTCATGAAATATGCCATAATAAGTGAAGCGGATCTACTAACTCCACATTGACAATGAATTAAAACTTTCTTATTCGCCTTTAATGCGTTATCAATTATATTCGTTAAATTTGGGAAATCAATTGTTAACTTTGATGTATGCGTCCATGGTATAAAATAGTATTCAATATTATCATTAAATTGTGAATTATGTTTTTCAACTTCTTGTGAATAATCTTTAATTTCTTGTGCAACATTAATAATTACTTGGAATCCAGTAACTTCCCTCAAAGTTGGTTCCGAGTATAGGTATAAATTTGGTTCCATCACACAAATCGGCCCCCTTGAATAAGCAATTTTATGAGACTCATCATTATTTTTCGATTCACTAAATGAGTGTATGATGGTCTGAGATTTGATTTCTGAAGAGTAAGATATTGGTGAACCAGAAGAATCTGCACTACTGTTCAAAGTTGAAGTTGATGAAGATGTGTCAGTCCGTGTAGGTTTCTCAAATGGCAATGACGGTATAAAATGTCGAGGTAAAGGTGTTCGTAGCTCATTTTCAATTAATGATGATGTCATTGTAGATGTATTAGATGTATTTGAAGATGATGATGATGAAGATGATGATGGAATATTTAAAGCTAATGTGGTACTTCGTTTTCGATGTGAATTAGATTGTGAAGATGGTGAAGTTGTTTGTACCCTTCTAAAAATTGATGGTGATCGAATAATAGGTGTAGAAGTTGGCGAAGGGGATGATGAAGGAGGAGATTGTAATTTAATGTTTTGTGTGATGTCTGCCAATTGTTGAGGTGATGGTATTTCCATCGAGTCAACAGTGATTCTGTTGGTTATAGAATTTAAATTCAAATTGAGGTTTTTCAAATTCTTGCTCTTACGTGTAATTTGCTGTGTGGAAGGTGAAAAAGAGCTTCTATCCTCATTTGAATTACTGTTGTTATTTATAGCATATTCAGTTTCATGTTTAGATTGGGGGTTATTTTTGCTTGAAATGTTATTATGGTCTCTTTCAGTGACATTAATGGGACTTCCCTCATAATCGTTTAGACTCCCTGACATTTCATCCACTTTCTATGGCAGTCTGTGTGTGAAATATTCGACAATCAACAATCAATTGATTCACGAGAGAGTCGGATCCCAGTCCATATTTTTCTTCAGGCACCCACCCAAATCAAAACGTTAATTATTGCAATATTTTTAGAAGCTTGCAGAGCTCGCTGCGCCTGGCGAAATTTTAACGTTATTATTCGAGATTCCGTCCCCGTTTCAGCTGAATTCCAGCTGTTTCAGATAGATATAGAATCTAGATAGAATCAGCTCCTCTTCCTACCTCTTACACTTTAAAGACCTACACAAGCTGCACTATGCTACGCTTCAAGTTCCCGGTAATGCCCGTGGTCTTCACTTCCACTTTCCGGGTCTCAAAGTACTGGAGACACTCCACTATGGAGCCCCCAACTCCAAAGTATATGTCTTTTGCGCTGAGAATGGTTATTCCATGTGAAGAATGTATTTCATTAAGTACTTCACATATCACCGGCAAAACTGCTGGTGAATATATGGTCTCACTAGTAATGGTGATTGTAAACTCTTCCTTAATGTTTGGAATCAGCTGAAATACTATGTTCATGAATTCCCTACACCATCCACCAGAGATAAAATATAATTCAATATTATGGTCAGATAACCATTTGGTGAAAGCATTTAACAACTTATCAGTACAATCTATTTCACCACTTCTAACGTTACCTTCAATATTTCTTTGTTGTAAACTCTTTAAATATTCAGCTTCCAGTGTTGAACACCAATTTATTATAATATTAGGAAGAGTAACTAGTCGAAGAACATCGTAATTGAAATCACTTAAAATAATTTTGGTTCTTTCGGATGGAATAAGAGAAGTATCCTTGAAAAAACTTTGTAGTAAGAAAAGTGTCGGTAAAGACGTACCACATCCTAGTTCAATTATATTACTTTTAGGTTGAAGTTCATTAATCACATCAATGTCCTTCAACATTTCAATAACATCAAAGGAACACTCCCAACTTTTCAAACCACCTTCGTAAACTCCATTTTTCAAATCTTCATCAGTTTCCCCGACTAAAATACCAAACTCTTCCTTTTTTCGAGAATCTATCAACTCAGTATCTTCCATCATTAATTGGTGTCTAACATCAAATAGCTCTCTTCTATATAAACCTGTAGACTCGACAGCTTCATATGTGAATCTTTTATCAATTGAAAATTTGATAAGATCTTGTAGTGTATGTAGTTTAGGTGCAACAGTCGGTGTAATAGTGTCAATAGGATTGACAAATTCTATAGTATCTGAATCTCTTTGTCCTTCTATATCGTCTGTAAATCCAAAACTGAATCCCATGCCGTTATTTGGTAAAGATTTGCTTAGTGTCAAGCTTATATTTATTATATTAGTGGAAAAATAAATTTCAACAAAATTGAGGATTACATAAAATCATTTTGAATCAAATTAGCATGCAGAAGATCAACACAATCTCGAACTTTTTGGAAACGCTATAGTTTACGATGAAAAGTACAATTGGTTTTGATGAATATGAAATATATGAAGATCCTGAGTTTAATGCTGCTGAACTAGCAAATAAATTGTTATTAGAGACAAATTATCCACAAGATACAAAACTTGATTTGGAGACGTCCAACAAGAAACTTGGATTCTGTAGTTCAGATCTGAACATAAAAATTGAAAATTTAGTTAAATCAAACACAAAACCATTTATTGATGAGATTGGTCAAGTTGGAAAATTGAAAGATGAAGCGGCATCTGTAAAACCTTCAATGGAACAACTTAGATTATCATATGATCGACTTGATAACGAAATAGTTAAACCTTACAATGAATGTATTAAATTACAAGATGCATTAAAGAAACTAAATCAGACAAACAAAATACTACGCAACTTATCTTACATTATGTATATAATTAACAAAATTGAAGAAATTGATAAAAGTGAAAATAGTTTAAATAGTAAACCATTGAGGAAGTTATCTGAACTTTGTTCATTGTTGGCAGATTTTACGGAATTCTCCAAAACTAATGATTTGAAATCAATTAAAATTGTTAGAGATTACATTGATTTTACAAACATATTAAGTAAAAATTGTGAAAGCATTGTAAATATTCAAATTAAAAGCATAATAAAAGATTTACCAAGTGAAAAACAAGTTAAGAATTTAATAAGTTCTATCAATTCTTTGACCAAAGTAGGAATATTTAAACCGGACAAACTTGAAAAGGTAAAATCACAGGTATTTAATGAATGTTTGAAATCATCAATTTCAATCATATTGAAGAATCTAAGCAATACTAAGAACCTCCCCTCATATATTCGTAATTTGGACAAATCAGTTAAATTGTTAGTTCAAATTGGATGTAGTGCTAATGAATTTTGGAAAGAATTAGCTGTTGGTATTGAACCTGGAGTTAAAGAAACTGTGAATAAGGGAGGACCAATTGTTAAAAATCTTAAATTGATCAAAAATGATTTAGAAACAGAAATCAAAGATGTTGTTGGGAAAACTAGTGGTAAATTGGAAACTACAATGATGATTAATTCATTAACAAATTTTGAGAAACGTAGGTGATTGATTATCTTGAACTATTTTTCGATTGTTTTATAATCCTCCTTTTCTCACCATTTTCTTTGAAAACAAATTTTACAGGATCTTTCATAATGTAATCTTTCAATGGTAGGTTTTGCATTCTCTGTTGAATCAAATTGAGTGACTTTTCCCAATTTTTCAGTCTTTCTTTTTTAAAGATTTGAGCATCCCGTCTTTTACGACTCTTCCTGGTGGTACTTTTCTTGGAAATTTTAGGTCTGTATATTAGATTCACTTTTGAATTAAATTCTTTCAAGTTTAAAAGTTTATAGTTAGACATTATACGAAATTTTTCACTCCAGTAATAAATTGTTTGACCATCCACTGCAACTTTAACGTAATCATCAACTTTGTAATTATCATTTTCACTTTGAAAATAATAGCTCATTGGTCGTATATTCCTTTGTTTCACAAAAGAATCCCATTCTTCATCATTATACTTAATAATATTATCACTTTTATCGTCAGAATCGAGATCGTCAACTTTAACCTTCACCAAATTTGAAGTATTATCTAAAGATGAAAACATATTAAACAGTTCAACTTTCTCTTCTACCTTTTCATCAACTGTTGCTTCATTTGTCTGTGCATTTCCGTCCTGATCATCTACATCAACAATTTCAAAATCAAATCCTGGTGGAGGAAGTGTGTATATTTCAGAATCACTTGGTTCATTATTCACTTCATCTTCAAATAGTTCAGATCTTGAAATAACTTTTTCAATTTCAGTCATTGTATAATTACCGAATTATATACTCCTCCAATTCTGATGCAGACAGGCATTAACCAACCAATCATGAGACCGGTGTAATTTTTTTCTCAGTACCAATAACTTCTTGATAAATTTTTCCTTTTATTTTAAGTTTGATATATATAAATGACGTATACACTATGATTTAAAGAATATATAAATATGATACTGTAGAGTAGAAAGAGGTTGAAATGAAATGAAATGTGCATCGATGTGTTAAATTTTAATATTTTAATATTTTGATTGATATTGATATTTTAATTGATATTGATATTGATATTGAATAATTAGAAAGGTTTAAGCTGATAAAACAATTATTTATCTGTAAGGAGCATCAGCATTTGCAGCATATTGGTATTCTTGTTCCCATTTATCACCATTAGCAAGCAATTTTTCCTTATTATATAACAATTCTTCTCTAGTTTCGGTTGCATATTCAGCATTTGGAGTTTCAACAATAGCATCAACTGGACAAGATTCTTGACAGTAACCACAGAATATACATTTAGTCAGATCAATATCGTATTTGTAAGTTCTTCTTGAACCATCAGCTCTTTCTTCAGCTTCAATAGTAATTGCTTGAGCTGGACAAATAGCTTCACATAATTTACATGCAATACATCTTTCTTCACCAGATGGATATCTTCTTAAAGCATGTTCACCTCTAAATCTTGGAGAAATTGCACCTTTTTCAAATGGGTAATAAATTGTATATGGAGCTCTAAAATACATTTCTAAAACAATGTACATACCTCTGAACATTTCAGCCATTAAGAACCACTTGGTTGCCTTGTCAAGTGCACTCTCCTTAGATTCTTCCCATGTTCTTGGTTTTGGAACTCTGAAACCTTGAGGTCTAGTTGAGATTGGGGTACCTGCAGTTGGGTTGGAGAAAGTGGCAAGAGACCTGTATGCCTTGGATTGTGCGAACGCCTTGGATTGGGTAAAGATGCCTCTCTGAAGTGATCTAGCTAGCATAATAGTTGTCTCTGTGTGGAAAGAATATCCTATATCCTGACTTGTCCTGTTTTCACTTTAATTCAATTCAATCCAATCCAATCCAATCCAATCCACTCAAACCCAACTCAAATCGACTCGTCTCGTCTCGAAAATCTCGAAAATCTCGCTCGCTCAGCGTCAGCGCCAATTCCACGCTTCCTACTCGCTCCCGCAGTTTTCCCAACTCCCCCCATCAGCGTCGATCGACCCACACGCGGTTGCCTCCCAACAAGCCCCACTCAGTGCTTTCCATGCAGGATCCACGTACACTGGTTATATATATTTCAATCTAACACAACAAACATCGATTGTTTGCATTCTGAACAATTCACATTCTTATACACTCCCTATCATACACAAGATGCTCTCCTCGTTCTCTAAATCTACTGTCAGACACTTTTCCGCTGCACGTCCTGCTCGTTTTGCAAAAATGACCATCATCGGTACAATTGGTACAGACCTTCAAAAGCAAACAACCTCTACTGGTAAAGATTACATCAAATACGCTGTTGCTGTCAATTCAAAAACTAAAGCTGGTGAATCCGTTTCTTGGTTTAACATTGCTTGCTTTGCACCTCATCAAATTGAATTCATGGAAAAGAATTTAGGTAAAGGTGCTAAAATTTACCTTGAAGCTGATGCAAAGAACACTTCTTATGAAAAGGAAGATGGTACTAAGGCAATGTCTTTGATGTTATTCCAATCTAACTTTGAAGTTATTAAATATCCAAAGAAACCAGAAGAATCTACTGAATAATCAATTCATTTTAAAAGCAATAAAAAAAATTATAATTATATCTAATTAAGTCTTTCCTTAACCAATCAGTTATGATTTTAAGTGACTAATTATTCTTCCTCGTGAATGTATATTAAACCCTGTAAAATTTGTTTAAGCAAAGTTATTATAAATTTAATAAAGAAATTTCAACAAAGAACTGATACAATAAAAGAAAAGATAAAAAGAGCAAAAAGTTTTATTTCTAATAGTAAAGATATTTGAACTCATCGTCGTCAACATTCTTATCATTCTCCTCTTCAGCATCATCCTTCAATTGTCTTTCGGCTTCTAAAAGTTCAGCTTGGAGATGTTCATCATGTCTAAATAAACTATCCCTACTCGTACCCACAGTACGTAATGTTGTCGGACTATTAGTAACATCAAATTCTTTGAAATCTTCCTTAAAAGAAAATCCTCCTTCACTAAACGCAGTTAGACATTCATCCTTTTTGAAACTACACATTTCAATACTACTTTCTTCATCCTTTTTATCACTGTAATCATCATCGTCTCCAGAACTCCAAAATTTACCAATATACCTTGCTTCATCAGAGATGATACTATTACCCAATAAGGAGCCAATTTTTTCTTTTATAAATTCACATTTATTAATCACAAACTCTCCAAATGGTAACTTGTTTAATATTGATACATACATAATTTTAGCATCTTCTCCAATACCAAACAAAAAGAAACTAACTATTGAAATAGCAATTAAAACCCATTTATTAGTATCAACTGTATCAACATGTGGAACTTTAAAAATAAATCCCCATGATGAATTATGAATAACATCTTTGTCATAAAATGAGTGTGGTTTAATATTCAAATTGGATCCAATAATTGCAGAAAATACAATTGCTGCAATTATAACTAATATACAGTATGAAAGCAACCTAACAAATCTTCTCACTGATAATCCAGAATTAGTACATACCAGAATTTCCTTTGCTGCTTTCCTCTTAAGATAATAAAGAACAAGGGTAGTCAAAGAAATCACTAGTCCAACAAAACACCAAAAGAAAATCCATACATAAAATACCAATATAGAAATCGATTCAGTTGTTAAAATAACAGAGCATCCTGAAAATTGATTGATCACATACCTACTCGATTGTGCAAAATAAGAAATCCCAGATATAATGAATGGGAATATAATACTGAAAAATATTTCTGTCAATGGCTTAATCCATTTATTTCCAAACCAAAATGTAGTCATTCTGTTAGTAAGAAATATCATTAATAAATTGAAACTGATACATGAAATAGTAGTTGATATACCAACACTAACAGCAAGTTGAAATCTAATCATAATATCACACCATCCTTTCCCATCCCATGCACTGAAATAACTTTGACCACCCCAAACTATTGCCCCAACTAACCCATTAATCATCATCACTTCAAGATAAACCAGTAATGTAATTGCTGGAATATTTTTGCACATAGAATGCCAAATTAATGGTGGTATATTCAAAATAAAACATATCAAATGTAATGCAATAAAAGTTGCCTGTAATCCCATATTTATTGGTGATAAATCAATTAACGTTAAATAAAATATAAATAAAGTCAAGATGAACAGGGAAGTAGCATCACTTATTGAAACTTTGAAAACCACAACTCAAGCTTTTGCAACATGTTTCAAATTATTTCACCTCTGAATAACTCAACTGTATTTATTCAAACCTGATAGCAAAAGTTTGATGCTACACCTTTGCTTTCCCAAATAGGAAAATATTCTTGCACCCTTCAATAATTATAGCCATTCTTGCTGAGCCTCGATTCAAGACTCATTTCCTGATCTTCACTGCACATATAATGATAGCTATGATGCACATTTCACATATAAACGCAGTAATGCACCTTTTGCACCATTTATTAAACTTTTTGTTAACAAGTAAATGTGCATTAAAATCATAAAGCTTCGAAAGAGTTTGTGAGCTCTCGGCTTCTCCTGACATTTCATCATTACTTGATTTTTGGTTCAGTTCTTTGCGATACGCATAGATGGCATAGAATTTATAGGCTATCAGAAATAGATAAACCGGTGGAAAGATAATTCCCAAAAGGAATAACTTTAGTGATTTTCATGTTAGTAAAATGCTGTACGTGTGGAAATTGTAATCTAATGATTTGTTACATACTTTATGGATGTGTATAAGCAGGGGACTCTGAAGTAGACACGCTTTACAGATACAATTTTGTTCATCAAAGTTTTCATCCTTTTGAAATGTAAAATTTTCAAGTATCAATCGATGTTGAAAAATGTATTTTAAGTCAAACATGAGTAAACCTTCAGATAAGAAAAGTTTATACCATCATCATATACTGTCATAATATTCTTTCCAAGAAGATGCCTTGCTTTTATAATTTCTATAATCTTGAACTATTAAAGTCAAAACTCATTTCAAAAAGCATGATGTTCCATAAACTACTTTATTTCCTATTTGGGCTATTTCAATGGCATACATCATGCCTCATATTGGTTTAGTATATTTGACCATTTGATAAGTAGTAGTAAAGAACACAAGTATAGCTATCCATTCATTTTCTCGATCGTCCACCCAGACATTTATCGATATGTGCACCAAATCTACTACCAGCTATTTTTCTACCACAATTGGAACAACTGAAGTACATATCTTGAGCTGTTCCAATCACAATTGATGAAGCTCGATCTCCTAAAAACTTCTTGTTATCAGCCAATGCATTGGCATATACATCTTTACCATTAATGTGTATTGAAAATCGTCCAATGTCAGGCTCGCTTGATCCTTGTACATTACTCGTCTGATTATTAGTTTCAGCATCGGATTCATCACTATCACTATTTTCCAAATTTATAGGTTTATTACTTTTATCACCCATCCTTACATTTTTATTAGTTTCATTCTTTGCTGGTTGCACTTCGTGAAATTTAGGTGCATCAATAGTTCCGTAATTATTACGCATCACTTTCTCATCGAACATTAAACGTGTAATCATATTCTGTACAATTTGTTCAAGCATTTGGTCAAGCAGTGTTCCACAAAAGGTAGAAAAAAGGATTTGATCATCAGATGAGGTCATTCTATTGAATTGATTAGGTGTACGTGGTCCCTAGAGGCTAAGAATTACGTAGCAAGAATTTGTTAGATCGGATCAGGGGACTGAAATCTGGAAAGATTTCATGAACATTTTTGCGTACTAGTTCTAATTTAAATTTAGATCTACAACGTAAAAGAAATTTTAGAACTACATTATTTGTACACGTTTCAAATCAATCAAATCTGAATATACTCTTGAATATGAGTAGCATTGAAAGACCTGTTTCAGTTCCACTATTGAACAATCCCGATATATTGGAAATTGAATCAACTCCCGATTTGTCTAACAGATCCACACCAATGCCACCGTTATCATCACGGGATGATAATACTGCATTTTCAGATGATTCAGACGATGAACTACAAGATTGGTCACTGCTAAACAGTTTTTCAAAGAGGGGAATGAAAGATTTCGAACCGTTACTAACAGATACTGATAAATCCACAATGTCCGCTTACGATCAAAGTAAACTAAATAAGGCAAGGAACTTGAGATTTGCTGCTTTGGCTGTTAAAAGAGGGACTATAGTTAATTTGGAGAACCTGAATTCATCTACTATTTTCATTAGTATACAAGATCACTCACAGATTTTTATGCTTCAACCGAAGGGAAAATTTCTTGAAACTATGGGTTTCATTGATAATCAGAATGTTTGTCATTTTGGATATGAAGAAGCTCTATATCTAGTTGAAAGAGGGAGTTGTTTGCTGAAATTCTATGATACGATAGATAAATCTAAAAATGAAATATATACTAAAATGCCGCCTTTGAGTTTACAGACAGCTTATGGTTTATTGGCATACAATGAGGAACGACTTAACCGATATCTTGTATATTCTATTTTAAAAAGAGATGGATATATTGTGAGGAGAAATGAGGAGTTTGATGGCACTGTGTCTTCGTACAAGCAACAAATAAATGAGAATGTGTTTTGCAATTTGGAGATGAGTTGGTGGACCAAACTTTTGGCAAGAGTATCCAGTTTTTTGAAAATTGATTTCCCATTTAAACTAGCACTTTCATATTACAACATATTCACGTATCTTCGCTCCAAAATTAAACCACAATCAGTTGCTAAACCAAGTTGTAAACCTTCAAACAAGTACTTAATATCATTTAATGTGTGGAAGCCATCACCGAGCTTTAAGAAAAAGAACCCACCGTTACCTGATTACCAATTGGTTATCTTAAGAGCCTCTGAAACATTACCAAAGTATGCAGAAATAAAGTCATTGTTGGAAAGAACAAAATCGAATCCAGACACAAATAAACCGAAGCCTAGAAAAGGGAAACTTACAAGACTAGAAACGGAACACGATTACTCAAAAGGAATTGACATCAACAATCTTAAATACGATCCACATAGGATAACATTTGCCATAGTTGAAAATGCAATTGTCAATTTCATAACTCTCTCTAATTGCAGTTTTGTTAAAGAGGGTCCCGTATGGCGAGATCATTGGGTAACTTGGAAGCCCCCATCTAAAAAGAAAAACAAGCCAAAAAGATTAGTTTCCAAGGATATGAAGACGGAGGCTACAATTACAACATCTGAGGAAATAAATGGTATTCTTAAAGTTCCAGCTACAGCACATTTTTAGTTTTATTTATAGAGATCTAAGTCGAAAAACATCAGGAATTTGATTAATAGCAAAACATCAAAATTATACTGATAGCTTCATAACTATTAAAAATATAAAAAAGTAGCACCGGCTGGTTTCGATCCAGCGACATCAGGGTTATGAGCCCTGCGCGCTTCCACTGCGCCACGGTGCTTTTACAAAATTTAAAGGCACTAGAAAGTTTATAGCTTTAGGTGTAGCCAGAAAAATTTTAAATCACAAGCAAGTTGTTCTTTTGTCTTCGTAGAGGTTTTGAATTTCGGTCTTGGATATCTTGACTGTTACGAGAAAATGAAAACACGATTGTATGGCTTATAATTTCATTCATGGAAAAAAAAATTTTTTACTGAACTTTGGATCACTCTAAGAGTTTTCTCAGTAAACATATTCTATTTTTGAAATGTTATAGTAAAGAGCAGTGTGTTAGCTTGAATTTTCGACCAAAAGCACACTTCTTCTTTATCTACAGCCCTTTTTATTCAATCAGAAAGTTATTCATTTGCTTATATCAGAATAAAATTAGCGTTGTTAGGTACATCAATTGTTTGATATTTTTCAGTTTCTTTCTCCACTTTCCAGGATTTCGTTTTATTTGTTCTCACTTTTACATCTAACGCCTGAATAACCTTAATTATCTCATTTGAAAAAATAAAAAATTGAAGCGGTCATCAAAGATTTGGAAAATATTGTACAGACTAGTGGAAGCATAAACCAAAACTGAGAGGTTAGGTTAATGAAAACTCACGCTTTAACAAGGGGATACGTTTCTCTACTCACTAGTTTGGTGAAGAGGGTAAAAAAGGAACTGAGGTAATAACGACGAATCAGTAAAAGTGGAAAAGAGAGACGCAACCAAAAAGTTTTCTATACCAGCAAAATATAGTTCACTTGTGGGTAAGACACATTGCGAAAAAAGTGTATTAAGGTCACGAGAAGGCACAGACCATATATTTTACCTTAAAATGGGTTTCGTGAAGAAAGAAGAACTGTTCAAAAGTTTCAAATACTTAAACAACATTTTTAGTTTTGCTTCAATGCTTTCTACTATCAGAGATTTTCCTATCTGGCTATCTTAGAACAATTCAATTTGTGACATATTGTTCACCTCAGAAAATTCTGGTATTAATTTTCTGTTAAAAGGTTGTTATGGGAGATTTTCAGTTCTTAGCCAACCACATCAACTTATGAGCTTATTTATTCAGAGATTTAGTATGTTCAGGTTACTTTTGAAACAACAAAAACAAAACAATAAAGAGTTTTACATTATTGCTCTTAATTTTTGTTTATTTTTTCTTTTCTTCTGGAAAATCATCTTAATGTAAAAATGAATTTCAATACATCTAAAGCATTAAATACACATTTTATTTTAAAAGCGTACCAAGATTTACATTTATCCAGTGAAATTTCATGATAAAGCCTGAATATTAAGAATCGATCGTGCTATATCGAATTTCCTCTTTCAGAGCGAATTGTTTACTTTTTCCCCGTTTGTTCACGACAACTAGTGAGGAATTGATTGTTAATAAAGTACCTATCAGTTCCATCTTAACTGATACTTTCTCAAATGATGGAGACCCAACAGTTAGACAGTCAAGAAGGTCAAAATATAGAATCTGCTGAGTCTGTTGAAGAATTCTCAAGTTTTGACATTTCTGACCAAGGTTCGATTGAGGAACACTCCCATATGGATCAAGGTCACTTTTATAAAAGCGACGAAGACTATCCTAGTATAAATCGTCTTTCCACACCAAAAAAGAAACCTTTGAGATCAAATGATATAAACTCCGAGATTGGTACCATGAGTACAAAACCTTCTTCCCGATTATCAAGTGATACCTTTGATACACCCAAAACAGTTGAGACTCGTGCATCTACGATGACATCAAATACAGTTTTCTATCACAAACCCATCAATACCCAGTTGAAATTTTCTGATGCAACGATGGAAATGAATAAATCTACCAATCTTCAAACAAAGAGATTAAGTCGCTGCTCGGATATTGATGTTTCACTTGATAAGATTACAGACTCCGACAACCTTCGAACCCATACATCTTTGAATGATCTATTCTCAACACTATCTTTATGCGAGTCAAATACTCCTTGCATTAATAATATATCGGAGCTACAAAACCAACTGACTGATTACAAAGTTCATATCAAATTGTTGCAAGGTTTAATAAGGGAAACTTTTCTAGGTGCCGAAACCAATGGTGTTGATAGTTCTAAGACACAGATACTTCAAAGGATAGATTCCTCAATGTATGACAACCATTCTCGAATATTGGATGAAGAGAACGAAAGCTTGAAAAACTCCCTTCATGAGATGAAGAACGACTACGATGAGTTACTGCACTCTTATGAAACATTGAAAGATAAATATAGTGAATACATGAACAACGAGCACGAATGGCATGATATTGTATTAAATGCTTTATACAAATTTGAGTCTTCTCCAAATAAGGATGAGACGTTCAATGATATTCTGCACACTCTTTTGACTCACGTGGAGACACTCATAACAAATTATGACACATTGAAGACTGATATGGATAATAGCTCTCAGTCAAAATCTGAAATTATAGAACTGCTAAAGGAAAGTGAGTCGGCAAGGCAGGAAGTGGAAACCAAAGTAGAAGCACTTGAAAGAGAAATTGGTTCAAGGAAAAAGAGAATTGAGGAGTTGGGTCTCGAAAATGCCAGCCTCATCTCTGATCTAAAATACTTCAGAGATAGGGAAGTTAAACATGACGGAATGATCAGGAGATTGAAAGAAATGGAGTTGAATAACACTTATCTCATGAATGCAAACGATAAATTACGTCAAGAAACAGCAAAAGAGGCAAGAAAAAATTCTTTCTTGATTAATATGATGGCTTCATATCACTCAGTAATACTGAACTTATTGACCAGTGTGATCGATCCTAAAACATGCGGAGACATTATCAAAGTTTGTAAAAGCTTGAGCGCTAACTTACCATTTGATGAAGTAACAAAAATACTCACTGTTACTCATAACTATGAAATAGAGTCGCTTTCAACAATTCTAAAAAGTTATGAAAAGCTGATGAACGAAAAAAAGAACGCTAAATTTAGTCAACAACAAGTTTTGGATCTCCGAAATCAGATCAATACGCTGAATGAAAAGATACATAATCTTGAAAAGATAAATGAAAAAGAAACCACACGCGTTCAGGAACTCGAGAGACAAAATACTCATTTCCAAAAGCTCTCCAGTGATTTCAATAAAGAAAATGATATGCTGGAAAAGCTGCGACTGGAAGACCTGAACAACAAATGGAAGGCTGCTGAGGAGGCTCTCAGCCAGTATAAAAAGGGTGCAAAGAAGAAAGTTGCCGAATTAGAGGAAGAGATTCATAATCTTCGAGCAAATGTAAAGTAATTGCAAAATATAATTGTATAAATCTAGACAAATTAATTAGGGGGTTCAATTTTGTTTGTATATGAGAAAAGAGCTTAATGCATCTCTTCATCGCTATCAGATTCACTACTATCACTTCCACTGCCTACTTCTGCCTCCTCTGCAAATTTCTTTGCTTCTTCTAAAAGATCGTCAGAAACGAATTTATGAATTCCATTTGTCTCAGATGTACTCACCCAACTAATTTCTAGCTCGTAGTCTTTGTCTTTATTGTCTTCGTGAACAAGTTGTATGATCCTAGCTGCTTCTTTGACGGCATCTCTTGCTGAGATATTTCCCAAATCAAGTTTCTCAAGCTCAACTTTAGCCGCCTGTCTACCTTTACCAGTTGCAGCACCTAAATAACCCCAGTATATACCACTTGGTTCAACCATATACAAATGTGGACGAGTAGAATCAACCCCTCCCACGATAGCGTTAATACCAAATGGTCTAACTGAATTGTAACATGTATAAGCTTGCACGTAATATCCCAATCTACTTATCAAACCTTCTAATCCAATTGGTTCCTTGTACAAAGACTTAAAACTTTGGGCTTCGTCTCTACCACGATTGACAAAATGTCTTCCGTCGGGTATCAGGCCAGAGTACACAACACCAACATGTCTATCAATTGATTGAATTCTCTTGTTTTTACCAGGCACCAATAATTTAGATGGAATAATCTTTTCAGTGGCCAGAACGACACCATCTTTACATTTGATACCTATAGAGGTACCTGCGCTTTCGACAGCTTTAGATGCATATTCCACCTGGAAATTTCTACCATCTGGAGAGAAGACAGAGTTAGACAAATCATAGCCAGTACCAATTGATGTCATCTTATTGTTTGTATCAGGTTTCGGTCAACAAATAGGCTCTTTGGTTTATACTAGGTTTGCCCTCAGATTTGAAATCGAGCCAACAATCTTGAGAATTTCAAGAATGAGAATATTGTAGATCGATTTCATTAAATTTTTGTCGCAATAAGAATTTTATAACGTGTTGGTTTTGTTTACTGTTTGATTAAGGGAGGTACATTGTGGACATATGGATACTATAAGAATTGTTGTATGTGGCGATGATGGTGTTGGTAAGTCTTCTCTGATTACGTCTCTAGTTAAGGAGAAATATGTTCCCAATATTCAGCATGTAATACCACCTATTAGTATTCCACGTGAGTTTACCGATTCAGGATATTCTTCCAGCGCCACTATCTTGGTAGACACATCTGCATCCAAGATGTCAACTTTACAATATGAAATTCGTCAGGCTGATGTTATTTGGTTAGTTTACTCTGATCATTATACATACGAGAGAATCTCGCTATATTGGATTCCGATGTTCAGATCGATGGGTGTGAATCTTCCGATAATTATATGCAATAACAAAGTTGATGCTGATGCAACAAATGATCCTTCAATTATATTCAATGAAGAGTTCATACCATTATTAAGAGACTACAAGGAAGTAGAGGCCTGTATTCGTTGCAGTGCAAAGGATAATTACAATGTAAATCAAGCATTTTACCTGTGTCAAAGGGCTGTAACACACCCACTTTCACCATTGTATGACTACAAAGACGGTGAACTTAAACCTCTTTGCGTTTCGGCCTTGGACAGAATTTTTTGCTTATGCGACGAAGATCAGGATGGATATCTTAATGACGATGAATTTCTATCGTTGCAGCAAAAGTGTTTCAAAAAATCCATAGATATCACTGAACTTCAAAATATAAAAACAACTTTAAACACTTTGCTACCCGGAGTTTCTACTGAAAAAGGTATAAGCAAAGAGGGCTTTTTGTTGCTTAACAAATTTTATGTTGAGTCGGGAAGACACGAGACCATCTGGGGAATCCTTAGAGCCTTCCATTATACAGATTCTCTTTCCATTGATGATAAGATTCTTTATCCCAAGATTGATATACCTCCACACGCCAGTGTCGAACTATCGCCAATTGGTTACAAGTTTCTTGTCGACTTATTTATTCTTTTTGACAAGGATAATGATGGTGGTTTGAATGATGCCGAGCTTGAACGATTGTTTTATCCTACTCCCGGTATTCCTAAATCTTGGAGAGAAAATAACTTTCCTAGAAGTGTTGTTTGCAATGAAAAAGGGTATGTTACTCTTCAAGGCTGGTTAGCACAGTGGTCTATGACTACGTTTTTGGATTATAAAACAACATCTGCTTATCTCGGTTATTTTGGCTTTGAATCAAAGTCATCAAACCTTTCCACAGTGGATGCTTTGAATATCACAAAACCAAGAAGATTTAAGAAAAGAAATGGTAAATTATTTAGAGCGGCTGTGACTGATAGAACTGTTTTCAATTGTTTTATTGTTGGTGCTTCCGGGTGTGGCAAGACCTCCCTAATGGAAGCGTTCCTAGGAAGACCATTTAGTGACACACATTCTCCTACAATTCAACAAAATATAGCTGTGAACAACGTTGAATTAGCCGGTGGTAAGCAGTGTTATTTGATTATGGAGGAACTAGGAGAACTTGAAAATGCAATATTGGAGAATAAAGAGAAACTTGATTTATGCGATGTTCTTTGTTTTGCATATGACTCTTCGGACCCAGAATCGTTCCAACACTTATTGGACATTATGAAAACATATCCTTATCTGGAGAACATACCTACTGTATTTGTTGCCTTGAAAGCTGACTTGGATAGACAGCAGCAAAGGTCTGATTTCTTACCTGAACCTTTTACGAAAGCACTGAATTTACCTCCACCATTGCATATCAGTTCAAATTGGGTCTCTTCTTTAAATGAGCTAATGAATCATTTAGTAGTGGCTGCAACAGACCCAAGAACTGCTACTCCAGGTTTAGATCCCGTAACTTCAGACTCAGATCCTTTCATAAACTCTTTCACCATTGGCTGTGGAGTCATTGGTATTATGACAATCACGACTGCTTGGTATCTACATGGATATCTTAATAGGCGCTGATGTCGGCATCAGAGAGGTATCTGAATTTATAAGTTTAGCTATAGAGAAAGGATGTTTTATAATTTTACCATGTTGTAATATATTTGTATCAAAGAATCAAAGATTTTGTCGTGAATTTGTATCTTTTATAACATCAAAATTGTCCAAAATGAAATCACCAAGCCACCAACTTTTCAAACATCATATCTTCCATTTGACTTCAAGATCAACAATGTGTGTGAAATTGATTAAACTATACATTATCTTTGTATCTTATTCATATGTGCTCTCAATTCACCTTAATGCCTTTCACGGAGACCGTGATGATCCCAAAGTGATAATGTTCAGGATGAAGCGTATTTCATTGATTACATTAATCAACATAATACTAGCGCCAATTATATTGATTGGTTATTTGAAGGTTGTACCAGACATTAACTGTTTATTGAAATCGCTGGGGGTGGTAAACCCTTTAAGTTCTTCTTCAGTTGTTTCTGCTTTAAAGACTCTGTCGCTTTTCATAATTCTATTCATTGGACCTGTGACCAAATCCGTGGTTGAGAATGATTTGTTCAGTCAGTTTTCTAATTTTCTACAACTATTCAGAGATCTAGTCTTTGCTCCATTAACAGAGGAATTTTTCTATACTTCTTTGACCACAGGTCCACTTTTAGCATCAAAAGCTGTCTCCACTTATTCCCCGACTCAATTTCATGATGATGACTCAATAGAAAATATTCTACGATATACACCACTGCTATTTGGATTTGCTCATCTGCATCATGCTATTGAAATGAGGAAAAAGGGTGCCAATATTGCATCGATTCTAATTGTCTGTGGTTTTCAATGTTTGTATACAGCGTTATTTGGATACTTGACTAATCGAATATTTGTCAACACAGGAAGTTTATGGTGTTGTTTTATCGCACATTCATTTTGTAACTTGATGGGATTTCCTACTCTCACAGTGGAAGGTAGACTATCATGGAAAATTGGCTATATTCTATTACTGCTTTTGGGTTTGTACGGGTTCAATAAGTATTTTTCTTGTCTAACATTGTCTTTATAAAAGTGTCAACAATATATAGTCTTTAGAAAAAACGTTACATGAGTTCACTTGCGGTGATAGCTTGCTGCACTTCTCCCGTCAAATCAGATTCTTCTTGTTCCTTTGATTGAATCCATAATGTATGATTGACAAGATTCAAATAGGAGTACATGAAATTACTTAAAAGAACCTGTTGCCTCAATGCCCTTTTAGGATCAGCAAGTTTCAAATGACTGAGTCTGTAGATTGCACGTTCAACATGTACAGGGAATCTGTGGTCTAACATGATTAGTGTTGAATTAGAGACAGGAGGCAAAGGAAAACCAAAAGCTGAATCTTTCATCTCAAGCGGCTGATTTGGTTTTGTTGGTCTCTCAATTTGGTTCAAAGTTTCCCTGAGGGACTTCTTGATGATTTCATTGGATTGATCCGGCATCTCCTGAGAATTACTTTCACACTCTTCAACTTTCACGTCGGTTTCAACATCAGCATCTGAAACAATTGGAATTTCCACTCTATCAACTATACTTTCAGATTCCTGATCATCACTTGATATAGGAGAAGATTGTTCAGAGGTAAATTTTTTTGGAGAATCAGTTGGCGAGGTTGCTGGGACATTTGATAATGAAACTGCGTTAGACATTTGGGTCAATTCAGTTTTATTGTTTAAATCAGATGCTTTATTGGTTAAACCGGATCCTTCACCTTTATCTAGGGTTTCAGTTTTGTTCATAGCCAATCCTTTCTTAATTTCATGCTTTTCATTTCTGTCCGAAAGGTTTTCACTGGATTTGTTCAGCATGAACAATCCTATACCTAACTTTGGTGAAGCTTTTGCAATATTTTTTTGTTCCAAAGATTTTGCACTTTCACTCTCATTAAACGATCTATTAAGATCGGAGCTAATTTTTGAAATTTGAATCTTTTCTGAGATCGGTTCAACTTTCTTCTCCTTCTTTTCCTTCTCTTTCTTTCCACCAAAGAAAGACTTGAAATCTGCTTTTGGTGAACGAGATCCTGATTCAGAGCTATGAGAAAATGATCGCTTATTTTTAAGAACTGATTTAGGTTCTTCTGTAGTTGAAGAACTACGTGGCTTATCACGTTTGAGTTTGAAGAAGGAGGTGAATGAGGTTTTTGGTTTCTTCTCCTTTTGATGTTTGTCCTCATTAGTTTGATCTGAAACATTATCCAACTGTTTAATGTTGAGCTGCATTTGTTCAGCTTGTTGTGAAAGTTCAGAAATTGGTGATTCGGGTACAGTATCTACCTCTTGAACATCATTTGTATTCAATTTTAAAACAGGAACTGATGCTTCTTTTGGTGGAGAGGGAGAGGTTTTGTTGATATACGATATATTGTCAGAAATTGCTCTTCTACTCTGAACAGTATTCTGCTGAGTTTGCAAGTTTATAATGCTTCTCTCGCTTCCATATCTATTTCTGGAATGTGTTACAGAACTCAAATCAGCAACGGTATTCGACTGAAAGGGAACATTAGCTTCTAATTTCTCATCGGAAAATGTCTGATCAACATCAGATTTTTCCAACCTACCCTTTGGTGAACGTTGCTTTGGTAATGTCTGCGGAGCGTTCTGTTGTTGACGTGGTTGTGAATGCAAATTGGTATTTGATGGATACGTTTGTTGAGAAAACTGCTGTCTTTGATATTGCTGAAAGTTTGATTGTGGTTGTGATTGCTGAACATGTTGTGGAAGAGGTAATTGTTGATTTTGTCGCCTTTGTGCTCGCCTCTGATCAGCTCCAGCGTAAGGTTGTTGTTGTTGTTGTTGATGTTGATTTGTAAACTGTTGCTGATACAGTGGTTGATGGCGAGGACGTTGGGAAGAGTTTTGTTGATGATTATATGCGTGTTGATTTCTCTTTATAGATTGTTGAAATTGCTGGTGATTTTGAACTTGTTGGTATTGATGTTGATTTTGATAATGAAATGAATGTGAAGGTGATTGTTGTTGCAATATTTGATATTCTTGTTGGTATCTCGGTGAATTTCTGTGTGGTGTCCTTTGTTGATGTTGATGTACTTCGTTAAACCCTTGTTTAACAGGAGTATTGGGAGGACTTTGTAGTTGATTGTGATTTTGGTATTGCTGTGGATAATTTTGCAAATTACGTTGAGTCGATGACATAACATCTTGTTTTCTCTGTGAAGATGAGGATGGGGTTTTCGGTAATGCTGGAAGTTTACTGATTGGTGTAACAGTTCTTGATGGTTCTAATTGTTTCCTACTCAATGGCCTTTGGGCATCATGTACTCTTTTGATGTCATTATATACATGATTTGAGGATAGATTGTTACCTTTCACATTAGAAATATTATTTTTGGTCAATTTATTTAATGAATTCACTATGCCGTGTCTATAATTGCTTGATGTTTTGTTGACGTTTGATTCTAAGTTCTGGTCCATATCAATCTCTACATGATTGTCATCTTCATCATCTGGCTTTATGAAAAGACTCTCTCTTGATTTATTTGCTTTGTTTCTAAGAAAATTGTTTCTTACACTCAGAGGATATGAATCTTGTTTCAAAGAATCTTCCGAATTATTATCATCTTCTGTTCTTGTATAAATTTCCTTTTCCAGCTTGGTGATTCCAATAGATCGTTTAGATAAAGATCTAGCTAATGTAACAGCATCATCATCTTCGAGACCAGCCTTTTTGGTTAAAGATTCAAGCTGAGCGCTAAGTTCTCGCAAGGAAGGTTTTCGATTTTCAATATCATTCTTTTGTTCTAAAGTAGATTCTGTAGTTTCATAAGAAAGATCTTTAGTGACATGCTTTAATGAACTTCCTCTATGCAGGGATGCGTTAACTAATTTTTGATTTCTAGACTCAATATGCTTTTTGAAATTTTCAGGAGATATTTTCGGATGAGCAGTTGCAGGAACCCATATTTCATTATCATCGCCAAATGAGGAATCTGGATCAAGATCTAGGAAATCTACATTTTCATCATCAAATTCAATCTCGTCATTATGTAAAAGTGATTCATGTTGTTCAATTTCAATTGAATCATGGAATGAAATTTTTCCATAACCATTTTCGTAATCATCATAGTCATTATAGCCACTATCATCAGTATCACTATTAATTTCTTGATAAGAATGTTTGGATAATTTTGATTTAGAACGATTGAGATGGGCATCTAGAGAGTTATTTCCAATAGAAGAAGTTTCAGAAAAGAATGCATCATTAGATGGTAGATCAGGGTCAAAATTCAAACTGTTACCAATAGAAAGTCGCTTTAATCGTTTAACAGCATCATATTCTTGTTCAACTGCTTGCGATGCCGCTTGAAAATCTTGCTTTTGTGGTGATTTTTTCGTTGAACTTCCTGAATATTTTTCAGGGGATTTGCTTGTTGACTTTTCCAGTTTGTCTCTCTTTGTTGGTGAAATAGGTTGATCTGACTCCATAATTAAAAGGAGGTATTATATACGTCACAATCGATAACAATGCAGAATGATTAGGTCAATTGATTGAACGAATTTGCTTTACAAATATTAGTATGTGCAAAGAATGACTTTATGGACCGCTAAAAAGAAAATCAGTACTTTCACCTTCAAATTAAGAAAACTGTGTGATAAGATAAGAAGTCTGTGAAATGCAGTGTGTCCTGTGTCCGATGCAATCCAGAGATCAGTTCCCAACTGCTGGTGTCTGGTGTTTAAGGTTCCACTGAGAGAAAAACCCAAATCAGTCTGATTCAGTCCAGAGCGCTTAAGACTGTACTGCAGATCTCCACATCCCGGGAAAACATTGAGCGTAGCCCGCGCGTCGCGTCGATCGACCACAACTTTCAACATGTGGTCTATTTTTCCTACCTGTGATCTGACCGTACTGACTCTTTCCAGGGTTCCACAACCGCAAGTACAAGACTCGTACACAGGTGCACCACAACCAGCAGCAGCAGAAATATGACAAGGGAGTTTTCCATCAAGGTGCCGGCTTCATCCGCTAATATAGGTCCTGGTTTCGATGTTCTTGGTATTGGTTTGAATCTGTATCTTACTCTTAATGTTTCAATCAATGAAAAGAATCCTTCTCAGAAGTCAATAGAGGATCCATATAACGTGGATCTATTTTACAGTAGTGGTGATCATGAAGATAAGGCAAATACCGAAGTTCCACTTCAGTCCGATCTCAATTTGATCACTAAAACTGCACTTTATGTGTTACATGCAAATAATATCAGATCATTCCCAATAGGAACTAGAATTCAAGTACATAATCCAATACCTTTAGGTCGTGGTTTAGGATCATCAGGATCTGCTATTGTTGCTGGTGTTTTACTTGCTAATGAAGTTGGTGGTTTTGGATTTAACAAAAATAGATGTCTTGATTATTGTTTGATGATTGAACGTCATCCTGATAATATTACTGCAACAATGATGGGTGGATTTGTTGGTTCATTCTTACGTAATTTATCAGATGAAGAATATGATATTGTACATCAAGATTTGGATAATATATTACCATCTCCATCAACATCTGAGAATTTTGTTCCTTCTAATGCACCACTTAATTTGGGTACCCATGTTAAATACCCTTGGAATCCAATGATCAAATGTATTGCTGTTATTCCTCAATTTGAAGTGAAAACTTCAGATTCACGTCGTGTATTACCAACTTCTTATGATAAGAAAGATGTTATATTTAATTTACAAAGACTTGCTGTATTAACTTCAGCAGTGGGTGATTTGAAACCAAACCCTGATGCCATTTACAATTCTATGCAAGATTCCTTACATCAACCATATAGGAAAGTATTGATTCCAGGACTTACAGAGGTGTTGCTGAAATTTAAACCTTCAACTCATGATGGATTATTAGGTATATGCCTTTCTGGTGCTGGTCCGACTATTTTATGCTTGGCAACTAAGAATTTTGAACAAATAGCAGATGATATTATTGAAGAATTCAAATCACATTCTGTTGATTGTGCATGGAAGTTGTTAGAAGTGGCAGATGAAGGTGCCGTGATTGAACACGGTAGCAAATTATGATTTCTTATAGGCCAAGCTAGTTAGTTTTCTCAATATATAAAAATTTGATGAATGAATATTAGTTTTTATAGACTTTAATCTTTATTATAATTATTTACGAATGCATACATATAAGTAATTCACACTATTTTATTTACAATTAAAATGCTTATGTACATTTTTCTTTTATAACGATGATGATTTTATAAAAATTGGCTAACAGTACTGTAATCTTTATTTAAATTCACCTGCTTTTGCAGCCATCAAAAGACCAACAATCAATCCGAAAAGACCTAAGATACTACCGAAAATTTCAATAACCAAAATTTTAACGAAGAGTGAAGAATCGGCTGCATCAGAAATGGCCGCTGTTGAACCTGTAACACCAACTGCAATACCACAAATTAAATTACTCAAACCAACTGTTAAACCAGCCCAAAATAATGAATAACCAGTGTATAAATTTTCAATTGTATTTATATTCTCCACAGATGCTAATTTTGATGAAAATACAATAGACATAATTAATCCATAAATTGCAACAACTTCACAAAAAATAATGGATATTAAGTTCTTTGTGGTAATTCTTGGTGCTTTCACACCTGCACCGATTACAGATGATCCCGTAATGAAAATACCCCATGCTGCACCAACAACTGAAAATCCGGTACATGATGCAATACCGAGATTTGCCCACATATACGGTGAAACATTTTCTAAAAATTCTCCAATATTAAACTCTTCACCAGCTCCAGTGAAAAGCATATCTGTATAATTAACTCATTGTTAGTATTTCAGTTTCATTCAACAATAAAAGCTGTATTTAAAATCGTCTCAGATTTCCCCTTGATCAATACATACATCCACCCACAGTGAGCAATGCCAATGAGATTATCGATGTCGTTATTGCGGACATTGTTGCTGTGTTAATGTTACTCCACACGAGTCACCACTGTATCTTTAAGCAGCACCAGAATGAGTTTCCTTACTTAAGCTTGAGGCAACCAGCTAAGCTGGACTTTACGACAAAATTCTGGCGCGAATCTCAGGATCGATCTGCTAGCTTGGATCTTTCTTTATAATGCATAATATAATATTATACTGGTGATAATGATATATAGACACTTAGTTAATGCTACATGAACCTAACTCTAATCGTACTTCTCGTAATCTGGGTTCTTCTTGAGAATAACTACACCTTCAAGAGAAGACGCGTAGGAAATATACTCATCCGTTTCAAGTTCTGCTCGTTCTCCAAACCCTAATAACACAGGAGTTGAATGTGTTACCCATCCAGTAATAGTCTTTGGCTTTCCTGCAAGTCCAACAGTGTCAACTGCTTGTCCAACTCGCACATTGACTTTAATTGGTTCTAAGGTTTCATCAACAGTAACAAGCATTCTTGGTTTGATTGCTGGCGTCAGATAATATAAGAGACTAGAATTCTGATCAAGAATGAATGATTTAGGATCTAATAATGCAATGCAAACAGTTAATAAACTGGCAAGAGAAACGTTAGAAATGTTTTGCTTATCAATCGAAAACGGACTTAACGTCATTGTACCTTTACCTAAATGGATTAAACCCTGTGCAATTCTAGATACAAATAATCCATTTTCATCATTTATGTAATAGGAAGCAAGTTGACGAAGTAATTGTGCTAATCTGGCATTGTTGGTACCAGCACCAACTAAACCCATACTGAAGATTGCATTGTATGCAACTTCCAAATCTTGATCATGAGAATATCTAGATAACGTTTCAAAAACATTCATTTGTGGATTACTTGTGGAAACCAATCCCATAGCTAATGGAACAGCTCTCTTTATTATTGGTTTACCATAATGCATTAGATGTTCAAAATGACGTAACGACATTTCTTGTCCAATCTCTTCACCCATACAAATTAAGGCAAGACCTAATACCGCAAAACCTTCAAAAAGATCATCATCTTCATCATTTTCATCTTCAACTTTTTCATCTGCTTTAACTGTGGAGGAAGTAGTAGGTTCACTAGTTGAAATTGGTTTCAAATCGCCAGGAATAGGATCAACAACCATTTCTTCACCAACAGTTTCTGCAGTAGCAGTTACAGTAGGTAGTTGTGCTTCTGCAGCATTTCTCATTTCAGCCGCAATTTCATTACTCACTGCTTCATCATTTTCCTCCTCTTCTTCATCTTCTTCATCTTCATCATCGCTTTCTTCCTTAGCTTTGGTGGTACATAATTGTAATAATTCTTGTACCTGTAAAACATTACCAGTACCAACATACGAACATATTTTAATTAGTACTTTCAAAGATTTGGAAATTGGATGTTCGATCGCGTCAATTGTATCAAGCACATCTTCAACTTGATCGTATTTTCCCATATAGAGTAAGCCCAAACCTAAACACATAAATCTGATCCACTTAGAAGTTAATTGAGTAGAATCTTTTTCCAACAAAGATTGTAAAATAGTGTCCGTAATTTCACCATTGCAAGTTCCTACATAAGTATGACCCAATGCTAAGGCCGACAAAGATTGAATTTCCAAAGTATATTCAGAATCACTTACAATTGGAGAGAGTAAGTTCAAAACATTTTCATTTTCACTTCCAGCATATGCAATACCCAAACCTGTGATTGCAGAAGCAACAACTATGGCATCACCACCTTCCCTATTATGAATAAACTCTTCTAATAGATAATACGTGGATTCAACATCATCATGAACACCATTCGTTGAAATACCCATACCTAATACAGCACCAGCTTTAAGATTTGCATTTTCATTATATTGGAATTGATCTAAGGCTTGTAAACCATTCTCAACGTTCCACAAATTAACCAAACCTAAAGATGCAACAGTGGATAACCTACCTTCGTCTTTGGTTTTGTAGACCCATTTTTCCTTAGAAATTAGCTTTTCATCACTGTAACCGGCGTTAATGAACCCATTGACAAATGCAGCAGCAAGGTTCTTCTTTCCACTTTCCATCTTAGATGATGGTGGATAAAATGATGTTTCCAAATGAGACTTATAAATATCTTCAGGTACTTTTGGAGCTAAAAGATTAAGTTCTGTGACTAAATATTGAAAATATCTATGAGCATGATTATTGTTGATACATTGTTGAACTTCCTCATTTTCAACGTTGAGTCCATAATTCTGCCTTGCTAAAATAAAACCAAGTTGTTTTTGGATCAAAACATCATCAGTTGCATCAAAAACAGTCTTGATTAAGGAATCATCACCTAATCTTATAGCTAAAGTTAATGCTTCGGTCAATTGATTGTGTTCCAAATATATAGTAAATGCTGTGTTTAAGAATGCTAAATCGTCTGGTGGGGCCAATAATGAGACACAGGCAACCATATAACTACAAACTCTTTTGTAAGTATTCTTGTCAACATATTTTGTAATCTTCTCAATTTCTTCAATTTCTAATAGAAGATCAACGGCTTCTGCTTCTGCATTGTGTTTCAAGAAATAAGGTGCAATAATCTCACTCAATTGCACTAAGCTATCTTTTGGTGCATTCGTGTCTAGATCAGCTTCATATTGCTCTCCAATTTCTAAAGCCAAATGCCTTAAATATTCATGTCCCCATTCAGTCATAGATTCATCAATATATGACTTTAGTCTATATTTAAGACATTCCCTTGAATACTGCTCTCCATCTTCTTCAGAGTAAGTCATTCCCAAAACGGAAAGAATGTCAAACAATTGTGTTAACAGTTTTGGATCATTCCATGATTGTTCAAGTTGAACAAGCTGAGGATATAGAGGTCTCAAAAACTTCAAAGGTTTTGGGACAGCGGTCATAGAAGATGTCGAATCTCTGATTAATGACTTCAGTTGATCTAAAGCAGGCTTATAAAGATCTGTTTGATTTGAAACGAGTCTTTCGACCAACATTTCCAAATCATCCTTCAATTTCTGATCTTCTTCACTGAGTTCCTCATCTTTCTGTTCGGTCTTAGATTTGTCTTGATTCTTTTCGGTTTTCAAAGAGCTGGTATTTGCGTCTGCCGTTTCTGCCTTAGTGACGCTATTGTTTCTGTCCCCAGTAGTCATTGTGTCTACTACGTGAAGTTTGAAAGCTGAAAGAGTGTTCTTCGCCTTCAACATCAACACAGATCTTGAGCTTCTTCGAAAATCGGTCCCCTCAAAAAGCCAAATTTTGCCACCCACAGCGAAGAATCCCAGTACTTCAACCAACCACACTGAGTCCGTACAACCTTTACAAAACATGTTGTTAATAATGTATTACATAGTTTACTGTACATTTATAAAAATATTATAAGATGGGGAGATATTGCGTAGTCATTTGATCACATCTCTTCTGCTAAAAGATCATTGATAACCCAACACAATTCATCTGGCGTTCCCAACTCTCTATCTTTAAAAGCTAAATTCAGCTTCGGCACAGATATCGATTCTGAAGTCTGTATCTGTTGTTGTTCAACTTTTTCTTTTTGAATCTCTTCATGCGATCTAAGTAGACTGGAAACATCTGTTATTTTGTTTGGAATGACATAACTAGAGTATCCGTTGTAGCTTCCATCGGATATGACCCTCTCTATTTCATTCCAAAGATTGGAATCACTAATATTTTCTATATTTTCTGGCATATCAGTCTCCTTCCCCTTTATTAGATTCTCAACTTCGGCGGAAATTATTTCGTAATCATCATCGTTCTTGAGCTTACAATCGAGAAGGTAATCAATTGTACCATATGGTTGAATAAGATGTGGAATTATACTAAACAAATCATGAACGTCTTCCGTAGTAATGGTTATTACTTTCTTTTTGATTCCTGAAATTTGTTCTATAGCATCCGTATTTTCTTTTCGTGCACGTACAAAATCAATTAAATACGTGAATAGTGTCTTGAGATAGTATCCTATTCCATGATATAGCACATCGACTGCTTTCATAGATACCCCACCTAATAAACCATGTTCTCTTGCTAATCCAAGCATTATATTTCTTAATCTTCTTCTTTCTGGTAACTCAAAACTTTCTGTACATAATGGCTCGTCAATCATATCCAGTATGTCTTTGACTGCAATAAGTGTCATTTCTAAGTTGTTACCACTTTTCTGTGTTTGACTGGAATTAAGCTGTTTGACATCGGACCCGTCATCCATGCTATTAATTTGTTTCGGAGATCCATTGACATCGGTACCAATTGATTTTCCCTCTGTTGTACTACTATTCGCAGAATTTACTGAATTATTGGTAACAACAGGAACTTTTGGAACCATAGCTTGTCGTGTAGCAATCATTGTATTCATATTAATGTTCTTTTTACCAGAATCTCTAGTTATGCTTTTCAAACGAATTCTTTCACGTACAGATAATGATAGAATATCTTTTTTTAAACGTTCATATTGCGATGATGTACCCCCAAGTTGCTTCTTTTTCGCAGAATGTCCGAAAAAGCCCGAATTCACACCATCTAATGGTTCATTTTTGTAACAGTTTGCAAGCATCGTCATCAAGAGCTGATTATGCATATGTCTGGTCTCCTTCCTATTAACAACAGTTGCAATTTCTTCCATCAATTCTTCCCTTGACAGTTTACCCACGATAAAAAGAGACACTGCCATTTGATAGGCATCCCATTGTGGTCCTAGTATTTTTTGGAAACGTTTGACAAATTTGTTAATTTCAACACGTTTTCTTCCATGGAAAACGGCAACGGAGCCATTCTTTTTAGCGGAGTCGTTTGCAAAAGTGACAGAGTTAGACTTCCTGTTCTGGGATACAGTAAGCATGCGGTAGTGAGTCGTGTTGATCGCGTTCTGTCTTCCTCTCTATCGGTTTGTCACTCTGGAACAGAAAACCGGTACGCAATTTTCACCACCGGTTTGGTCATTGCTTAGGTAAGCGCATCAGTTTCTTTACGTGAAACCAGACATGGATCTATTTTTAGAGTACACGCTCCACAACCCGAAAAACACCAACTGGATCTGATTTATTTAGCACAAGCACAACTCTTTTCTGTTCTTTCTTCCTTATTCTTTTTCTTATTTTAGAACTTTATTGCCAGATAGAACGATGTCTGAATCGGCATATACTATTAATCACAACATGTACCATGCATTCAAAGTTTTCAATCAACAATTCATTGTCGACAAGAGATTTGAGTTGATCAGAGGTCTCGGACAAGGAGCTTATGGTGTTGTTTGTTCAGCAAAATGTACTGAAGGTGAAGACGGCGAAGATAAGGTTGCGATTAAAAAAGTCACCAACATTTTCAGAAAGAAGATTCTATGTAAACGGGCATTACGTGAAATTAAGCTTCTTGCTCACTTCAGAGGTCACAAGAACATTATCTTTCTTTGTGATTTAGACATTATACCTGATGCACATGGTAATTTCGATGAAATTTTCCTATACGAAGAATTGATGGAATGTGATTTACATCAAATTATACGATCCAAACAGCCATTGACTGATTCACATTATCAATCATTTATCTATCAGATCCTCTGTGGATTAAAATATATTCATTCTGCAGATGTTTTACATAGAGACTTGAAACCAGGTAACCTACTTGTGAATGCTGATTGTGAATTAAAAATTTGTGATTTTGGTTTGGCTAGAGGTTATTCAAGTGACCCAGAAGAAAATCAAGGGTTCCTAACTGAATACGTTGCCACCAGATGGTACAGAGCTCCCGAAATCATTTTATCATTTCAAGGTTATACTAAAGCAATTGATATGTGGTCAGTTGGTTGTATTTTAGCAGAATTACTAGGTGGACAAACTATTTTTAAGGGTAAAGATTATGTTGATCAGTTGAATGAAATACTCCGTGTTTTAGGAAAACCAGATGAGGCTACAATTCAAACGATAAAGTCTTCAAGAGCTCAAACATATATTCGCTCACTACCACCAATGGAAAGAATCCCATTTTCTACATTATACCCTAATGCTGAACCCAATGCTATTGATTTATTGAACAAATTACTCACTCTTGAACCTGATCAACGTATTACAGTCGATGAAGCTCTTGAACATCCTTATTTAGAAGTATGGCATGATCCAACAGATGAACCAAGCTGCCCAAAGAAATTCGATTTCAAATTCGAAGCAGTTGATGATTTGGCTTTGATGAGAAATATGATTGTACATGAAGTTAGAGCTTTCAGAGACTTTGTTAGACGTCCATATAATGGCGAGGAGGAGATTTTTGATTCTTCTAAATTTTCGTATCCTGATCTAAACCAATCAAATTATGATATTCAACAGCAAATACAATGCGAAGAAGCTCGAAAACAGAATGCACAATTTCAGGATCAGTTTCAACAACAACAATACCAACAAGAGCAGCAACAAATGAATTTACCGAATTCCCAAAATCATCAGCAACTACAGCAGCAACAGTTTGATCAACACCAGCAACAGCATCAGCAACAACAGCATCAGAAACAACAACAACAACAACAACAACAACAACAACAGCAGCAGCAGCAGCAGCAACAACAGCAGCAACAACCACAACAGTCACAACAGTCACAACAGTCACAACAGTCACAACAATCACAACAATATAACCAACATACGCCCAACTTAAAGGATAAAATGTCAATAATGACCCCTACAGGGATAACCTTTGAGGACATGGAAGTCCCACATCCAGAGGAAATGATTTTCAGTGAAACAAATAGTGGAAATATTGATCTTGAACAGGAACTTGCCTTTGGACTTGATGGTTTTGGTTATCAATGATTTGATAGAGCTAGCATCTTTTGTATAAAATGAAGAAATTCAAACTAAATTATTACTGGTAACAATTATATTTAGAAAAGCTTTTGTTAAAAAAATTTATAAGTGAATTATCCATATAGATCAATAAAGAAGTCTTGATTAACTTTCATCGCATCAGATTGATTAACATTTTCAAACTCTCCATCAAATGCCCGCTTTAACCAAGAGAATAATCTATCGTAAACAATAGTACCTGCGTTATGCCAACGAATACTATGGTCACTATCAGGGAAAACATACATATCATAGTTTTCAACCCCATGAAGATCAAATAAATCAATTAATTGAATACTATTTTGAAAATGTACGTTGTCATCACCGGTACCATGCATTAACAGGAACCGTTTAACGTTTTTAAATCCGTCGATTTCCGCTACTCTACTCTTATTGTATCCAATTATATTGTGTTGTGGAGTGTGCATGTAACGTTCTGTGTATACTGAATCATATAATTTCCAGTCTGTTACGGGAGCAACTGACATACCATACTTGAAAACATTGCCTTGATCATGTTCAAGAGTTTTCAGCGTCATGTATCCACCATAGGACCAGCCCCAAATTGCTGTACGCTCTTCGTCGATATACCCTTTTGAAATCCAGTGTTTTGCAGCTGCAACTTGATCAATAACTTCATAGTAACCCAATTGATCCCTCACTATGTTTCTGAACTTTTTACCTTTGAAACCAGTACCACGACCATCAACGGTAACAACGACAGCATTTAATTCAGATGCAACAACTGATGAGAATGAAATTGCAAATGATTGTTGTACAAGCTGGGAGCCTGGTCCACCATAAACAAAGAAAAGCAATGGATACTTTTTCGATTCATCAAATCCCACAGGTAGTGTTTCTCTGAAATTGACATTTACTCCATTGTCGAGCTCTACAGAACCATAATTCACGCTTGGAATAGAATAATTGGCTAGAGTTTCCCTTAATTCTTCATTTGTAGTAAAATTGAATACTGTACTTTCATGAAGGTCAAGTAATTTTTGGTATGGAAGTTTTGGTCCACGATAAGACAGAAGCAAGTATCTTGCACCTGCCGAGAATGATACATCAAACCATGCTTGTGTATCTAAATTTGTAATATTATGCTTGGAATTTCCGTCTAGGGAAACTGAATAAAGATGTCTTTCGATAGATGACTTTTCAGTCGAAACGTAATACACTAGATCATTCACAAAGTCGTATGCTGCTGCACCATCTACAACTTCCCAATCGCCATTTGTAAGAACAACTTTCGGTTCAGAACTATTAGCTGGAGAAAAATATGCAAGGTGATCATAACCATTAACATCTATTCTGTCAATATAACCATCATGAGGTCTATTTTCTGATTTTGGAATGTAAATGGTATTATGTGTTATTTCAAACCAACTCTTGTCGTTTCTACCATCTTCAAATCTAGTTGGAGCAGAAGTGATTTCATTTTCAGTTGAAGTTACTATGAATATTTTAAGAATATCTGATTCACGGTTAGTGGCGCGTAGTAAGACTTGTTCATTCCCAACCCAAACAACTTCGGTAATAAGTCTTTCAACGTTATCAATTTCTTTGTCGTTATAGAACGGATCAGAATCAGATAATGTTTTCGTAATGTTTTGCTTTACATCGTAAACAAGAAAGTCAACAATAGGGTTTGGGTAACCAGCCTTAGGATATTTGATTTTTTCAACTATAGGATATGATGAAGCATTAGAGTTATCTTGTTGAACAAAGTATGGTATTGGGAAATTTGGAACTTCTGAGTCATTAAATTTCATTATGAATAACTGTTCTGAATTAGGTGACCACCAAAGGGCCGAGTCACTTTCGAAAACTTCTTCTTCATAAACCCAGTCTGGTTTACCATTAAATGTTTGAGCACTACCGTCAAATGTGACTTGAGTTGTTGATGAATTTTCAAATGAGGTGATATCTTTCACAAAAACATTGTTGTCCAAAACAAACGATACTTTTTTAGAATCTGGGGAAAGTTTAGCAAGTGCAATATTTTCAGATTCATGTAACAATTGAAATCTTTTTTCTTGTACATTGAAAACAAAATATGTAGCAAAGAAGGAATGTCTCCAATTATGCCTCTTATCGCAAGTTATTAAAGCAGTTTTCAAATCGTTACTGAATGTTATATCTTCAAATATGTAATCTTTCCCATTGTAATTGATGACGTCACCTAAATCATAAAGTACTTTTGCAAATTTCTCATCTTGGAAGCTTTTAAGAGTGTATTTGTTGTCTTCAGCAACAATATATTCTCCTGAATCATTAGTAAGTGAAGTTGATGTCTCTATCCATTGTATGGATTTAGAGTCAGGAATGAATATTCCCTTTCTAACATCTTCAAAAGTGAGAGATTTTTTTCCATCATTAGTACAAGAATGAGACACTTCTGATTGTCCTATTTGTCTGTCCTGATACTGTTGCTGCTGTATAAGTTGGAAATTTTTATGATTTGTGTAGAGAGTGTTAATTTGTGATAGAAGAATTGAGGTTCCATAAATTAATGCAATTGTAATTAGAGATATAAACTTCCATGATGTTCGTGAAACCGGGTGAGTAGTCATGTACTCCTTTTCGTTAATGTTCATAATGTAGATCTTCAAAAGTGAAGCAAAGTTTGATTATAGAAGAAAAAGCTGAAGAAGAGAAAGAAAGATAGCAATCATGGAGTTCTCAGTAGAAATGTTAAAAATCTTTAATGACCCAGTGATAAACGTCATTAAAATTTATTTATCTATTTTTGGCCCAATTTTTGTTGCGCGGCTGAAAATGAAAGGTGGTGGCTGGTTTTTCACAAATAGAATAAATAGTCAATAAATTAGATTAGTTAGATTGTTACACAAAGGTTATCTATCAACTTATGGCTTTTCGATTGCGACAGTTGCCGCATCCTGTGCAGAGCTTTTAACCATCGCATCGACCAAAGCCAAATGGTGGAACGCTACTTCGGGGAAGCATGTGATATTACCCTTATTACCGTTCAATTCCAGACCCAATTTCTCGAACTCTGTAGTAACACTCCAGTTTTCATTTTCTATTTTCTTTTCCACTTCTGTCTTTTCTGATTCAGCAGTCAATCCACCTGTTTTCAAAATAAATCTATCACCAGTTTTAGGGGAGAAATCGTAATATATGCTACCGTTATCACCCAAAATTTCGAAAAAGCCTTTCTTTTCCTTATTACCAAATGCAGAACCATAGTTAAAACTACCAATAACTCCGGATTCTAGTTTCATCAGTGCCCATACAACATCTACATCACCACTCTGTGGTCTCACTTGAGTTGTACGTGCATTTAATGATTGGACATTACCAAGAACAGAAGTCAAAAGAGCCAATTGATGAACACCACCGTCACTAAGGAAACCTCCAACATGTTCTGGCTTTTGACGCCATGTTGTAGAAAGATACTTGTTGTTAAAATTGAAAGAACCTGTAGAATGGTAATTGAATCCAACAACTTTACCAATTTTCTTAATTGCTTCTCTTAATTCAATGACAGCTTTCAAGTAACACCAATGTTCATTAACTGCAATAAAGATTTCAGGGTTTTCTCTTGCTATCTGTACAATCTGTTTAGCCTGGTCTAGATGTGCAGCAATTGGCTTTTCAATGACAATATTTTTCTTGTACTTTACGGCTAGCTTGACTGCGTCTAAATTGAATTGTACTGGGAGAAGTGCATCAATAAGATCAATTTCAGGATCCTTAAAAGCGTCCTCTAATTCATTGTAAACCTTGATTGGAGGAGATACCTTCTGTGCAAATTCTTCAGCCTTGGCCTTGGTTCTGTTGTAACACGCCTTAACGGCAAAGTGTTGTGAGTTTGTAAGCGCTGGAAGGTGGGCGTTGGTGGCAAAAATGCCTGTACCAATGATAGCGACGTTTATAGGAGCCATGATCAGGTGTATGTAGAAGAGAAGTCTGTGAACAAAGAAGAAGACACATATTTACAGTCTTCACCTATCGGACACGCTTGAAGTGGTGAAGAGTGGTCCGAACACAGCAGGTTGGAGGCTCAGTCCATATGAAAGGACGTTGTGGCGTCGCTTAGTGCTGCCCTACTCTTTTCAGGCGTCGATCGACTTAAAGATGGGATGGATCAGCTCTCACTCGAGGTTTTTCAGTCTGGTTCAAGATGAAATAATAATGGTACTAAGAGAGAAGAACACTGGGTAGCTGTGGGACACACTCTAGGTCTGCTTAACAACAATGAACTCGATTAAGGCTGCCAACCAGGTGCTACAGAGAACATCCGAATATATGGGTGCTGGACTTGTCCGGTCTCAGCCAGCTTGGTATAAGGCTGTTGCGTACAATCCACCAAAGTATGCTTTTGACAAGAAAGTGCGTGCCGAAGTGCTAGAGAAGATCAAACAAGAAGAAATTTCAACCATCAACACTATGAATGAAAAATTGCACAATGGTTTATATGTGACGAGAATCAAGAACAGAAATATCAAGGCAAAGAAGTTACTTGCAGCCCAGAATCTTACTTTCATTGAAGATGATTTACGTTTGTTATTCTATAAACAACATCCATGGGAACTTGCTGATCCAAAGAATCTTATTGAGAATGAAAATACTTTGGGTAATGAAAATTTTGATTGGAGTCATTTAAGACAGTGGGGTAAAAAACTCGATGGTGAATCTGTTGTGCAAAGAACTATGTATTTACTTAATAACACTGAACAATCATTACTTGAATGTTATGAACAAGCTAAATTTGAATATTATAGACTTAAAATTGAAGATGAAACGGAAATGAATATTGCTAGGGAAGAAAGTGAAATGCTCGGTGCAGTTTATCCAATGACAGCTATTGAAAAGGGTTTCGAAAAGGAACAAGAAGTATTGTCTAAATGGAAACAAGATGCTCTTGAGCAGACAAAGATTATGGATGCTAAATTTAGTAATAAGGATTCTTCCACTATAACTTCTGCTGATACTGCAGCTCCAGTTGAAGAGATTTTAACTGAAGAGCAAATTCTTGACAAATTGAAGTTATAACGTCAATTCACCTCCTGTTTATAGATAGTATAATACAAAATTACATTAAAATTTAATTATCAAATCAAATGTTATATAAATATTTACACGATAGAAAGAATTGGAAAAAACACCCAATTGATCAAATCCATTTCTTTTCTTCTTCCTTTCTTCTCTCTAATCTTTGCTTATACTTTCTACCTCTATATTTGATAAGTATATCATCAACTTGTTCAAGAGCATCTTGAATCTTTTGCTTTCTTTCAGTAAAAGTTCTCTCCCATTTATGTCCCTTTGGATACAAAACACCTTTCAAAATAGGTGATGCAGCTTGCTTTTCAGCAAAGAATTTCTTATTATTGGCAAGTGGTGGCATTAAATCAGCAATACCAAATTTATATGCAAGTTTGTACAAATCTGACTGACGACGCATACTGTATAATGGTTCATGAGTACGTCCAGTTACCGGATGACGATTAGGAAGGAATGGATTTGCATTTGGTGCTGTAGTTAATGTTGGTTCTGCTGCATATTCCTTAAGTGGTGCTGGTGGAAATTTGGTGAAAAAGTTCTGCAACTTCACAGGAAGTTTGGAAAACGCTTCAGCACTGCTGAGGTTAAAAAGCTTGTTTGTAGACATCGTTTATGCTGTGGTTGATCGGGTGTGTACAACAATGATGATCATCCTATTCACCATACTAATATGAAAAATGAATGAAATTCATGTTGGTTCCAAATTTTAGCTGGTGCACTGGAGAAATCGGACAAATCGAGATGATACAATGGGGGCTCAACACTATATATATACATGTTAATCAGCGATTTTAAAAAATGAGGCTCGGCAGCCCAAAATTTGTTATTGATAGATGGTAAAGGTAGAACAATAACTTCTGAATTCGTTAATAGACAATTCTATTGTAAACACAACTATATATCTTGTTGGGGAAGATCCTGTGTTTCCCCTAGGATCAAACTAGAATAGGAAGGTAGCTTCCTTATGAGGAGAACGTACATCCTGCCAACGGTGGACGCTGGACGAATACGCAAACAAGGGTCGGTGAGGGTTACCCAACGTCTGGTTGTCACGTGCTGGACGTCTCTCAGTCTGGTCAGGGTTGACGATGAAGACGGAGGTTTAATGCACGACTTGTGCGGCTTGGGTTATATCCGGTCACTTGCATGAACTGTCGACTGGCAGTTATAGATCTAATAATAGTGTCCTATGAAATATACAGCCTTTACCTTGTAAGGCCTTACACTTTGTATGTCCATACTAAATTTTAAATGAGTACTTAATAACATGATTAAATTACTTGAGCATAAATTAGGTTACATAATATCACATAAATTAGTCAATAACTCAAAACTAATACATGATAGTTCACTATTACAAACAGCTCCGAATACCTGGCTTTGACTCGATTTATTTCTAGACCTAATTATGATTGAATCTGTAATTATTGATGATTTATAGATCAATTAATATTGGATTATCAATTTTGGGTTATTTTATAAGTTATTTGACAAATGGTGCATCAATGTGAACCTCTTCAACTTTAATAGCAGTTCATCTTATTTTACAACTAGAAATGCCGTACTTTACCAATAAAACGACCATTTTACAATTTACTATTTGAACCCTCAAAGTAATGATTTGAAGCTTGCAATGGCATAACAAAAACTGACACCAACAGTTCAACCTTATCGAACTGCAGTTACCCAACTTAGTATTCAACATGCATCTCCAAAATTCTTATATGAGAAGCACAATAGGGAATCAAATCGGTAACATAAGCATACCATGGATGAGTTTATTGCAGTTGATACTTATCTTAAAACTATAGAACCTGAAGTCACAATTATCAGCATCACTCATCTATTTTCAGAATTCAAACTAGATGCATCGGTAATCCAGTACTGAAATAGTCAAAAAGTTCAAGTTTATCTTTGTAATATGAGAAATAAACTTATTTTCAGCATGTTTCAATGGTTCGTTTTGAATGGATTAATATTCTGTAAATACTTTTGAAAGGATTTATTCTTCTCTGAAAGAAGGAAGTAGCTGTTTTTCTCCCTAACATTCTAGCCAGTAGGCGTCATCATTAAACATTATATTGGCGAGCGTTGTTAGTATTGAATCATATAGAGGATTTAACGCAGAAGTTTTAAAAAATTTGAAAAGTCCTTGAGGAATAGCAGAGTTTGTGTTATCTTTTCTAATTAATTTCAACGTACTCTTTCAGGCTTAGTGAAACTTTAGAAATTAAACTTTGTCTTAAAAACCAAATATAGTTTGATTGTTTTAATGACAAAATGTTCAACGGGCAAAGCAGAGAAAGCTGAAAACTTTAAGACTAAAAATTTGCAGATATAAACAGTATCATCATTTTTGGGTCAAAGGAAATAATATATAGTAATGGAAAGTAGAAAAGAACGCAAGGTAAAGTTATCCTTTTTGATACTGTTAGAAAAATAATTTTGAATGAAAATGACGTATACAAATGATATCTTTATTCTATGTTAAAGAAGAATTCCGGATATTCAGCCACCAAAATGCTAAAATGATAGCTGACAATTAGCTTGGACTATGCCTGTAGAAATTACAGATGATAATGACTTAAATAGCTGAGATTATAGAAGTTGATGAAATCTATATGGTAATTGTTCAAGTGATCATTATCCTGATAATATCTTCTGATTATTTAGTAAGCCCCTTCAAAGAGCCCGATTTACCTGATTTACTTCTAGTGTTTAGTTTGATGTACCAAATTTTTTTGCCAAACAAACAAGCAAGCACAAAAAAATTAACAATCACAAACATCTGCGGAATTATGGAAAGAATTGAAGAAAATGAGAGGAGCTCGAATTTCAATGTAAGCTAGATTAATTAATACATTCCTTTTGTATCTTTGTGAAATAAGTGTTTTAGACAAAGTTGAATGGCCAGTTCAATGGTTTTTGGTTTTATAATAGATAAAGTCTAAGTCATAACTTCTTTGTTAAATATTGACCAGTCTTAATAACTTGTTTTTTTTTTAAAAGATTTCATGTTTAAGTTCAACAATGGTAGCAGAAACTAAGCAGTTTATGACTTAATGTGATCAATTATCATTCCTGATGTAAAAAACTTTACGAAATGATCTAAAAATGAAAGTTCTGCCAGACTGTTAATGGATCTTCTAATTTTGGACTTTTGAGAAAACATAAAGTTGTTACCGCCAAATATACACTAACAACACCGTGAGTTTACTTTCCTAATGTTGCGACGCCTGCGTAAAATCAAAGTACAACACTTGGACGTATCAAAAAAATTTCGGTTCTTCATCTAGATTTAAATTCACAAATTTAATATTATACGTTCAGCATTAAAAATATCACGTCTAAATCATTGCTACCGGATGGCGATTTTGTTAACTTCTATTCTGGAGTGATGTTTTTGTACTGAAGCCTGAAAAATTATGACTACGGACATTGTTTGGATGCACGTTCTTGAATAACTTTGATAAGCTTGCTTTTCTCGGCGGATCCTTATTGCATGCCGTTGTGTCTAGATCCGCTTCTCAACCTACTTTTGTGGATTTTTCCTAAATTTTTCTTCTTAAATCAAATTCGGACCATTATTAATTAATATATATCGGCATCATTTACGAATAAAGTGATAAAAAAGTTGATTTCCTAATTTTATATAAGGTTTTTCATTGTAATTCACGTGCAAGTATTTATTCTGAGCATTCCTAAAATGGACGATGACCGTCAAGCCAGAGACAGAAATTATTACGTGTTCTCCTTAGCTTGGGACAGATCGACCTGACTAAAAGCGCAGCTATCGGCCGATATTCCTCCAAGGATTTTCCGTGGTAGTAATAATATAAGAAATAATAAAACTAATTAAGTGAACTCGATTTGGGGTCAAGTTATAAAAGTCTAAGTAACATATTGTTATTTAGTAGATTGGTACATCTCGTATGATATCCTGTGATGTCTCCCAAAATTGCTTGAAAGTTTACGGGTACAACTGTTTATCCAGAGCAATTGTAGAATTGGTCCTACCTGCCAACGGTCGACGTTGGAAGCGATAGCTGGACGAAGAATTTGGTGATGTCGATCGTCTCCTCCCACACGTGACACACTTCTTAATTGGGTAATGGTGGTGTCTGGAGAACGGTAGTCGCATTTGCGGGATTGATAATCTGCAGGCACTTACAGAAACTGTAGAGTTTTGAGAATGTCAGTGTTTTCCAATATTATATAACAGGATTCAAGACCTGTTTATAATACACCAGATATAAGGTTCTACATTGCTATCTTAGGTTCTTATTCTTTCTTGGTCAGGGTCGATCGACTTGGGTAGGAGGTACATCCTTCGGCCGATATCTCTACACGGATCTCCCGTGAATCCTGACACAGACTGACATATATTGGATAATACTCTTATTGGTAGGTGTTTTTGGGCAACATAGACTGAAGACTTATTATTTTTGCTTAAGTAGATCCGGGAAACGGAAAAATAATATTGGCCAAAAATGTTTTGTCCAGAAGGCTCTATTTTGTATCTTAGATTGAGTCTTGATACTGTAATTGTTCTCTCACTCTGCATCAGTACAACTGCAAGTCACCTTACCATTTTTTTTCAAATTCCCGTGGAGTGATTTCAATAATGAAACTGAAGTAAACCGTTCTTTTAATCGTGTGTGTAAAGGTATGGTGGACTTACTAAACTGTGCAGTGAGTGAAGCTAACAAGAAAATTAAAAATATTCTTTGAGTACATTAGCCGGGTCCTTATACAGTCAACAAATAAAAGAAATTGTATTGATGTGGTTTTAAGCTAGCGGTGTTTCTCGCAGCCGAAACCTAATCCTAGTTCACAAGAGTTTAAGCAAAAATTGGAGTTGCTAATAAATATTGGCGGAGGATCTGCAAACGTAAATCTCATCCGCATTCTGGTTTTGGTGACTATTAAATAAAAGGTGGGAAAAACTTTTACCTGCGTTAGCGGCTGTTGTAGCTTAGTTAATATATTATGAATTTCTTCAGAAAAGCTTAAGATCTCTGTATCACGTGATCTGAATTTAGACGCTTTATACACTGAGTCAGCTTTCAAATCTATATTGTCCCATAGTTACGGGAATGCATGATTATGCACTTGACTATTTTAGACTTCTATATCCGCTTGACTAAATTTTATATGCATGTATGTTCAATTTTGTTTAAATTTTAGTTGCACTTAACAATAAACTGTAAATAATGAAAGTAATTCAAAGTTCCATGAAATCTTCAAAGATAATTACCAATGTTCTCTTTTTCAACATTTCAAAATCAAGTAATCTATATTCAATACACTCCCCCCACATTTCTGTATTTTGTTGATTTTGAATATATTTTCTTTTGAAGAAGTTGATAAACATCTAATCATGCGCATTATATTTAACTGTTGCATATTGTTGACTCTAATGCAGACTTGTTTTGCTGCTATAGATCAGCAAATTCAGCAATCTGTTGATGGTTGTACTGTTGCTGGAAATTTACAAAAAGGTTTAACTGGTACAATTTATCAAATGCAAAGTCAGCAATCAATATTTACAGCTGATACAAGCTTTTACGAAAACGGCGCATATTCTGCTAATTCAAAAGGTTCATTCGTTAATACTCAAGGTCTAAATTTTAACTTTGGTCCTGAAATTTCTGAAATGTATGGCATTGAACTTGAAAAACCTTCCTTTGTTTTAGAAGAAACCGCTTTATTTAAAGGTATGTACTGAATTCAGTCTTTTTTGTTTCCATAAACTTTTACTAACATTTTACTTTACAGCTCCTGAAACTGGTCTTTACAAATTCACTTTGTCTTATATAGATGATGGTGCCATGGTATTTTTTGGTGACAGTGCATTTGACTGTTGTTCAGGTTCTCAAAGTACTGGCGCAAGTGGCTTATTGTTTGGTTTCAAGAAACTTAATGATGATAGTAACCCATCTTATACTTCCTGGATTCATTTGGAAGCAGGTAAACTTTTTCCATTCAAAATTGTTTACTTTAACGCCCTTTCTGCAGGTTCAGTTTCTTTAATGGTCACATCCCCACAAGGTCAGGAATCATCCTTGGACAACTATCTTTATCAACCCTCTAAGGATAGCTGTCAACCAGAAATTGCAGAAAGCTCATATTCAATAAAAACCTCTTTAATTCACTCAGAAGGATTTTATGGTGTAGAAATTGCTACAACTGTTGAAACCTTAGATAATACACCAGTTATTATTAAGAGAGTTACATATGATACTATTGGTACAAGAGTCACTAGTACTGTATTTTATGATGACACAACAACTAGTACTGCATCAACCGCTACCTTTTATTCATCTGATATATATGCTCAGATATATGAATCATTCTTGATCTATAGACCTCAATTCATTACAACAACTATCTATGATATGCCTTACGGTAAAACTAGTACATATACCGATGATGAACTTATCTCGGTTAGTCTTCATTTACCAATTCCATCAACGTTAGCAACATCAGCAAAAACTCCTTCCACTTCAACAGTCGTTATTGAAAAAGATGGAACACTGACCACCCAAGTCAATGTTGGAGTTACAAGTTTCAGGACTAAAATATATCTTGATAGGCACTTTTCAAGGGAATACACAATGACCTCTTTTGACCATAACGACTTAATTTGGGTTGTCGGAATTATGAAGGATGCCGTTACTACAACTGCTACTGTCGATTATAGTAGAACAACAAGAGAATTTTTCAATATAAGGACATTTACACATAATGGAAAGTTGACAACTGGATACTATGGTACAAAGAAAGTTTTAAAACCAGCTATTAAAGAAACGGAGTTTTGGACATACACTAAAACTAGCTCTAGCTCGACCTTTATAGCGACTTCAACTGATGCAGAAGGTCAAGCACACGGTGTTTGGTCTATACACTATATGCTTCCTCAATTAAGTACATCTGTGGTAACTGCACCCGCTGATACAACTAGCACGGTGACACAAAATGCTATCACATACGTGAGTGTAGCCGCAACCACTATTCAAACTGTGATTACTTACACCGATAAGGCCAACTTCAAAACAAACTATTTTACAACTCAAACACTTGATAATGGTCAAACTGGATGGGCCCACATTTATATTTACCCATCACCAGTTGTTACACCTATAGAGTATGGCGAAACAACAACTTCAATTTCTACTGAATGGATTGTAGACGACAATCAACAAACATTAGGCTGGATAGAAAACCAGTATGTTCCCAGTTATTCGCTCTCATACTCAGTTTGGGACAAGGCCTTCACTTCTACCTCTATTGTTCCAACAGTTTCTGTTGATGCAAATGGTGTCCCTTTTACTTCAACATACAAACTTGTGCAAAGACCTGAATTTAAGACCTCAACGGCTTACTGGACAGGCACAGAACCTACGGTCGCTTACTCAGACGAAGTTACTCTTGGTCCTAACAATATCTATGTTACTCATGTTGTTGCCATTGCTCTAGAACCTCAACCTACTGCTGAAGTTACAGACTGTTTTTCAACTGTTCATACAGTCACTTGTTCTGGTGAAAAATCTACTGCGGGAGAAGGTGCTGTTGTTACTGCCACACTTTGTGAATTACCACCTTACTTGGTTGGTAAGTTTGATCCTATAACCACTAGCACAATCTTGACTATGAATGGTGCTGCTACTACTGTTCCAATTACCAATGTTGTCAATGCAGATGTGACATGTTCGACGGTTATTAAAATTACAGACATTGATGGATCTACTGGTGATGCAACTTGTACATACGGTAGCACTGAAGTTTCGGTTTTTGAAACAAGCACTTTAGCTCTTACAACATCGTGTTCTATGCCTGATGAATTTGAAGGCTCGTTTGGTCCTTCAGCAACTACTTCAACTGTTACCAATGGTGATTCTACCACCGTTATCACAGTCACCAATGGCATTGTGCCAAGTATCTCTCACTCCGCTTCCACCACTTCGATTCAATTTACAAATTGTGCATCTGCGCTTGAAGATGCAGTTTGTGTGATCAGCACCACTGTTGCAGATATTGATAACGTTGCAGCCACTGGATTCTTCACGTCTTGTGATCTGCCAGAAGGTGTTACTGGTAAGTTTGTTGAATCTACCGCTTTATTTACTTACATCAAGGATGCTGACACTAGTGCCGTTATGACTGTCACCAATCTCAACAAACCAGAAATAACCTGTGCCTTTGTCACCACCGTTACCGACCCTCTTGGTAGCTCTCATATTGCAACTTGTTTAGTAACCCCAACAAGCGCTCAGACTGTTGATATTCCTGTCACTTCATGTGACATGCCTGAAACTGCTTCAGGTACTTTTATTACCACAACGTCTACTACAATTTTTGGTGAGGGCGAGGACCAAACTACCATGACTGTAACAAACACTGATGTTCCTTCCTTTTCTGATGTCTACATCACCAAAACACTTACAAATCCTGCAGGTGAAGTTGGTGAAGCAACTTGTACTCTGAATCTTTCAACATTTTCTGACAAACCACCAATTTTTGTCCCTACTACAACATGTTCCATGCCAGCCGATTTGAATGGTGATTTTGTTACTACTACTTCTACTACTACAGTTGGTGACTCCACTTACACTGTTACTAATGCAGACATTCAAAGTTTTTCTGACGCGTTAATAACCAAAACTGTTACTGATCCTACTGGTCAAATCGGTGAAGCTGTTTGCACAATCAGGTTTACTACTACTGCTTTGACTACAGTTCCAACAACCTCATGTAGTATGCCAGAAAATATTGACGGTGGATTTGTGACCACAGAATCAACCACTACTTCCGGGGATGAAACAATCGTTGTGACCAACACTGACGTCCCAACTTTTGGAGATGTGACATTTACATCAACAGTTACTGATCTAATTGGCCACTCTGGTGATGCATTATGTACTGTCAACTACTCCACTTTACAACCTGTTTTGGTTCCAACTACAACGTGTAGTATGCCACCTGGTATTAATGGTGAGTTCGCCACTACCACATCAACCACTGTTGTTGATGAATCTACCTACACTGTCACAAATAAAGACATTCCAACTTACACTGGCGGCAACACTTTCACCACCAGCGTCACCAACCCAGCAGGCACCAGTGGTGTTGGTACTTGTACTGTCAGCACAACCACTGTTTCTGTTGGCACCACCTCTGTTGACATTCCAACCACATCTTGTGAAATGCCATCAGACATTGGCGGTTCCTTTGCTCCAGAAGAGTCCACCACTGTTGTTGACGGCACCACTGTAATTGTCACCAACGTTGACGTTCCAACCTACACTGG
>JAJMKU010000052.1:0-58017 GCA_030563965.1 Pichia cactophila
TACCGACACCGGTGGTGCCTGCTGGGTTGGTGACGCTGGTGGTGAAGGTGTTGTCGCCATTGCCGCCAGTGTAGGTTGGAACATCAACGTTGGTAACAGTCACAGTAGTACCGTCAACTTCAGTAGTGGACTCTTCTGGTGCAAACGAACCGCCAATGTCTGGTGGCATTTCACAAGAAGTGGTTGGGATGTTGACAGACGTGGTGCCAACAGAAACGGTGGTGGAGCTGATGGTACAAGTACCGACACCGGTGGTGCCTGCTGGGTTGGTGACGCTGGTGGTGAAGGTGTTGACGCTGGTGTACGTAGGAACATCTTTATTTGTGACGGTGTAGGTAGATTCATCAACAACAGTGGTTGATGTGGTAGTGGTGAATTCACCATTAATATCAGGTGGCATACTACACGTTGTAGTTGGAACCAAAACAGGTTGTAAAGTGGAGTAGTTGACAGTACATAATGCATCACCAGAGTGGCCAGTTAAATCAGTAACTGTTGAGGTAAAAGTGACATCTCCAAAAGTTGGCACGTCAGTGTTGGTCACAACGATTGTTTCATCCCCGGAAGTAGTGGTTGATTCTGAGGTCACAAATCCACCGTCAATATTTTCTGGCATACTACATGAGGTTGTTGGAACTGTAGTCAAAGCAGTAGTAGTAAACTTAATTGTGCAAACAGCTTCACCGGTTTGACCTGTCGGATCAGTAACAGTTTTGGTTATTAACGCGTCAGAGAAACTTGGAATGTCTGCATTCGTAACAGTGTAAGTGGAGTCACCAACTGTAGTAGTAGAAGTAGTAGTAATAAAACCACCATTCAAATCGGCTGGCATGGAACATGTTGTAGTAGGGACAAAAATTGGTGGTTCGTCCGAAAATGTTGAAAGATTCAGAGTACAAGTTGCTTCACCAACTTCACCTGCAGGATTTGTAAGTGTTTTGGTGATGTAGACATCAGAAAAGGAAGGAACATCAGTGTTTGTTACAGTCATGGTAGTTTGGTCCTCGCCCTCACCAAAAATTGTAGTAGACGTTGTGGTAATAAAAGTACCTGAAGCAGTTTCAGGCATGTCACATGAAGTGACAGGAATATCAACAGTCTGAGCGCTTGTAGGGGTTACTAAACAAGTTGCAATATGAGAGCTACCAAGAGGGTCGGTAACGGTGGTGACAAAGGCACAGGTTATTTCTGGTTTGTTGAGATTGGTGACAGTCATAACGGCACTAGTGTCAGCATCCTTGATGTAAGTAAATAAAGCGGTGGATTCGACAAACTTACCAGTAACACCTTCAGGCAGATCACAAAACGTGAAGAATCCAGTGGCTGCAACGTTATCAATATCTGCAACAGTGGTGCTGATCACACAAATTGCATCTTCAAGTGCAGATGCACAATTTGTAAATTGAATCGAAGTGGTGGAAGCGGAGTGAGAGATACTTGGCACAATGCCATTGGTGACTGTAATAACGGTGGTAGAATCACCATTGGTAACAGTTGAAGTAGTTGATGAAGGACCAAACGAGCCTTCAAATTCATCAGGCATAGAACATGATGTTGTAAGAGCTAAAGTGCTTGTTTCAAAAACCGAAACTTCAGTACTACCGTATGTACAAGTTGCATCACCAGTAGATCCATCAATGTCTGTGATTTTAATAACCGTGGAACATGTCACATCTGCATTGACAACATTGGTAACTGGGACGGTAGTAGCAGCACCGTTCACAGTTAAGATTGTGCTAGTAGTCACAGGATCAAATGTTCCTACTAAGTAAGGGGGTAATTCACAAACTGTAGCAGTAAAAACAGCATCTTCTCCCATAGTAGACTTTTCACCAGAACATGTAACTGTATGAACAGTTGAAAAACAGTCAGTAACTTCGGCAGTAGGTTGAGGTTCTAAAACGACAGCAACAACCTTAGTAATGTACATATTGTTATCACCAAGAACAACATTATCTGAGTAAGTTTGCTTAGGTTCTGTACCTGTCCAATATGCTGTTAAGGTATCAACATGCGGTCCTTGAACAAGCTTATATGTTGAAGTTGTAGGATCACCGTTTGCGCCGACGGAAACAGTTGGAACAATAGTTGTGGATGTAAAAGCATTGTCCCAAAATGAGTATGAAATGGAGTAATTAGGAACATACTGATACTCTTTCCAACCTAAGGTTTGTTGGTTATCACCAACAATCCATTGAGTTGAAACAGACGTCGTTGTCTCTCCATATTCTATTGGTGTGACAACTGGCGATGGATAGATGTAAATGTGGGCCCATCCAGTTTGACCATTATCGAGAGTTTGAGTGGTAAAGTATTCTGTTTTAAAGTTAGCCTTATCAGTATAAGTAAAAATAGTTTGGATTGTTGTAGCAGCAACTGTCACGTATGTTGTGTCATCTAGAGTCAAAGTGCTAGTTGATTCTGCTGCTGCAGTCTGCACAGTTGTACTCAATTGAGGAACTTTATAGTTTACAGACCAAATACCATGCGCACCTGCCGCATCTGTTCTGGTTGCTAAAAAGCTAGAAGACACAACAGTTGTGGTTCCTGTCCAAAACTCAGTGACCGAAGTACCAGGAGTGAGAGTCTGAAGTGTGTAAAGGAAAGTCGTGATTAACTTTCCCTTATATCTAAATGTTCTCTCAGGAACCATTCCCATAGCTGAAGTAGTCGATAGATCAACAGTAACAATGGAAGTGAACGCATCTATTGCATGCGCAATTGCCCAGCTCCCATAATAGTTAGTGTTAGTATATGTTCTTGGCCCTGTGTAGTCAGATCTAACTATGAAATCCTGCGTGATAAGTTTAGTAACACCAACATTGACTTGAGTAGTCAGTGTTCCATCCTTTTCAACAACCACTGTAGTTGTATAGGCAGACTTTGCCTCTTTAACAAATGTTGTTGGGATTGGCAGATGAAGAGTAACTGAAATAAGTTCATCATCAGTGTATATTCTGGTTTGACCATAAGTTAAGTCATAGATAGTTGTTGTAATAAGATGAGGTCTGTAGATCAAATATGATTCATATATCTGGCCGTAAACGTCAGAAGAATAAAACGTCGATGTTGATGCTGTACTTGTTGTGGTTCCATCATAAAAAGCAGTACTAGTAACTCTTGTACCAATAGTATCATATGTAACTCTTTTGATAATAACTGGTGTGTTATCTAAGGTTTCAACAGTTGTAGCAATTTTAACACCATAAAATCCTTCTGAGTGAATTAAAGAGGTTTTGATTGAATATGAGCTTTCTGCAACTTCTGGTTGACAGCTATCTTTAGATGGTTGATAGAGATAGTTGTCCACGGATGATTCCTGACCTTGGGGGGTTGTTACCATTAACGAAACTGAACCTGCAGAAAGGGCGTTAAAATAAACAATTTTGAAAGGAAAAAGTTTGCCTGCTTCCATATGAATCCATGACGTATAAGAGGGGTTACTATCGTCATTAGGTCTTTTGAAACCAAACAATAAACCACTTGTGCCAGTATTTTGAGAGCCTGAACAACAGTCAAAAGCACTATCACCAAAAAATACCATAGCACCATCATCTATATGAGACAATGTAAATTTGTAAAGACCAGTTTCAGGAGCTGTATAATAAAGTGTTAGTAAAAGTTTCAGGAGACGAACAAAAATTGAATTCAATACATACCTTGAAATAAAGCAGTTTCCTCTAAAACAAATGAAGGGTTTTCAAGTTCAACGCCATACATTTCAGAAATATCAGGACCAAACTGAAAGTTTAGGCCTTGAGTATTAACAAAAGAACCTTTTGAATTAGCAGAATAAGCACCGTTTTCGTAGAAGCTTGTATCAGCTGTGAATAATGATTGTTGGCTTTGCATTTGATAGATTGTACCAGTTAAACCTTTCTGTAAATTTCCGGCAACGGTACAACCATCAACAGATTGCTGAATTTGTTGATCTATAGCAGCCAAACAAGTCTGCAATAGAGTCAACAATATGCAACAGTTGGATAGTATACGCATAATGAGATGTTAATCAACTTTGTCAAAGTAAAGTATTCTTGGAGAGAAGGTAGAAGAGTGGGAAATCAAGTCAATTTATTTCTTTTTTAATCATTATGAAAGAAATAGAATGTCGGTGAATATTTTTGAAGAATTCTATGGGACTCTAAAATGCAGACTGATCGTTCAAAAGTATTGTTAAAACAGTCGAAATTAGAACAAAATTAGGTATTCGTGCATATTGAATTCTCCAGAAAATATATTGAAGTTAAAATATTTATGTGCTCACTCTTGAGTTAGCTAAAACTCTTGCATGCCCATAACTACCGCAGATTGGGTAAGATTTGAAATCAAGTCCCCCGCAGAGCGGCTAATCATTGGTGACGTGATTGTTGAAAATATATAAGCTAATTCTCTGATTATATCGCCCAAAGTGGCTGGCTAAGATGCATAACAAGTTAAAAGTCGAGGCGTGTGGGTGTGTAACCTGCATCAGTACTTACCTTTGTACAAGATGGGGACCTAACTGCGGATCACCACTAATTAATCTCTACGCCGAGAAAACGCGTAATGGCCTCGAGTTCCGCGAGTTTGGAATTAACATAGATTTACGGTTGCAGATCTTTTCGGCCAAGGTTGGGCGTAATCCAATAAATTGAGTTTCTCTGAACAACATTATAATAACAACTGCAATTCTTAGGCTTTCGTCGAATTCGGTTTAGGTTATTGTTTTGGTAAACACTACCCTTAAGACTTTGTGATTATATTGTTTTATTTTTTGTTGGCTGTTTTTGATTCTTCAACTTGTAACCCAATTTTTGACTCCCGAGTTGCTTGATAGCTCTTTCAAAATGGTCTTTTTTAGCTTTCTAGCACTACTTAGTAAGTCCACCATAAATTTACAAATAAAATTGAAAAACTGTTAACTTTAGTTTTATTATTAATATTTCTCAAAGAAATACCATAAGAGAATGCAGAGTGGCACACATATTTACAGATTGAGTTACAGAACAGTTACATTATCAAGACATAATGCGAGATATTAAATAAAGTTTTCTAGAACAGATCATTTTTAGCCAATATTATTTATAGTTTACGCTGATCTAGTGAATCCTAGCAATTTATAGTCTATTCTGGCAAATCCTACCAATAGCTATAATACATAATTGACACCTAATATTTTTATAAAGACTACCACCATGTTGCTCACACTTTAAACACTTTGTTTTATTTTAGGCATATTAGACATGTAAACTGAAGAAAAGAGCTAATATTTGGAGAAGGTTCTATTTGCCCTAGATTTTTGTAAAACCTTAAAATTTATTACAATAAGTTTTTGAGTTTTCCATTTTATATGTTTAACTACTCGGAATGGAAAACCCAAAATTGTTTCTTTAAAGCCATAAAGCGCATTTTAAAAAGTTTATGGATGATTCCAAAAAACAATAACAAAACTTAACTAATGAAGACAATCCATAAGAGAAATTAGAGTTAATTCTAAAATTATGGTTCGATTTAAATCAAAGGATTGTGGAACAATTAATTTGTAGTGAGGCAATTTTTTTAGTCAAATGTAACACGAATAGTAGAAAGCCAATCGCTTAATGTTTAATACAAATATTCAAAAGCAAAACCTAAGTTTTTGGTAATTACATAATATTTTACTTCAAGTAAAGACAAATAAAAAATTATTACGGTTTTTTTTGCCGACTCTGCTGTTTGTTGAATTTGAATTCAGAACGTCAAAGGGGAGACAATTCTTTTTTTTTGAAATTTGCTTTTTTCTCAAGTAATGCTGATCATACTAGGATAATTTGGACTTCTTTTTGATATTTTAAAATTTTTAGAGCATCGGTCAACAAACTCATTATAAGGATTGAATGACAGTCAGTAGGTCTATTAACTTAGATCTATTATATGTATAAGGTTTACGAGACTCTGCTCACAAGCAACATAAATAAAACTAACTTTTGAGTAAGCAACTATTAGCGCTTGGACTGTGCTATTAACTGATTGGTTCAGTATTTTGAGCGGCGCAAGGTCAGTTGACAATTAATTATTGTAAACCTCAACACAAACCGAATTACTCTTTTTTTATTCAAATTAGTGGAAATCCATCATACACGCGGCTGTAGTACACTTGACCTCCAAGTACAAAGGAGATACTTGCCCGTGGAGATAGTTTCACCATAAAGGTTTCCCTATTATTAGTGGTAAATAATGGATTGCACAATATGCAGTAACTAGTGGTCTGAGTTACAGTTGAAAAGACAATTCAATAGAAAATTCACATTGTATATTTCGGTTGAGAAGCTCGTATTGGCCTGAAGTTGCGCACTAACATAAAACAATAAGACTGTAAACAATGCGCGCATGTCTATATTTTTGGCTAACAATAAAAAATAGAATTATGCGACTATTTTTTATTTAGTGATTTTTAGAGTGGTAATATAAATCTGGTAATGTTTATGGATCTACTACGCACAGCGCTGCAAAAATATAGGGCCGACTAAGAAAAACAAAGCTGGAACTAGAAATTTGCCTTAGATGGTATAGTTATTTGAGAACGTGCATCCTAAGAAAAGTTCGTAAACATATTTTTTTCAAAGCGAATAGTAGCTTACGCATAAACACGGGATTTATGGGCTTCAGTAAAGAAGAATCACATCAGAATATCACTTTTCGAAAAATCGAAAAGTTGGTTAATTCCAGACGTATAACACAGAGACGAACGTATATTATTTACATTTGTGGATCAAAACCTAGATAAACAGCCATTTTTTTTCTGAGTACATCTTTGGTGCTAAATTTTGATGCAGGTTTTGCAACACTCAGAATATCAATGTGTACTCTTAAGGTATTGAATTATTCTAGACTGGCAACGACCTTCTTATGTTTCCATATAGATCAAAATTCAGCAGGTTTGGAATCCTTGCAGAGTTTCCAATAAAGACGCTACTTAAATTATTGCCTCCATCAATACAGATTTCAAACTTATAACGTTTTTAGCATCTTCTGCCCCTATTTTTGATACTTGACTTGAATCTATGGAAAAGCGCAATTTATTAGATTTAGTCAGTGTTTATCAAAACCCTATGTCACATAAATAACCCACTGAAAAAAAAAACGAATCATCAAAAGCACCATTCAGCGTTGTCTAAAGATATTCATTTCACAAAGATATGAAAAAATGTATTCATATTTAGTTTACAATGAAACTACAGTTGATTTACTCCTTTATATTTCTTTCATTCATCTTTATTTCTGAATCAGGTGTTTGTTATTGGCCCTTTTATTGTAGCATTTTGATTGGCGGAAGAGTCAACACAGTGAATTGGATTTTTTGAGAGAGTCTACTCAATAATCAGAAAGTCTCACCAGGCTAATCAGCATTTCAACAGTTACCACACAGAAATTTATTATCAGTCCTACTTCCAATTCCCTATTAAATATTGTAATTAAATTAATTTGTTAGTTTAGTTCCTCAAGCCATTCGTCAGCTATACTTTTCAAGTATATTATTGAACCTACAGTGAAGATATATTTTGTATGTCATATTCATGTAAAACTATTCTTCTATGACAAAAACGTGTATTTCACCCCGTTTTCGTTTTTACTTTCATAAAGTAAAGTTTTTGCTTCAACCTAGCAATTATGATACTACTCAAATCTTCAAAATTACAGTCTTCGAATCGACAACTCTTTCTGCATTGCGGGTTGAACTGCTTTGTTGTCGAAGGGATCAAAGTATCATTCATCTAAAAATCCCAAAGTATCAATTTACTCCCCATCCCCCTCCCCATTTAAAAAACTATCATGTTAATCATACATGATTTTTATGCTTTCACATAACAAACATACCGTTTCATGTTTCTCTACCGAAATCGTACATTGAAATTCACAAATAGAAAATTTGCGATAATTTACGTGAATCACTTTTACGAGATGACGCAGCAAGTTGAATTTAACTAGCATTAACACGTTTGCATTTTTTGCTTTATACTCAACTCTCCATTCTTTGTTGCTTATATGTACTTCTTATTGACGTATGAATCGATGATTCATCAATTATTAAAAAAAAAGTACAAGCAACCGCTAAATAGATAAGTTTAAAATTGGATGTTTTGTGATACTTCAAATACATATGCATCTATCCAGTTCAAGTTTCATATTTTTGTTTACAACTCAAAATCCAATCGTTCGATCACTGAATCATAAAATCAATATGCGTTTACTTGGCGTGGGATGCTAGCTTAAGCAACTAATCAACCTCCGCATAAATTTTCCTTAAAATGAAACATCATGGTTTTATGGCAAAACTTTTTTGATTAGACGAAAAATATACTGTTCACCTCAACTGAACATTAAACTTTTCCCAACAACATTTTTTTAAATGAACACCTCATTACTTGTATTACAACCGATATGAGGAACCACTGCAAAAAATGTTCTCTCTAGATTGAGGAACAAATCATTAATTCATCAATACCAAATCCATAATCTCACAAAAGATTTAGTTATGAAACAAATTCGTGTATCGTCTTTCTGCAGTTCTAACTTTATTGTGTTTTGATGGTGAATCTCAAGTCGTTGCAATCTAAAAAGCAACAAATGTTTATGTCATGTTCCAATTCTGGGAAAAAAGAACCAGATAACTGAGTGAAGAATGAATTCAAACGTACAAAAACGGTATTTGTTTTAAGTGCACCAGGTATCTATCAAAGCTATACCGAAAAGGTTTCAAGTTGATGGTATTGATCAAACATTTGGAATCCATTAAGTGTACAGTGATTCCATTTTGATCGTAGATTTTGCTAGTGATGGACCAGACTAATGAAATTTTGCAGAGCTTTTATTTTTGCACAGAACATCTACGGAGTACTTAAATTGTGTTGACTGAAATTCAAAAGTCCTGCATGTAAGTCCGGATTTATCCAAGAAAAACAACTGCAAAAGTTCAAAGACAAGTTTACCTTGGATGACGTAAGTTTACACACTTGTAAACGTCACGTGTTTAGGAATTTATCATGCGTTGCAGTTTAGCTATACTTACACAAGCAATACTTCTCCGGCAATAATAAAGAAGAGAGTGATTTTAAGATGTATGTGGACAAAACATCATTAAATGATTATTGAAATCGATGATTTTTTACAAGATTTAGAAACCAAATATGTATGGAATTGCCAATATTGACCTCATGAATGAAACCTTATCTTTAAATGCAACACCTTTGAATTTATTTTCAAAAACTAAATGAGTTGAGAATGTTTTTTTGCAAACAACTCTACATTCTGGATACCGTTAGGGAGCGTTTGAAATTGTTTTGACGATTGCTGTTCTGTGATCAAAGTTGTAAAATAATGAAGGTCGCATACTAAGTTCCAGATATCTGATTCCCAATATAATAAAAGAATCCATCACGAAACCAAAAGGATGGAAAGTGACTACAAGCCGCAAAAGGTTTCCACTTAAGATTGGACATTGAGGTATGTTAGATTTAAAAAATAATAGAATTCACCTAAAAAGTGCAACACTCTTTGATTTTTTCGACTCAGCTTTTCAAAGATTAAGTTGGATTAAGCAGGGTCATAACAATCAATAGTTAAGGAATAAATAATGCAATCAAACAACATTACTTCAAACTATGTGGAAAAATTACAAATTCCTGATCAAATTTGCGAGTAAAGATATATGTTCTAAGTAGTCATATACCCAAAGGTGGAGATCTAATTTTTGAGTCAGTAAGAAGGAATTAGAAAGACTTTTTGAGGCTGACCGTTTAGATGGTGCAAAACCTAATAGTCAATTAAAAAACTTTGTTATCGATGAAATCAAGCTAAAAGCATTTGGTAGTCGATGATCTTGTTCCGTACTCCTGATGAACTTATGGTGAGAAAACAAAGCTGCTATATAGGATTTTGTGTGATGAGTGAAGAATCACCCAAGATCTTATTAGAAAAAATAGATGATATGGAAATGATGATTATCTTGCAAAGAGTAATCAAAAAGGAATATTTACCGACGTTCCAAGCGGGATGATCGTGTTATGGAATGGGTGAAGTCAAAGATTATTAACGCCTACTGCCAGGAGCAAAATTTTGACGCTTTTATTGGCAATTAATGAAGCTATAAACTCAACTCAATTTTCTTGATTGGTCAAACGATGAATATTTAAAGCTTACTGTGAAGCAGTGTACAGGTCCGTTTATATATGTTATATAAGTCCGTATGAGTTAATAATCATATTTTCTCGAACTAATTTTTTAAAGCCATTGAAAAAACTGTCTGTGCGGCTGTAGCACTTTTTACCTGTACATAAAAACTTTCAAAATTTGCCGTGTTTTTGCTTATTAAAAATGCAATAAAAATGATAAAAATTCATAAATTATATATTCTGTATACCTGGAGCTTAATTTTTGACTGGAAAATGTTAAAAACTCTATTTAATTTGTTTTGGTTGAGTTAGGGAAAAGTTGGTTTTCTTATTTTCTCAATATTTAAAAAAATCAAAAATTGTCTTTACTTTCCTAAATTTCATATCCATGGGAAAAGGTAGAGTAGTGTATTTACTTTTCAAGTGTTTACTAGTTTGAAAGATTAAGTGTTAAGGTTTTTTGTTTAAATTAAACTACTTGGCTTTAAATTGTTTTATCTTAGTCTTATATTCACAACAAAAATCTTGTTGTGAATGTGAGTGATTGAGGGTTCTGCATGGGATTCGTTCACAAATGGGAAATCCCCACTATAAAAAATCACCAGCCCCGCGCCCAATTTCAGGAGGTTTTGTTGAACAGTAACTGCATTCTAGTGTGTATATCCATTTTTAATGTCTTTAAGGTTATTTAAATATATAAGACAAAGTACATAATCTAAAACAAAAGAATTTTCTCTTCTCACTTGAGATGTTTAGAGTAACAACCAGACGTTTGGTGAGAAGCCTATAAAGGCTTCACACTTTAATGTTTGTTCTCAACAGTTTTAAGCATGGACGCCTCATGCATAGTAAATTTGTATCAAAAATTGGTCTAAACATTTTTCGGAATAATACAAAACCATGTCACGAGATACAACTTTTATCACGTGATAATTGAAATGTATAGAGACTTGGTCTTTGAAGCAGACAATAGAATAGAGGAGACACAGATGATTTTACAATTGAGCAACTAGCGTGCTAGTTGAAACATTCAAAAATCGGTTCTTGCATTTATATGGCATAATGTGTTTTTTGAAGGTTCCCGAATTTGGCGCAAGGTCTAAGAATGAAAAAGAAATTCCACCTTTCAATGATTTAATAACTTCAATATCTGAATATTGTAAAACGTAAATATGCGAGAACCCATACATATATAAAAACAATTCCTCGTACATAGATCTTTAGTCTATCACTTTGCCAATAAAGCTGATAGAGTAAAGAATTTGTGATTAAGTGAACCATCTCGTGGTTAAATACACATATTTGGTGTGATTATATAGTAGTACTATCATCACATACTAAACCAGATCTAATCCCTGTATAGATGATGTGTTTAAAATGATTTTTGCAATCAGATATTACTAAAACGATATGGGTGCATAAGCTGACCAGTTTCCAACACCCAATGACTTAGCCGTAGGCAAAATTATTAGTAGCATATAAGATGCTACATAACTTTTACACTTGTTGTTTTCTTTATTGCAAAAACATATCAATCTTTTTTGATAAAAGCTTTATTTTCCTTGAAAAGTGTCCTCTTCAACAAATTTTATTGAATAATGTTGTTGACTTTTTGCTAATACTTCTGGAAACACATGAATTTTTAGCTGAAATTGATAGAAGTAAAAAGTGAACAAAAGTTGACAACTAATATTTCCCACTAATATTTTATATTTTGGGTTTGGCTTCAAGATTCATAGAGAAAAACTTTCTCTTAGTCATCATAGAGTAGAGCAACACTATCAACCTTTCTCAATTTAAACAAAATCAAGTAACTTTTGAAATCATTATCAACTGAAAATGTGTTTTATAATTTGTAGTCTACTGAATGACTGTCATCAAAAACAAAAAGTTCAGGTCCACTTTGGACGGATCATTATTCATGCATTGAGGAACAAAAACAACGTACTTATATACTTTTGAGGAGATTTTGAACAACATGGGCTGTGTCGTCAATTGCAACTCTTTTCGCAAACTAGAACCTAAAAGGTGTTATTGAATATAGTTAATTTGGTTTGACTTTATACGTGAAACTATGTTCTGCTATACCCAAGAAGCACCTTTAGCTCAAAGCTAATTAGAAAAATTCTTTAATTACTCTGTTAGCACTAAATTTACTTGAAACTGAATTCACTCATATTACAAATATGTTAATGCTCGTCTTAATCAAATCTACTGTCGTATTCACAAAACAGGTCCAGGTTCAGTCAGTTTCGTTCAGTCAGTTTTGTGAGAACTGCTCTATTCAAAATACTAATTTTGTAATTCAGGTCCCGCGATTTCTTTAAAGCTATGCAATACGTGCAATTAGATCGAACGACTTTGCAAGAATCGTGATCAATGTTGCAGGGGAAGTTGCCGATTTTGCCGACAGTACCCAGGGTCTATGTCATCCCTACTCATCTCAACTTGGGTAACAATAAAAGGAAACATTGGAGTGATAAATTACATACAAACGAGATGAATTTTGCTGAATATGCGACAGAATGAAGTGTGCTTATTTTTATATTCTCGTTCTCTACTAGTTACTTACTAGTTGTGAGTCTCTATTCAGAAGAACAAATAAAAAAAGAAAATGCAGGTACCTCGAAGCTTTAATTAATTCCGCTAAGGTTTTTTGAAAGTAGATTCTTTGAAGAATACAAATTCTATTGCCGCTCAAGTAAAAAAATACCGCACATCAGGGGTATTCCCTAAACAATCCTAGCCGGAAGGTACACACAAAAGCTCTGTTTAACCATTTTATTCTCAGTTTAAGATCGACGCGTGTACCTCTTTTGAAATGTATGTCATAGTCTTAATGTGATAATAATAAAATCATTGTAAACAATGAAGGAACCGGGTAGGCCATTCATCCTATTGGTTTCGGTAATTCCAATCGCGGGGAATGGTTAAAGTGGGCCTTTCGGCTATGTCTAAAACTAACCGTTTTCCAAATATGGTATTCAGGTCCATTGAATCTGGAATCTCAATAGCCAAAAAAGGTAGTTGTTTTTTGCATGCTTTCTTATGCAGTAATTTATGATCAAATTCTGTTGCACGATTACCTATATGATCTTTAACCTGACTGTTTAAACAATAGCTTCATATTCCGGTACAAAATAAACAATCTCAAAAGTAATGTTTTGATTCAAAAGACCATTGTTACAAATGTTAATTATCTTTGGATTTTGTTATTTTCCCACTTTAAAGAAAAATGCTAATATAAAAAGCTTTTCCCACACCAATTAAAGGCCTGTTAATCTGAACCTATTTTCTTAGAACAAATTCAATGAAGGAAAAGATGAAACATCTGACCTTTGCTCTTACTACTCTCTTTTTGCTACTTCACGTTGCTTTGGGCGAGGTTAATAATGAAATTCAAGCCTCTATTCAGGGATGCTCTCTTGATAATCTTGAATTCAAAAAAGGTTTGAAAGGTACAGTCTATCAACTTGACAAAAGCAAGTCAACAATGAGTTCAGATTCTGCTTTCTATCAAGGTTTATTCTCTTTAGAATCTGTTTTGGGTACTTTTCTCAATACAAATAACGCGCAATTTAGCTTTCCAGGTAGTCCAACCACATTTAGTGGAATTGAAGTTGACACTTCACATATAGTTATGGAAGAAGCCGGTTACTTCAAAGGTATGCATTGTTTATTTTTAATACAATTTTAACTGCTTCAGTTTACTAACATTATATATACTTTCAAACAGCTGATAAAACTGGTATTTATAGATTTGATCTTACCAACATTGATGATGGTGCTATGGTATTTATTGGTGGTGCCGCATATGATTGCTGCTCTGGTTCTCTTTCTGGAGGTGATGCAAACCCATTTCTTTTTGGTATCAAAAAGTCTAACGACGATTCCAATCCTATTCTTAAATCATGGGTATACCTTGAAGCAGGTTTTGTTTATCCTTTCAAGGTTGTTTACTTTAATGGAATTTCTGCAGGTTCAATGTTGTTAAATGTTACCCCACCAGGTGGTTCCACAGTTGACATTTCAAGTTATATCTATCAAATAGAAAATGTTGGCCAGAAAAACTGTGTTCCTGAAGTTATCCAAACTAGTTTTGTCACATCTACAAAATGGGTGTTTTCTACAAATGTACAACAAGTTATCAAAAGAGCTTCTCTTGTAACCACAAATGGCAGCACTTATGTTGAAACAGAGATTGTTTATGGTGTAGTTAGAACCTCTACGATGACATCTAACTGGGAAGGGTCTACAACAAGCTATACAACACGAACTGTTTATGTTACTGATGGGTACGAGTATGTCAGGGAAGAGATTGAAATTTTCAGACCACCTGCAAGTACGGTAACTAGATACAATAGAGTTGAAGGAACTGCAACAGTGACAAATACTTACACCAATATAATTTACGTTGATTTACCAATTCCTTCAACTACTGTTATTATTGGAAAAGAACCTTTTACCACAACTGTCGAAGTGGTTATTGATAATACAACAACCAGAGTTGTTTCTGTTGGTGTCACCGATTTACCTGTAACAACAGTTTACCCATCAACTTTTGTTACAAGTAAAGCAACCACAAAAATAGGTAGTACATGGTATGAAGTTACTTATGAAAACTTATCAACTAGTTACATAACTGTTGGCTTATCAATTGGTACAACATATCCTGTTACAACTACTATTTCCAATGCACAGACTACATTTACTTCAACTTACCTTGTTGTTGAAACAATTGCTCCTGTTTCTAAATCCACTACTTATTATACTGGAATTGAAAGTACAGACAAAACATTTGTTGCAACATTAACAAGTGCAGGTAAAACTTACGGTTATTATTCTTACGTTTACTATATTCCTTTTCTAAAAACTTTAATTACGACTGGCACTGTTGCAGCAACTAAAACCGTTACAGGAAAGTATACCACTTATGTACAAGTTGTTACAAATGCACCAACCGTAATTACTTATGATCCAACCGTTGTTCAAAAGACACATCGTTATGTCACAACTGTTATTGGTACAAGCACTGGTTATATTGTTGAAGAGGTTTATCCTCCACCAGTTGTTATTCCTACAGAATACACTGGCTTAACCACTTCTACTTTAACAAGATGGATAACTAATGGTGTTGGAAGTACAGTTGCTTGGGATGAAATTCATTATGTACCTGCTTTATCTACCTCCTACTCATTTTGGACAAACACATATGCTACAACAAAATATATCACCAGTGTGTTTTCTTATGGTCCTGATTTATACAGTACCACAACAATCCAATTTGTGCAAAGACCAACACCTGGTAAGACTACTGACTATTGGACAGGAACAAAAACAACCACAACTTACTCTACAACAACTTTCCCTGGTAACAATAATATTCCTGTTACTGACATTATTCAAATCATACTTGTTCCCAACCCAACTATTGTTGTTGAAGGCTGTTCCAAACAATCATATACTATTACATGTACTGGCCAAGCTTCTACCTTTACAGTAAAGAATAAAATTGCAACAGTTACTGCTACTACGTGTGAAATGCCCGATTACATTTCTGGGTCGTTCCTTGCTATTACAGCAACATCTAAATTTACTATAGGAAAAAAGATTTCTGAAATTTCTTATGTCAATGTTGTTGACCCTAAAGTCATTTGCTTTACTACCACACCGGTTTTGGCTTGTGACTCAAAAACTGTTTTTGCTACATGTGAATATGGTACTACATTGGCATCTGTGAATAGTGGTGAAATTACAGTACTTACTACATCGTGTACTGCACCTTCTGGTCTTTCAGGATCATTTGCTGGGACTACCACAGAAGCAATAAGAAGTGGTACCACAGTAACTGTTACCAATAACATTGTGCCATCATTTTCATGCCAACCATCAATAACTACATCAGCCTTTACCATTTGCAAATCAAAAACTATAAGTGCAGAATGCTCTATTTTTAAGAAATATGTTGAAGTTGGCTTTAAAAAGAAAACGGTCACGTTGTCTGAGTTTAGTTGTAAAATGCCTGAAAATGTTATTGGTAGTTTCAAGCCTTCTACTTCAGTGACAAAGTATTGTGATAAAAAAACAACCACTTTCTTCACCATTACAAATACTAACGATCCTGTTGTAAAATGTGGAACATCCTCAAAGTTTGAGTCATCAACTCATTCAAAATTGAGTACTAAGTCTACTTTGTTGAGTTCATCACAAACTTTCCAGTCATCCTCAATTTCTCATAGCTTCTCTGAACCTGTTTTATCTTCTTCAAGCTCATCGCAACCTGTTTTACCTTCTTCAAGCTTACCACAAACATTTTCATCATCATCTTCTAGTTTGATTGAATCAATGACGATATCTTCTGTATCATCGCAGCTAACATCTCGTACTTCTAGAACTTCACAATCATTTTCAACTTCTTCTAGACTGTCCCAATTCTCATCAATTTCTTCACAATCATCACAACTATCATCTATTCATTCTCTTCCACCTGCCATAACAAAAACAACAATCAATTCAGTATGCGAATTTACTACCACTACAGTGTCAAGTGATAGCACAATTTTAACTGTTGTCCACACACCTGCTAATTCTTGCATGACAAAGTTCACTACTACTACAATAACAAAAGTTAATTCTGAGAATTGCTTCTCGAAAACTACTACTAGCAGCAACACTGTGGTTGGCAATGATGAGATTACAACCGTTGAGGTAGGTATTACCATTTCTACACCAAAGCCTGAATGTTTTGAAACTTCAAAAATTACTACAATTGCAAACAGCGTATGTAGTTTAGTAACCAATGTTTGGACATCAACAGTTCAAGAAGAAGATATCACTGTTACTATTGTCGATGCAACAATCAAAACACCACCTGCCTCTTGTGAAATATTCTACACAGAATATCCAGCTATAGATTGTGGAACTACAACAGAAACATCATTTATTGCTACTACTAACTGGGAAGGAAAATATATCAATGGTACATTGATAATTGTTGAGACTCCTAATGAATCATTATGTTCACTTACTAGTAATAGTGAGATATTGTCTTCAAGTGAAACCCAAATTAGTGGAAGTACTGTTTACACGACATCGTACACCATTGTTACCATTACATCATGCTCAGACAACCACTGTCACATTAGTGAGGTATCAACAACTACTGAGACCACTGGTACTACTACAACTACCAAGTCTAACGAAGATGAATCAACTGTATCTACCAGTGAGATTACAACTTCACTTACATATGATGAAACCACTGAAACTACCACTAGTGATGAGCCAAGTACCATACCAGTTCAGTCTACCAATGAATATTCAAGTACAGACTCAGTTACTATCACTGATCATCCAGGTACTGAACCAGCTCCTACCACCGTCGATCAATCAGTAACAGAACCAGTTCAACCTACCAGTTCTGATCATTCAAGTACTGAACCAGTTCAACCTACTACTACTACGGATCATCCAGGTACTGAAACAGTTCCTATTACTACTACCGATCATCAAGGTACTGAACCAATTCCTACCACGGATTATCCAGATACTAAACCAGTTCAGTCTACCACCGATCATCAAGGTACTGAAACAGTTCCTACCACGGATTATCCAGATACCAAACCAGTTCAGTCTACCACTGATCAACCAGGTACTGAAACAGTTCCTGCTATTGACCATCCAGGTACTGAACCAGCTCAACCTACAATAGTTACTACAACAGCCAAACCGACAGAGTCAACCACAATGCATCCAAATGTTGCAATATTTGAAACGAGTGCTGAAGGTGGCGCCCCTGTTAAGAAAAAAACTTTCAAAATGACTCTAGTTGCAATCATGTTAACAGTTTTGATGTTATGATTAACATGATCAAGTATTTATTTGCATTTTTGTACCATTAATTATTGACTTCGATAATTTCTACTTATTTCTAAAATTTTATTTTATAAATCAAAATATAACTGTTCTTTTTTACGTTACGTGATAGTCTGCTCAACTTGGTAAGTCAAGTGAAAGAGTCGGTAAACGCCGATACTTAATCTAGCGAATGTAAATTACAATGCGCGAATCATTGATCGGCGGTCACGTGAACTTCTTTTTCCCCCCTAATTGGAGACCCTTACTAATTAGAGATCAGAGAGATCTACGTATACGTAAATTTATTTTAGTCACAAATTTTGCCTGCACTCGAATATTTAGTTGTGAGGATTAACAAATTACCAAAATGAGATTTCCAGGAGAGTAAAAATTTTAGCTTTTATTGTTTGTTACTAATTATGTAACATATTCGAGATTAAGTACCCACCCTGTATGTCTATTTAGGTTTTCCAATTTTGTTTACAACGTCTAAAACATAGAAATACTGGAGTTTATGATAGGTCTAATAATAATTTATCAACAACATGGATGACTACTACCCTTCAAATAAGAAAAATTACATTACCTTGTGGCACCATATTTTTCGGTAATAAGACCCTTGAAATGCAACGTATGCTATTTACTTTGGTACGATATAATTAATATATGATATCTTCATCACGGCAAAGATCCAAACATCTACGCAAACATCTACGGCTATTGCATTCTGGCCAGTCCCGCCAGCACACAATTTGCTGATGCAAAATATGCAGGAATCCTTCTTTAGTTAGGTCCAGGGCAAAAGTTAGCCTATTCGATTAACCTTTTCTCTCCTCCCCCGCGCCCCCCCTGCGCCCCCTTCCACGTGAAGACCTGTGTTTTTTTTCTTCAGATCTCCCGTTTTTCTCAAATTTTTTAGGGGTAATACCCACGTCATAAATGTACTTCTACTGACCTAATTATGATGCGTCTTACAAATGTTAGACGTCATAGCTGGATAGCAAGCACTCTGTGTTGGTACCCACTCTATAATCAATAATTTTACACAATTTCCCCTCCCCCCCATGTGGGCAATCACCAAAGTAGTGCAGATGGGGGAGAACATCCCGTCGACGGATGGACAGTGATGGTGGTTGGTGGTTGGTGGTTGGTGGTTGCTAGACCTTCTAGACCTTCCACTGCCTGTTGCAGAAGCGTGTAAACCGTTTTACGCAGGTTGCATCGCAGGCTTGTTGCTTGTTCTTTTCCGCGCCCTGCAGCGAGTCGCAGCGACCGCGACCATGTCGGGCCTCAAATTCGCTAACTTTTAGTGCCGTGATTTCCGGTCTTTTTTTCGATTTCGCCTCTATTTTCCACGGAACTACATCTTCTTCTTCTCAAAACGGCAAATTATTTATTCCTGTGCTTTCTATGGACATGACCAACCAGCATGGCCAACAACCTACAGCCTTGCTACACAAAACTTTATTTCATGTCCCTAATTACGTGTGTTGTATTCTAGAATTTAACATGCTTTACAGTCATCGATTACTACATTGATTGCACATTTACGAAAATTTTGAGTTATCAAGTGTTGGACTGATTTGATTAATCATCTCTAATATATAATTAGCCATCTTCCACCTTGATATTGTATCATCTCATGCATACAGCTTTTTACTTCTGCAAATCAAAACTCAGAAAAGAATGAGAGAAATAGCTTTAACCCTTTTTGCATTTCTGTCAATACTACATTTTTCTCTTTGTCAGAGCGAAGATGTTATTCAAACTTCCATCAACGGTTGTTCATTGGAGGAAAACCATGAATATACAAAAGGTTTGAAAGGTAAAATCTACCAAGTTGATACTGAAAAGACAACCTCTTTATCTAATCCTGCTTTCTATCAAGGTGGTTTCTCCACAGAACTATCGTTTGACACTTTTTTCAACACAGGAGATGTTCACCTCAGTCTAAGTGATAATAGTCTGTCTTCAGCATATATCATCGAACAAACTGGTTATTTCAAAGGTATGTTTTATTATTATTTTTTTCTTTCCAACTTTTCCATTACAACAATTTACTAACACCTTTCTTATTTTAATATAGCTGAAAAAGCTGGTCTTTACAAATTTGAGCTCACTAATACAAATGGTGGCTCGATGGTTTTCATTGGAGATGCAGCATACGATTGTTGTTCTGGTTCTTTATCCAATGAAACTCCAAAACCAATCCTTCACAATTTAGATGATAAATCAAACCCAGTCTTGACATCTTGGGTTTACCTTGAAGATGGACTGGTGTATCCTTTCAAGCTTGTTTACTCTAATGAAAATCCTTCCGACTCTATTTCACTTCAAGTTACATCACCAAAGGGTCTTACAAATGATATTTCAGATTATATTTACCAAGTTGGTAACCTCGATGATAAAAACTGTGTTTCAGTCAAGTTCAACCCAAACAACATGATCAACGAACATGGTACAACAATGAGGAAACTTATGAAACGGGAAGTGTATTACAACACTTTCTATTATGAAGGATCAACATTGACTACATCTACATACACATATATACATACACCAATTGGAAACAATAATCCTCAGACCGATTATTATATATATGTTTACATTCCATACCCAAGAGTTGAATTTGAAGGATGCTCAAATCAACAATATACAGTTTTGTGTGACGAAGTAACATCAGTTTACACCATAAACCAAGTTTTGCAATCGGTTACTGCGACTACTTGCTATATGCCTGGTTACATTTCAGGATCTTTCATTCCAACTACTGCAACTTCAACTGTTACAGTCGAAGGTTTAGTCACTGAACTTACTTATGTTAATATTAATGAACCTGAAATTACATGTTTTACTTCTACACCAGTTTTGGATTGTGACTCAAATACTGTTTACGCTACTTGTGAATACGGAACTACTGTGGTTACAGGCGATGCCGTTCCATTGTTGAAAAAAAGAGACGGAATTGAAATAACCGTTCGCACTACCTCGTGTACTGTACCACCGGGAATTGAAGGAACTTTCCAAGGTTCTACTACTATTACATGGACTGAATACAATTCAGTTACCGTTACCAATGCAATTATACCATCATTTTCTTGTCCTCCAACAACTTCAGTTTCTACGTTTACTGTGTGTGATTCATTGACAGTGAGTGCATCATGTGTGGTTTCAAAACAGTCTGTTGAAGTTGGAACTGAAAATGTTGTTGTTTCAGCAACCAGTTGTGAGATGCCAAGTTACATTTCAGGTTCATTTGCTGAATCAACAGGAACTTCTACCATAACTGTTGGAGATATTACCACGGAGATTACATATATCAATGCTGTAGAACCAGCAACCACATGTTTTACCACCCTCCCTGTTATTGATTGTGAATCTAACACTGTTTATGCAACATGTGGATTCGGTACTACTGTTGGCACTATAGAGGTGGTACCAAATTTGAGGAAAAGAGACGAGGTTGAAGTCACTATTCTTACAACTTCTTGTACAGTACCAGATGGAATTGAGGGATCTTTTGTTGGCTCTACTAGTTTGAACTTAGACTACTATGTTACCGTTACCAATGCAATTATACCATCATTTTCTTGTCCTCCAACAACTTCAGTTTCTACGTTCACTGTGTGTGATTCATTGACCGTGAGTGCATCATGTGTGGTTTCAAAACAGTCTGTTGAAGTTGGAACCGAAAATGTTGTTGTTTCAGCAACCAGTTGTGAAATGCCAAGTTACATTTCAGGTTCATTTGCTGAATCAACAGGAACTTCTACCATAACTGTTGGAGATATTACCACGGAGATTACATACATCAATGCTATAGAACCAGCAACCACATGTTTTACCACCCTCCCTGTTATTGATTGTGAATCTAACACTGTTTATGCAACATGTGGATTTGGTACAACTGTGATTACAACCGATGAAATTATTTTTTTGAGGAAAAGAGAATTAGAGACTGAAATAACCGTTTCTACTACGTCATGTACCATGCCAACTGGCGTTGAAGGATCTTTTGTTGGTTCTACTACAACTCTTACTGTGGACTACAACTATTACGTTACCATAACAAATGCAATTATTCCTTCTGTCACATGTCCATCATCTATTCCATCTTCTATTCCTTCATCCATTCCTTCATCCATTTCATCGTCAACAAGATCTAATAGTTCTGGTGTTTCATCAATTAACCCAAGCGGTTTTACTTCTACACAATCTTCCATTCCATCACCTGTTCCATCATCCGAACCATCATCCGTATCATCATCTACACCATCATCTATTTCATCATCCACACCATCATCTATTTCATCATCCAGTTTATCATCCAGTTCAACATCCAGTTCATCATCTGCTCCATCATTAACAAGATCCAGCAGCACTGGTGTTTCCTCGATAAATCCAAGCGGTTTGACATCTACATACTCTTCTAGTTCATCCTCAATTCCTATTCCACCATTAATCAATACAAGGACCACCACCAACAGTGTCTGTGAGTTTATCACGACAACAGTGACAGAAGAGGCTAGTGGTAGAACAATTTTGGAAGAACTTGTTTTGACACCCGCTAATTCATGTTTGACCAAATTTACAACCACTACTTTCACAGGTGATAATGAACAAGATTGTACGTTAAAGACTGTAACAACTACAACTACAGTATTAGGATCTGACGATATAACAACGGTTGCCGTTACTGTATCTGTTCTCACACCTAAGCCAGAATGTTACCAAACATCAACAACAACCACTACTACTGTCAACAGTATCTGTGATTTACAGACTGTCCTTGAAACATCTGCAGTTCAAAGCGGTGATGAAACTTTCACCATTATCAATGTCATTGTGAAGACCCCAGCTGCAAGTTGTAACATCTATTACACAGAATACCCTGCCACAAATTGTGAGCACACAACAGAGACAACTTTTATTGGAACCACTGATTGGGAAGGAAAATATGTCAATGCCACTCTTATTGCTATTGAAACACCAGACCAGTCTAGTTGTTCTTTGACTAGTGAAATCTTGCCAAGTGGCGACACCACTGTCACTGATATTACCAGTAGCAGTACTGAATTTAATCCTTCAACTGTACATACTACTTCTTACACGGTTGTTACAATTACTTCTTGTTCAGACAACAAGTGTCACATCAGTGAAATACCATCATCAAATGATAATACTTTTGATACAACAACTACCACTGCATCATTGGAAACCACACCAGTTGCACCACCTAATAACACTGAAACCATACCAACTGCCACATCAACTAATACTGTTTCTGAAAGAACCTCCAGTGAGCCACCAACAACGTTATTGTCACAACCAGCTGTACCAGGTCAACCAACGACCTCATCATTACCATCAGACCACACTACCACTTCAACTGAACCTGATTTACCAATTTTTGGCACCGACTACGAAGGTGCAGCAGCATCATACAGTGGTGTATCTTTTACGCAAACATTGATTGCGATGTTACTTTCAGTTCTTTTGTTATAAACATCTTTGTTTACATATTTTATTTCATTTTTTCTTTTTTCAATTCTCTCGTGTTTTTTAAGTAAATGTGAAGTTCCTCATTTATAGATTAAAATTTTTCTAACTAGCAAAATATGCGAAGACGCTAATTTAACCCGGCAGTTTTGTCAACTTAAAGACCTGCGCTAATTTTTTCTCTACAGAAATTGCCGAAGAAGACTTTGTTCTCATTGGCGAACCAACTGCAAGTCCGCGGATCTCAGCATGAAAAAAAAGACATCGATTTGCACAAGGATCTGCAGGCTAAAAGCAACGCGGAATAGGGAATATCCCAGCATCTTCCACTGAAATGTTGTTAGGAGTCTGGGGAATAATATGTCTCAAATTACTAATCTTGGCAAGATTGACAAACTTGATTATGACTTGCAAAGTTAATTTCCTAATTCTCCAGACAATGTAGTCTATGATTGGTTGAAGCGACAGTACAAAAATGATGAACTTCAATTGTAGTAATGATGCTAAAACCCTTTGTGTTTGCACTATGAATTTGATTGATCAAATTTAGCGTAAACATTAGCGAATTAGTTCAATATTATTTAGCTAAACAAGATTTTCTATTATAAGGTAAAGATTACTGAACAAGCTAAATTCAAATTGGACATTAGCACAATGCTGAACGGTAAGTTTACTTAATTCAAAAGGTGATTGTTAACATAAGTAGTTTTTAAGATTGTATATATATAAGGATTCTGAAAATTGGCTGCAGCAATATGGCAGACTTTGACAGAACTGATAGACGACTACTAAAATTAGTTCGTTGGAAAAATAATACTTTAAAGAATAATACAATGCGCTATTTTGAACTAAATCAGGACGATATTTTTACTCTCACAGATAGTTGTGGTAGGTAATGTATTGAGACTGTTATATCAAGAAAGCTCTCAAAGATTCTTAATTATTTATTTCAGCACCAACGTACTACATATGAACGACAATCACTTTATTTGATTTGCAGCTGCAGGAAATGAAAGGTTATTTATATTTGCATAGTATTGTGCCTGGTAAACCTAAAATTTTTTAAATGGAAAGATTGAGAACTTAACTATTAAGTGAAATATTTTTGTCAAATTAGGTTGGAAACAAATATTGTCTTCTTTGCCTTAAAATTTACAGATTGCAATACTTTACTTGCCATTTTAAGAACTTTTAGATGCTAATGAATGACCATGATTTGGAGTAAACAAGGGATATTCTTACAGAGGATTTGCAGATTCATTCTTCATTTATACAAAAAATTAAAACAGTTGATCAGCTGGGGTATTTGGCAAATGAGCTTGACTGAGTAAAAGCACAACGTCTTCATCACTCATTTAGACGTTTTGGAATGAAGAAACCAACTTTTATTACCTGCTAAGGAAATTATAATATAGTAGACAATTTGAAACATTTAAAAAACACGTTGATTGAACAAATCATTGCAGTTTGGGATTTTTAGCATGGGTTTTTGTAAGAAAAAATATAATTAGTTAATTCAATCCAATGACTTACAGGAAAATGTCTTAGGTGAGCTGGTTCAATTATAAGATCTTTCTAGCAATGGAAATTGGTTCTTCTTTATGAAATTGCTAATTATATCTAATTGTTATGATAGTAACCAAGGGTGTCCAAAACTTAACAACTAAATTAACTTTTGGAAAATAAATTCAATAATTGTCATATTTTTTTATCTCTTTTCAAAAACATTCAATAAGTTTTTTTCTTGCATTATCTAATTTTTTAACATAATTTTTGTTAAATTCAGGCTTTGTTGTTATGTTTTTTATGTTCAGAGTGAGAGGCGTTTTCTGTTTTTATAAATAAATTGCTATCCCAGTGTTTAGTATCGCCTAAACTTACCAATAGAACCTTCATCGAAATAAAAACTAATTGTATACAACCAATAAGAGTTACATCAATCATACTTGGTAAATTTGAGATTAAATCAGGAAAATTCATAGTACACGAGTGTAAACTTTTGCAAAAAATGTTAAAGGTGCATTGACTAACCCTTTTACATACATCTCCATGAGATTATAAATCAAAAATATCTTTCAAAAAGTGGATGTAAGTAAAGATTATCGTAGATATCAAAATCACGTCTCCATTTTTCTGTGATGAATACTTCTACAGTATAATCTTTCTATGTACGTATTCTTTATTACCACGGCAGCGGTTAAACTACTATCAGCTGAACTACTACTTTTACAATGTTTGAAATCAAACTAAGCAGAATTAGAAAAATAGTTTCACTTTCTTTGAATGAAAGTTAAATACTCCCAGTATCTAGTAATCAAATTTTGAAAAATCAGACACAGTTTGTCAATTTTAAAATTTGATTTTTTAGTTCTAGACTAAATATTCCTGTAGTCAACTTTATTCTATCAGGGTCTTTCCTCAGTTGCCGAAAAAACTACCGCACAATGGCATGTGGCATCAGGCATCATTCTGATTGGTCAGCCCAATGCGCATACGCATGAGCAAAAACACTTTAGTTATGACAGTACATTTACTTTTGCTGTCATTGGCAACAAGATGAAAAACCTTTTCAGGCTTGCACAATCGCAAATATTGGGTTTACTGGTCCTTTGTATCGTGTAGTAAAACTGTGGGGTTTTTCCTCAAATCACTTAACTGAAAGCGTATTCAGCATATTGAAGAAAAACATTCACACTTTGTGGGCTTTCTCTCATTTCTTCAGATGGCAAATAAACCAATTTGAATAATAATTAAATAATCCAAGATTGTGATAGAAAACAATAAGATGTATTACAGGGTCAATAGTACCTACTGGTAAGCCAACTTAAAATTGAAACAACAAAAACAAAGCTACCTATACCTGTTATTTGTGAAATCAAAAACTAAGCTACATTTCAATGTGGTTTTACATCTTTGATTATTTAAACTGTAAAACTATTGTTGCACTAGCAATATTGATTGGACAAAGCGACTAAGAGATATACTGCTTCAAAGCGGATAAAAAAGGGGACTTCATAGGCCTACTCAAACCTAATTTAAAGATTCTATCAATTATTGTATAAAATATCGTATAAACTATTCTATGAACTGTTCTATCAAATTTTCTTTTTCTTGACTTTCAATTTTAATCACTTTTCTCTTGAATTTCAAGATGATTGTCTGACTCTATCATTAATTGTACAAATAAAACATCAATGCATAAATATAGTGTTCTGATGATATTTTTCTTTGACATTAAAAATACCTCTGAATTATGTTGTGAACATGAATGTATTTTCTTTGAAATCAGTTGCTACCTTAGGTTCCAAACAAGAGGTCGACACCTAAGTCTCCAATAAAAGCCCATAGACCCTAGAACGTACAGCAAGAGAATCAAGTACAAACTTATTAGCAAGAATGGCCCAATTTGAAAAAATTGGTTTAAAATAGAAATGAATGAGAAACAATGCAAAACAATAACTTTTGTCACTAGGTTCCATCACTAATATAATTCAAAATTTTTTGTTCTAGACCCAAATTCTTCCCGCAGTGCTATAAAATTGTTCTCTCATTGATCAATATAACGCCATATATAGTTACTAATGTTTCAGCCCATTCTCAGTTTTATTCGGCATCCGAAATTTAGATTGAAAAAAATGTTCCTTATCTACTTGGCAAAGTTGAAAATACAGGTTCTTTAATGTCCGTGTAAAAAATTTACTTACTAAAAGTTTAACCAACTACTATTGCTTTATATATACGTGGTTTAGCAGGTAAATCGGTTTACTCCTAGATAATAGAAAAATACTCAACTCTTTTTTCGGATCTACTTTAATTGCCTAGTCTATAACCAATGACAATTTTTTATTATGTAACATTAGAATGTAAAAAGTGAATGGGATTTTTTTTACACCAATAAATCACCTAAGTTGTTTCAAATAATTGTCAACTTATCCCTATCAACAATACTATATTTGGTATTGCGGAACTCACTTTATCATTAAAAGGACGGTCATAACTTGCCCCCAAAACCTGCGGTATCCATGACGTATTTGCATATTCTCCAGACCGAAGGATTGTGTAACCGCGCAACACTCCAAATTAGGTGTTTTCCTTCGAAACTATTGCCTTGTTTGAGTGGGCTTGTTTTCGCAAACTAGACGATAAATTACTGAAATTGTGGTGGGACCTGACACAACAATATTAGATTCCGTGTATAAACTTCCTTCTTTGATTGTGTTCCTGTCAAAGTTTCGGCCATCTCCGAATTTTATCTATTCAAAGGAACGGCAATTAAAATTGTTCGCTCAATGATTTTTCTTCCCGAAGCTTTTTTCGAGTGAGCTGAGAACTCCCCCTTGCATTCAATGTAGTCTTTGAGAAATTGAAACATGGTTAAAACCAAGTTAATTTAGCACAATCTTTAAATCGTAAAAAACCCAACTCAAAAAGAACGCTACTTTAGTACAAATGAAACGGATCTCTAGTAAAAATAAGATCTGAGAATAGTATCTCCACTTCCTCAAATTAGAGTTGAATGAGCTATACTTTTTCTTAGATCCATCTTCAAAAAAAAGATATTGGTATATATGTAATAATAAACTTTTTTCACCTTCAGAATTAAAAAACAACTGTGGCCTATTGGCATTGAAGAGGAAACCAAGTTTTTTGCGTTTGAAACAACATCCACTATCTTTTCCATTGATTTGCCATGTGCGGGCTGTGTTACTGATTATGTCCGTTGAATATCTTTGTCTTTCAAGGCCTAAACAGGCTTGTTTAAGAGGTGGCGCCTATTCGCATCCTTGCTCTGATTGGCCAGGCAAATTTGTTCATGCATGGATCGGCGCAGTAAACTGAGCCTGCATTTTTTGGAAGATCATTTTTCATACGAATCTGCATCTAGATCTGCTAGAAATTTAATCTAAGACAACTTCGAGAGTAAAATTAATTTTCATTGTTACAAAATATTCGAATTCGAAAAGTTCTTTGAAAATGTGGTGACTATTGAGTAGACTAATTCGTTCAATTTAATCAAATAAAAGGAACCTAATTGTCTTGTTTGAAATGATTCTTCTCCGACTAACAAAACAAAGTAAACCAAAAACTAAACTTCTCATTAATGAATATAGGGAATTTTATCTTGTTGCTCTTTGGAGCAGTGCATTTCACCTTGGCCGCTGTTGAAAATAATATTCAACAATCTATTGATGCTTGCTCAATCGCAAATATTGAAACTACCAAAGGTCTTTCTGGTCGTTTATACAGTGTAGGAAGAAATGTTGCTTCTCTTTCATCTTCAACTGCTTATTACCAAGGCCAATTCTCAACTGAAAGTCTTATTGGCACTTTTGAAAATGTTGATGGAATCAATTTTAGAGTTGATGGTAGCCAAACTACACTTTACGGACTTTCCCTTGATACTGCCCACTTTGTTCTTGAAGAATCAGGTTATTTTAAAGGTATGTTTTATTAACACTTTGTTTCTTTTTTAACATCTACTAACATTATCACATTATCTCTACAGCTCCTTCGACCGGTCTTTTTGAGTTTGAACTAACTGATGTTGATGATGGTGCACTTGTTACTATAGGTGGTGCTGCTTATGATTGTTGTACAGGTATTCTCTCTCCGGGTTCTGCCGAACCATTTATTTTTGGAGTTAAGGCAGCTAACGATGATTCAAATCCAGTTTTCAAATCATGGGTGTATCTTGAAAAAGGATTGGTATATCCTTTCAAGCTTGTTTATCTCAATGCTATTTCTGCCGGCTCCATTACACTCAATGTCAAAACTCCAGAGGGAGTGGTTGCAGATGTTGGTGACTATATTTATCAAGTAACAGATAATGCTACTGAATGTACCCCAACAGTTGTTTCTACAGTTTACTCAACATCAACGGTTTTTACCTTTTCAAATAACTATAATCAAGTCGACCGTGGCTCTTCTATTATTACAAGCAATGGATCCACTTACATAGTTGACGTTGTTACATATGGTTATGTTACAACATATTACACAACTATAAGGTATGATGGTACGACGACGAGTTATTCAACTGGAACATTCTACACATCTGGAGACTATGCTACAGTTTATGAATCAATTGTTGTTTATGCCCCAAATTTTACTACTTACACCTTTTACAACCAACCTCCAGGATACTATACAACCACTACTGATACTACTAAAAATGTTGTTACTATATATGCACCAAAAATGAGTACTTTTGTTACTGTTGGTCCTACTCCTACAACTACATTTACAACTTTTATCAAAGATGGACAGCTAACAACTGAGGCTCATGTTGTTGCTACTACTCTTCGTACATATGTTGCTTATCCTAATCCACCAATGGAAGGTACTATCACAACAGCAATCAATGGTGATTGGAGAGTATACGTTTATTACTATGCGGCACGTACAACTTATACAACCGACGTTAAACAAAGTGATTATTACTTTTCCACTGAAACTCTTACTGTAGATGGTCAAGTTACAACAAAATTATGGATTCGTTTTAGGAAACCTTTACCAACTACCTATGTGACTACTTTCTACAATGGTAATGTACCTTCTACGTCTGCCAGTTTTGTTGCTTCAACTACGGTTGGAAATCAACCACTTGGTTACTGGTCCAATGTTGTGTATCTACCCTCTTACACAACTACTGTTGTCGTTGGGAATTATGAAAATACAGTTACAATCACTAACGAAGAAACTACTTATGTTCAGGTCCAAGTCACTTCTTACCCAACAATTACGACTTGGGCCACAGAACGAGCTCGTTCAACAGGTTTTATACCGGTCACTTCTGGCGGAACAACTAGTTGGGCATACGCCTACGTTTATCCATCACCGTCAGCAAAGTTTGTTGAATATACAGGATCAACAACTTCATTATCAACAAGATGGTTATATAATGCACAAGAAGAAACTATTGGCTGGGAGGTTTATAAATATGTTCCAACATTCTCTATCAGTTATTCGTTCTGGGAAGAAACAACGTTCAATACACTATATCAAACTTCAACATTTAGTTATGATCCAGAGCATTATGGTACAACTATTCTTAAGATTATTCAACGCCCACCAATGGAAACACTTACTACATTCTGGACAGGTACTATTCCAACAACCAGCTTTCAAACAACCGTCTACGACGGTAATGATAATATTCCTGTCACAGATACTGTTGCAATTGTGTATAATGTATTGCCATCAGTTGAATTTACTGACTGCGCAGGTTCTACCCACACAATTAAATGTTCGGCTTCAACAACTGTTGCTACTGTTGGTGGTCAAGTTGATACGATTACTTCTACACTTTGTGAGTGGCCAAATTACCTTGTTGGTTCTTTCCAACAGTCAATTGTCACATCAACAATCTATCACGATGAGGAGTTTTCGCAGTACATTGTAACCAACGTCAACAATCCAATAATTACTTGTTCAACCACAACTGTTGTGACTGATTGTGATGGGGAAACCAACTATGCAACATGTACATATGGTAGTTCAGACGCGGCTGTTGGAACAATAACAGCAGTTGTTGTCACCACATCATGTGCTCTTCCTGTCACTATTGATGGCTCTTTTGTCGAATCAACTACAACCTCCATTGTTACAATTAACGGAGAGACTATTTTAGTGCCTGTGGTCAATGCTGTGATTCCTGCAGTTACTTGTGAAACAAGAGACACTTCAGTGTACGTGAGTGATTGCTCCAATTCTTTGAAAACAATTAGTTGTGCTGTTGCCACTACGCAAGTTGTCATAGGTGATGTAGAACTTACAACAATTACCGCATGGACTACATCTTGTGCTGTTCCTTCAGATTTACCTGCAATAATATCAGAGTCTCTCAGTACAACAACTGTAACTATCAATAATGTTGAGCAGCCAATTACTCTTACCAACACAAACTCAATTTCTGTTACATGCACTGCGGTAACGACTAACGTTGAAGTTACGAATTGTAATAATTCAATTCACAGTGCTACATGCATAATTGCAACTTCTGCTATTGTGTTCGATGAGGCCACGCATATTGCATGGACAACCTCGTGTGTTCTACCCGATGACATCTCTGGTACATTTGAAACGGTAACTGTTGTTTCCACACTCAGTGATTTAGTAAACTCTTTTACAATAACCCATGTCAACTCACCATATGTGGAGTGTGCTCCATCAACTATTACAAATGTTGTTTCCGGTTGTTTTAGATCAATCACTGCAAATTGTGAGGTTGCAACTACCGTAGTGAATGTCGATGAAGCAGCAAAGGCTACGTTTTGGACCACTTCATGTACTTCAGTAGATGAAGTTTCATTTGTTGAAAGCTCAGTTCTAAAAGTTTTCGAATCTGGGGATATTATTGTGACAGTGACTGTAACAAATGTGAACTTACCTATTTCTAGCTGTTCGTCTGTTGTATCATCGTCACCTGTATCATCTGTTGTTTCATCTAGTTCTTCTTCAGTAGTTTTGTCATCATCTGTTCCACCAGTTTTACCAGCATCTCCTGTTCCATCAGCTCCTCCAGTGTCTGTGTCATCGATTTTACCTGATTCATCTGTTTTGACTTCTGAATCTAGTGATTTGGTTCACTCAAGTTTGCCATCTACCACACCATCTTCTACCACACCATCTTTTACCACACCATCTTCTACCACACCATCTTCTACCTCACCATCTTTATCATCAACAACTGATTTGCAAACCATCTCTTCTACCACTACAGTTAGCAACACTATTTGTGAATATTTCACAACTACAATTACTACTTTAGTTAATACAACCCCATTTGAAATAATTGCGATCGCAGTTCCACCATCAACATGCTATGCGCATACTTTTACAACAACCATGGTAAACAGTGTATGTTCATTGGAAACACAGACTACTTTTACAACTATTATTGATACAGCTGGTTTACCAGTCACTATACACTCTAAAACCATTATCACACCTCCAGAGTCATGTAACATTTACTACACATGGGAACCAGCAACTGATTGTATTGAAGAAAGAATAACTTCATTTATTGGTACTACTAATGAATTTGGGGCATACGTGAATGCAACACTTGTTGTGATTGAGACTACAGATACTGTTTGTGATAATGTTCAAACTACAATGAAGCCAAGTGATCCATTCTCTGAAATCACTATTCCATCGAGTGATATACCAATAACTACAACTTCTGCAACACTTGTGAATACAACTTCTTCTGCAACTGTTATCACAAATTCGTCCATTACCAATTCATCTGAGACATCAGAGGAACAAACGGCGACAAGTCCAGCTAGTACAGATTCGATTGTTGTTACGGACATAACAGGATCTACTCCTGGTGAAACTACTGGTGAAACTATAGGCAAAACTAAAACTGCGGGACCAACTACACGGTCATCCGTTGATCCAACTACAAGTTCAAATACAGTTCCAACCACACCTGCTACAGGTGAAACTACTGGAAAAACTACAACTTCTGGTCAAACAGGTCATTTTACCAGTGAAACTACGGAGGCAACCACTGGTCCAACTACCAGTTTAAAAGCAGAAGTATCATTATCATCGTCATCACCTGTGACATCAACAGTTGTAACATATGACGGTAGTGCGACAACTAAAAACATGTCATTGATAACCATCATCTTCTTTCTTTTCACTTTAACGCTCTAATTAAACACCTAAATTCAGTGTGATTTAAATAATTTACTTTTATTTGAAGTTTTAGTATATATCTAATTTATTATATAATATCATCGAGTATATCATCACCTAATCCTTGATTCCCCTGCATATTTAAAGGTGGTTGAACATCAACGAATTCAAGAACAATATAGAGTACACCTAATAAGAACAATATAGCTGCTGTAATCCATCTTATTGTTGAACCATGCATGTTAAGTACAGCTAATAATAAATAAATTGCACCACGTCCAAGGAATGAAAAGAATGATGATGCGTAGGTGAATAAGAGTGGTGGACTACGAAATTCAAGGTATGCAATTAATATACCTAATCCAATAACGAATAAACCTTGAAAGAAATAATCAAATCTAGAGAATAGTTCAGTTGCACCGGATAAAATCTATTTTCTTTTTTGTTTGTTAGTGATTTGCTAAAATGTGTGTGTGAACAAAAAAAAAAAATGAATTGTTTAACATACGGAGATGAATGCAACAAAAAAATTAATCCCTTTGAAAAGGATTGCATATTTTGGTTGTGAGTCAATTTCAAAGTTAATGTTTTCCATGTTGATTCCTGATTGTGAAGGAAATAATGAAAGTTATTGTGGAGTTGATGGAATTGATATAGTGGTGGTTTGTTCTTGACGATGATCTTTTTGGCGCGAAAAAATTGTAAGGAATGGCTAGTGATAAAGAAATATACAAAAATACATAATAAAAATAGAGCAATCAACGAACGTTGATTTACTTACAGTTTTAATTTTCTTCTTGCTTTACTGAAGTTGGTGCTTGTGCTTGTGCTTGTGCAGCAGGTGCTTGTGCAGCAGAACCATCATCTTGACCAGCTTCTGACATATCAGAAGTCCATAAAGTCAAATTATCTCTAAGTAATTGCATGATTAAAGTTGAATCTTTGTAAGATTCTTCAGATAAAGTATCTAATTCAGCGATTGCATCATCAAAAGCTTGCTTTGCTAAATGACAAGCTCTATCAGGTGAATTTAAGATTTCATAATAGAAAACAGAGAAATTCAATGCTAAACCTAATCTAATTGGATGAGTTGGAGGTAATTCAGTAACAGCAACTTCTGAAGCTGCTTTATAGGCTTCTAATGAAGCATCAGCAGCTTCTTTCCTCTTTTCAGCAACAGCGAATTCAGCCAGATATCTGTGATAATCACCTTTCATTTTATAATAGAAAACTTTAGATTCACCAGATTGAGCAGTTGGAATTAAATGTTCATTTAAAACACTTAAGATATCATCACAAATATTTGTTAATTCTTGTTCAATTTTACTTCTGTAATCCCTTATAAGTTTTACTTGAGATTCATTACCCTTTTGTTCTTCCTTTTGTTCAATTGAGGAAACAATTCTCCAAGAAGCTCTTCTAGCACCAATTACATTTTTATAAGCAACTGATAAAAGATTTCTTTCCTCAATTGAAAGTTCTTGACCAGATGATGCAACAGCTTTCATATTTTCAACCATTTCTTCATATCTTTCAGCTTGTTCAGCCAATTTGGCTAAATAGACGGAATCTTCACGAGATAATGACATTTTTAATTTTGATAGAATATAAAGTGTTTCTGTTAGGAAGGGATGTTAGTAAATTGTTCTTTACTGCGCGAGGGCGAAAAGGAGTTGTTATCACGGATGTGATAAGTGAAAGAGTGTGTGTTAAGGTGAGTGGTGTATGATGTTAATTTTGGGTAATAATTGATGTATAATTGAGTGGTTTGAGAAGTGTGATTATCAAATTGTCGAATGATGATAAATTAATATCTCAATATTGATCGGGCATTAACAATGGACATAACAAATGCCTCTATAATGATGAGCAGACTATCACTCTAAACGACCAATAGAGGCAAATCACCATTGTAAATAGTATGGATCAATTGATCAATTGATCAATTGCAATTGTTGTTGCCACCACAATAACATCAAACGCCACGCCACTGCATTGGCAACGCACACGGGCAGCGGGCAGCGAAAGACCACGGTTCAACACCTTGGCAATAGAATTGCCATAAAGTATCTCTCAGCTGGAGGGCATACATACGTAGCGGGGGGTCGGGGTGTGTTGACAAGAGGAGCTGAGCAGCCAAAGCAGACGACGAGACTGGACGTGCAGTTAAGGCGAGAAAACAAGAAAGCTCGAAAGCGAAAGCGAAGGAAAACAAAACGCTGAGCACTTGCGCAAAAGGGGAAAAAGCAAGAGTGAAAGCGTCGACCGACGCGTCGACCGACCGTGGATGGATTAGTAAACAGAGAATTAACATGTACAACTACAACACTTGACAACTATACAACTATTAAACTATCGAACTTACTCTTCCATCGTGTCTACTTCTGCTGCTGCTGCCGCAGTTTCAGCGAGGACACGGCACTCACCGACCTTCACACCGAACCTCTCGTCCATTGCCAAGGCTGCAAGAGCAGTCACCGCTGCCGCTGTGCGTGGTTCTAACTGGTACGCTGAGTGAACATAGCTGACTTTCATATCAGCACCACCACCGAGTCTGAGAGCACCTCTTTCGTTAGATAATGCAACTGTAGTCGCATGACGGGAATTTGTAATATAAACACCGTGTTTTAATGCTGTCCGTAGCTTCAATGCTGTAACACCAAGTTTCGGTAGTGGAAGTTCTAAACCGGGGAGTGTAGGATTACTTGCATCATAACCATTGACACCTGTAGCAGTAGCTAATTTCAATACTTCTTTTAATGGGATAAATTTGGTTGCTAAAATTGGACGTTTATCAAAGAGAGTTTTATTCACACATTCTTGTAAACCAAATTTAAATACTTTAACATCAGACTCAACTTTCTGTAATTGTTCAATGATTGATTCACCATTATTATCTGCCTTGAGTGGGAAACCTTCAGAGACATAGGCTAATTTAAATGGATAAACTGATTGTTTCTTATCAACAAGTGAAAGTAATCTTCTACTATTTCTTAATTTCAGTTGTTCAGTAATAGACACATCACGAATGAAAATACTTGATTTAGGATTAAATTCTTCATTCAATTTAATAGTACCATCTAATGATTCTAATGTAATAAAACCAGGTTCACTTTTATCAAGTGGAGACATTTTAATATCAACAAGATAAACTTCACCTGGTAATACAACAAAATCATCACTTGGAATTACATTATCTGGATTTTCATTAACATTACGACCATGAGTTGCATCAACAATTGCAATTTGTCTTTCACTATTTGCAGCAGATTTTTCTAATAATGCACGTTCTTGATCACTCTCTGACCATACAACACCTTTAAAATCTCTTTCAGCAACAACACCTTCAGCTTGACCAGCAAGGAACCTCCTCACTCTACGAACTTTAGATGTTGGTACAACAGCACAATTGAAAGATTCTGCAATACCATTAACAATATTTCTAATCATCGTACCAGTAACTTTCTTTTCATCACTAATTGATGTAGGAATCTTTTCAGGAGTTAATGCACATGCAAGTAATGTAACTACAGATTCAGTTGCAAGATATGATGCACAAACTGTATCTGCACTCTCACCAAGTAATGGTCCTGGTGCATTCGTTCCTGGTGGATAAATCACAACACTATGTGCAACATTTGCAGTATAACCATCAATATGACATCCAAGTGAAACTGTAACAACATCACCAGGCTTAAAATATAAATTACCCTTATCATCATTTAATTCAGGTGAATAACCACTAGCAATTTGATTGACATCTAATGTAACTGGTTGTGCAATACCCTTTTCACTGATTTTTTTAAAACTCTTATTCACTAATGTTTGCATAAATGAATCTCCTAATAAACAAAGTTCTGCTGCTGAATATGGTTCGTGTTGTCCTAAATGATATGATTCATTGATCAAAGATACAATATATTTTAAACATGTCTGTGCAATTTCACCAGCACGTCTGTACTTTCCTAAAACTTCATCACTGAGAACATTCTTTTGTTTTAATAACAAATCACTATCCTTAGGTGAAATCTGTAATGCCATTCTTCCCAAACAGCGTGATACAAGAAAACAGTAGTATTTAATGTATAAGAGTAAAATAAAATTTTTCACTATAATGGAAAAAAAAAATATAGATCCTTTTCCCAATTAGGCAATATGATTTTACACTATATATAAACTAAACTGTTAAACATCATCAACGAACTTCACTTCCTGCAAACTCTGTTGGAACAGTACACTTCTCAAGAACATGGAATTTACCTTCATCATTGAATACAACATTCCCCTCTGCGTCTACACGTAAACGATCAGCAATTTCTGTCCAAACTGCACTTTTTAACCGTCTTGGAACATCAACAGGTTCAGCAGTAGGGAAAGTCACCCTTTCACCAATACTGCATTCATCAGCAGGTTTAACAGGTTCAACGAGTAGTTTTGATGTATTCACATCGGTCCTTGCAGCACATAATAACATAGCTTCAGATTTAACACCACGCATTTTGCTTGGTTTTAAATTACGCACAAGTACAACTCGACGACCTTCTAATACATCAGTAGGTACAATTCCACGAAGACCCGAACATACTTGAACACTCTCACCATTGTCACCAACTTCAATTTGTGATACGTACAACGTATCTGCGTTTTCGTGCAATGCAATTTCACGTATACGACCTACTCGCAGATCCAATTCATTAGGCGAATGCAGACTACCAACACATCTCCTCAATACACTCCTCGACAAAACATTCACTCTCAACACACTACCCGACAACATTGGCACTTGAAGAACGATGAATTGGTACTATGTTTAACATTACACATTACTAGCTCGCGAAACTATACTCTTTATACACGATCAAATCAATCAACTTCAAGTTCAAGACCAGCAACGAGTCCCTCCTGCACCTCCACTCGTCCACGTAACTGCTGTAACCGTTGTAAGTTCTCCTTTAACATCTTCCCCTTATTCACAAGATTCACCTTAAGTGTGCTTTCATGTTCCAACAACCCATTGATTCCAACTGAAACATCCTTTGCTGGATAGTTCAATACTTTACGAACTTCCTTGCTTATTCTTACACTATTCTTATGCACATAATCATCAGTAGCAAGATTTTGCTCAATCTTGCGAATAATATTCTTATGTACACTCCGTGGTGCATCTTGGACAACTTTGTACAATGGATATCCAACACCAATAACTATTGCTGCACCAGTTACAACTTTTGGTAACCTAATCACTGAGTCCAAACCAGTAAAAAGTGAAACAATACGTGGTCCGTACAAAAACAATGCACTCCACACACCTGTCTTAAAAATCCCCCATGATAACACATCACTTGCCTGCAGTTTACTAATACTTCCAAGACCACTGAAATTGCTGAAACTGAACAATCGTTCAGCACCACGTACCCAACCAACTATCGAATCCAAGTCAATCAAATCAATCAGTTCAAAACTGATATTTATTTTGGTCTTCAATGCATGATCTTTCCGATGTGAATACATAGATTCTGGTTTAAATTTATGTGCAGGAAGTTTATCCTCCCCTAAAACTTCTCGTCCAAGCGCACGAATAGCTTGTATACCCTCCATTGTCTTCAAACGACCGTAATCTTCACAATCTTCAATCGTAGATAAAATATCATGAACAACTTTCAGTTTTGTCGATTGGATAAACTGATCAATATTCAATAACGATACAGTATTACCAATTTGCATTGTTTTGAACCCTTCTAATGTTGAATTTATCGTCGAACGTGTCTTCTCATATACATCGTCAGCTGATCCATCCATAATCTCATTCACCTTCTCATTCACACGGACTGAAGTCTTGACAATGGCATCATACCTTGGCTTTACTGCTTCAAGTTCCTTGTCCAGTTCTTCCTTATTCTTTATGTACCGCTCCGTATTCAAATCAAGCAATACTTTAGTTTCCGCAAATACTTTCAGCAAGTAGTTTTTGGCAGGCAACAACTTCGATACTGACCTTTTATCAAGGATGAAGTTCCTCAACGACGCTTCCAAACGGTCAAAATCAGGATGACGTGGTGTAACATTGTTATCATCATCATCTCCTCCATCATCATCATCATCATCACCATCACCATCACCATCACCATCGCTCACATTTTTCAATACATCCAAGGACGATACAAAATGAACAAAATCCTCGGAATCTTTATGCGTTTCTGGAGATAAATCACTAACTTGTTGCATGATTTTTTCAATACATTTATCCTTTTTCCTAATACTATCAAACTTGTTCACTACAATAAAAGTAAACTTTTTATCATTGTTCACATTTGAAATAAATTCTCGTCCTGATAATGTGAAATGGTTCTCTGCATTCACTACAAAAACAACCAAGTCAATTTCTTCTTGTCTTGAAAAAAGTTGCATCGTTTGATATGAATCCAGATTCAATCCTGGCGCATCGATCAACCGGATATCCACTACCCCATTCTTTAACAAGCTCACACTCGCTGGTCGACGATCATCGATATACACTTTCAATAACGAGTACTTATCATTCTCATATACCAAATCTTCCAATTTTTCGAGGGTGAACCTATTAAACGTTTTCTCATTTTTAATATTGTATTCAGCACCAATAGGCACAGCATGAACTTCTTCTACTCCTCTATTCTCCATATGATTGATGATTTCACAAAACACATTCGTACATGGTTGTTGATCCACAGGCAACACATCCCGTCTTAATAACGCATTGCAAAACGTAGATTTACCTGAGTTTAAATCTCCTGTAATCAAAACTTTCGATGTAATATCGTCTACTCTTTCTTTCAAATTCTTTAAGTGACGCGTATCATCTAAATTGCTCATCAAATTATCCGAAGATTTCACCCCAAGTTTCAAATCAAGTTTCAAAATATCAAACTTAACTCTACCTGCACCACTATCCAATTCAGGTGATCCCAACCTTTCTTGCAATAATAAAGCCCTTTTAGATGACGTTGAATTCAATTTCGAATCGTAACCGTTTGATGCCACCTGATCAACAGGATAGTAAAGTGGTGAGCTGGTATTACTTTCTCGTAAATCACCAACAAGAGCAACTGTTGAGTTGATCGTACGATCAAGTAGGAGTTTGTTCTCATTGTACTTCAACTGCTTGAGATGTGCCGCTGCAGGATCATCTTGCATTCTTCTTGCTGCCGCAGACAACGTCACATCCATATCAACTTTATTCCCAGTTTCCCCCTCATTCAAAGTCGTACCTTCTAAAGTCCCTGTTTGTGGTACAAAGTTCGCCATCGCTGGCATGTAGCCCTTGTTATTTGATCCATCAAAAAGTGTCTGATCATCATCATTTAAACTCTCGTCTTCATATGTATAGTTCTCGGAGTAAGAGTTAATATTTAAATCCCCTTCTTCTCCTGTATCTTCTGACTTAGATTCACCTTTCATTTTAGTCGTTGATATTCGAAAAGGAAAAGTAGAAAGATCACACTATGATTAGATCCAGTCCACGACAGAAAAAAAAATATATACCCACTTTTTAGAACTTCCTCCATATGAACTACTGAAATACCACAAGCAATGTCGTTTAGAAGACGTGGAGAAGTCGTACCTGGTAGGGGCATCCCTGCTGGTAATCCTATGTTACAAAGAACGCCAGCAGTGGCTTCGAAACCAGGAATCGTTCCCAACCGAATGGTGAGACCAACAAGACCCACTAAAGAAGAAGATTCGACGTTTAAACACCCTGGTGTGAAACCTTCCATCGTATTGTCCAATGTATACTGTGTGTCAACAGGTAGTAAAGATATCGACACTGTGTTGGCTCACGGTGGATTACCTGTGAACCAAAGTTTGCTTATTGAGGAAGATGGGAGTACAGATTTCAGTGGTGTTTTAGTGAAAAACTACATTAGTGAAGGTATTGTACAGAACAGACGAGGTGGAAAAGTAGTAAACCATTGTATTGTTATTGGAATGGATGCTAATTTCGGTAACGAGTTGTCCGATGTATATGCTGGTAATTCAAAGGAAAGGAAAAAGAAACTTGTGCAGGAGAATGAAGGTAAATTGAGTGTGAGCAATATTACGAACTCATCGAATGACCTCAAAATTGCTTGGCGGTATAGGAAGGATATCCAAGGCGCTGGTAAGAAGGATGTTGGTGGGAACGATGATGATTCTAAGTATCCTGAATACAATCATCAGTTTGATATAACAACGAAGATCAGACCAAGTCCAGGTCCAAATGAGATCACCTATGTCCCAATAAATGGTGGTTACGAGAGTGTGCTAAGGAATGTGCGACAGACTGTTGAAAGAGAATTGAAAGATGCTTCAAAAATGGTGAGAATAGTTGTTCCATACTTCCTCAACCCAATGGTTTACGGATGTGGCCAGTACGTGTCGTATGATGAAGTTGTACGATTTGTATTTGGATTGAAACGGATTGTGAATATGTATAATGGGCGTGCAACACTTATTGCGAATATAAGCAGTGAGTTGTATGAAGATACAGACGTTTTAAGTATTTTACATGATACTTTGTTTGATGGTGTTATCAGGCTTGTCCCATTCCCACATGAGCTCAATATATTGATGGAGAAAGTATATAAGACACAAAGGGACAAGATTAAACAAGGTTATGTTGATATTTATAAAGTGCCATTATTGAGTGGGTTGGGAATGATGGAGAAAAGATTGAAAGAGTATAGTTTCAAGAATGGAAAAACGAGTTTCCATGTTGAACAATGGAGTATTCCAGTAGATGAAGAAGAAGTCAATGAGAAGAAAGTGGATTTCTAGTATATTAGATATATATAAAGTAATGAATTTACATAAAGATTTTGCACAAGTAGTCTAACAAAATACCTAACCAAAATATATGACCAGTATTGATGTTTGACTTGAAGAACTTCCAACAATCAGTTGGATTGTCTAAATTGACGTTTCTAATCATATTGAAAAGTCTAAATCCACCAGCAGCTGCACCTAAGTAAAAGAATGGTCCCATACCAGCAAGAAATCCACTTGTAACAAAGCAACCCATTTGTGCTGCAGACATAGCATAACATATTTTCTTAGTATTGGTACCCCATGCCAAAGCTGTTGATTTGATACCAGCTTTTATATCGAAAGTTTTGTCCTGATGTGCGTAGACGGTGTCGTAAGTCATGCACCAAAAGAATCCACTAAGGTAAAGTGGGATCATAACAGGCCAATTCCAAACACCCATTGCTGGGAATCCAAGAAGTGCACCCCATGTAAAGCATGCTGAAAGTACAACTTGTGGGTAGTAAGTAATTCTTTTAAAAAATGGGTATGTTCCCACAAGGACAAGTGATGAAGCACCAAGTAGGAAACAATCAAGTGGTAATTGAAGTAATATCACAAGTCCAACAGCAAGTTGAGCACCAAGGAATGTCCATGCCTGTGGCATTGACACTCTACCTGAAGTAATTGGTCTTTCAATAGTACGTGCAACTTTGTTGTCAAGGTTACGATCCCACATATCATTTACAGTACATCCTGCACCTCTCATAACAAAAGCACCAACTGTGAATACAGAAAGCATCCAGATAGTAGATAGTAGAGGAGCTGATGTCATATATGCAGCCATTGTGATTGACCAAGTACAAGGAGATAGAAGTAGAAGAGTACCTGCTGGTTTCTCCATACGCATTAATTCCATGTATGGGATCCATTTTTCAGGGAATCGTTTAAGTGATCCAAGTCCTTCAAGTCTAGCAAGTCTAGATGCTTCAAGTTCTTCAGCTGTAAACAAGCTTCTTGCCTCAGCGATAGGGTCTTTCTTCAATTCGACTTGTTTCACATTAGATGACAAACTTCTGTGAAAAATTGGAAAAAGCGTGTTTTTTGACAAAAACTTTGGTTTTGACTTTGTAAATTGACGGGCAAACAATGATGATGTCACTAGTGACCCTAGACCCGAAGCCACACCTATTCTAGTTCGAGCAATCCACATTGTGCAAAGAAGATTGGTGGTTGCTTCGTTGATCCAAGAAAGCTAATCATGTTGAATCGCGATTTAAACTTATACTACTACAATTGGCTGAAACAGTCTATGGAACAAGGTCAGGCACAGGTGTGAGCTGTGTGGATTCAACAGGATCAAAGGAGTGGATGTAAGATTCATCGTGTCTATGTGTTGCAACACCGTATAGCTGTTCGGCGATATCAACGTTTTTATCGTCAAACACGTGAAGTTTCCCGTCTTTCAATTTATGGTCCACATCTTTCAGCTTTACCCACTCGTTTTCACCATTGGCGTTGAAATTACGAATTTGGCCACCGAATTTGGCCTTATACACCATCTTTGCACAGTCAGGGATGTAAAAACCAAGATAGTAATGGTCTTTGTTGAGAAGTTTAGCAAACATGATTTCACGAATTGCACTTACTGTACCAAGACCGAGTTTTGCATGTTTCGGATCCCACATGAAATAGACAGATGAAATAGATGCAGGTAAAATGTCAAGCACTGCAATTGCTGCTAGCTCGCCATCGATAATATAGCACTCATGAACAGGACCAACAAGTGATTGCAATTCCTTGCTATTGTAATTACCTTTCCCCCACTCTCTGTTAACTTCTCTCCAGTTGATGTCTAGTTGTTCAAATGGGTTTGAGCAGAGGAATCGGTAAAATGATTCCGGTGTTACTTCTTCCTCGGTTTCGTTGTGAGCAGCTATCTGATACTTTCGGAAAAGATCGAACTTATCAAGACCGAAACTATCAGGCATCAAAACAGTGAAAAACCTGTCACTACCCTTATCGTAAAGGTTATACATCTTTTCTAGATCGGTTGTAGTAATTTCACCACCTGACATTTCCCTGTAAAACCTACGTATAGATTTTTTGGTTGATTTATTATGGAATCCGTCATTGACAAACATGTCGTAATTAGTACGAATAGGGTATTGTCGACAACATGATCTTAGCAAGTCTGGTTTATACATGTAATCACCACTGCGACGCCATCCGTCCATCATACGCTGTTCATACATCCGTAACGTGCACTCACCACTAGGATCGGAAAGTGAGCAGTTGTTCGGGTACCCTTTCCCCCGCATGAGTTCACAAACAGATGGAAGTGACCAAGCATTGGTGGGTTCTTTCTTTTGATCACAATAGCCACAATGGGTGCTCTTCACGTAGTGTAACATTGATTAATGTGTGAAAGATAGTGATCAAGCTTATAGTTGAGAAGTTCGCAACTCGCATTCTCAACTCTGTGGAGTAAACACGTTCTTTTCTCCAGTCTGCACAACAATGGCAACGAAGGTACACCGTCAGAGTATTTCAAAGAGATCATCTGCAGCAGATACTGGAGGCAAGTCATCTATTTGGAGAATACAGTATTTGAACGACAAATTCAACACTGATTCAAAATTTGAGATTGAAGTTAGTGATGCAGAAGTTGAGAGGAAGATTAACTATGAGTTAATCAAAATCAACATCTTAGAACAGGAGAAGAGTCTGTTAGAGATGGGTGAAGCTTTGGAATCATCAATTGATATGCTTGCTCCATTATTCAAATATTTAGATAAATTTGAAGGTGATTTGGAGAAGTTATCGAATGAGATGCAGGTGTTACAAGAAAGACTCGTGTTATTGAACGAAGAAATTGCAGAGAATAGTAAGATTGATAATGAACTTGGTCCTGTACTAATAGATTTACTTTTACCCCCTCAATGCATTGAAATTCTTGTTCGTGGGAGTATTGACAAAAGTTGGGTGGAACAAATGACTACTTTACAAGAAAAGAAAGAAGTTTTGGTATCTTATGAGGGTAAGAGTATGCAGAATGTGAAAGAGATGATGAAATTGATTGAAAAATTAGAGTTAAAGTGCATTGAAAGGATAAAATTGTTCATGATTGATTGTATACGTAAACTGCGTGACGTACGAGCATCATCAGTTAAAATACAGAAGAAGATGCTTCAAGTGAAGGAGATTATACCATTCCTTAAGACAAGGAGTGATTCATTATTAACGGAATTGAAAACAGCTTATGTATATACAATGAGATGGTATTACTATTTTAATTTCGTCAAATACATTTCATCACTTGAGCAATTGAGTTTATATGAATCAACAGATACAGTGGAAGCACGTAGTTATTCCATCAATACTATGAATGAATATTTGATTAGTTTACCTAAACGGTTTGAAATTGCCGATGAAGAGAACAGATATTCTGTCCCTGCCCAAATTGCTGAATCATCAGCAATGGCTTCATCTTCTAATGTCAAATTCTTTATAGAACAAGCGATTGCCTTTTTGAACCAATCGATCGTTGATAACATTACATTGGAGACAGCATTTTTGACTGAGTTCTTTGCATCTGAAGGAACTGATTTGACAGAAATTACACGGACAATTTTCAAACCAGTTTTAAAAATGGGTATTAACTACACAAAATATGTTATGAAAAAATGTAATGGAGATTATTTTGGAATTCTGTTTGCAATCCGGAAATTGCAGAAGTTGGAAAGGGAAACACAAACGAGACTTTTGCCCGATGTTGTGGATAAGTATGTGAATAACCAATTGATGTTACTGTGGCCAGAATTTCAACGAAATATGGACCATCTTTGTTCAGGTTTAGCAAGTGGTCTTGCGTCAACCGCACTTCTGAAAAGTGTTGTCAATGGTAAAACCAATGTAATGATTCCATTACAAGTAACTCAAATGTTTAGTACGGTTATTGCAGGTTTGTTAAGACTTACAAGTGGTGATACCGTTGATGAAGGTGGTGATCCACTCACTGTTTCATTGCAAAGACTCAGTGGTGTTTATGACAAGGGACTCAACCAATTAGCTACGTCCCTTGAGAAGGCCGAACAACCATTGTTTTTGCACGTGAACATGCAACACGTTGTCACTGTATTAGAAACTACAATGACGACGACTACAACGGCAAACCCCCTCGTTGAACACTACCGAAAGCTTGCAGAGAAGTATTGAAGTGAAATGCAGTACTAATTGAAGGAAACTTCTGGAAAGTCGCGGTTGATAAATTTAAGGAGTCTCCACACATTCAACACTCCGACCTATTCCGAGTTTGATCTTCTTCTTCTCTCCAACCATGGGTATATTCGACAAGGACAGAGACAGTGACCAGAATAAGAGTGTGAGGATCAATTCGGTGTCACCTTTTGAGGTTACAGACACCCTTTCGACGATAGCCGATGTTGTGTCAAGAACAAACGATGTGACTTATGACGTTTGGAACAGATTGCGTGGATGGGGGGACGGGTTTGCAACTTTACTTGAAGGTGTCCCCACTGGGGGTGTTGTTAGGAGGGAGAATGCACTTGTAGCTAAGGGTATTCCTCCAGTTGATGCATATGAAGAATGTCGTAAAAGAGAAGGTCTGGCAGTATGGGACCAAAATGGATGGTGGCATTGTTTATTCCCTCGTGCACAAGTAGAAAATAGTGTACTTCTGGCAAAGGAAGATGTTGAAGCAGATACTGATCATCGTCATGGTGTTTTCTTCCGTAACATTGACGATTTGCTTTCATGGAAGGCGACAATGCGTGCAAATACAAGAGGACATTGGGAGACAACTTTTAGTGGTGACGATGGCGATAGTGATAATAGTGATATTGTCAGTAGAGTTCAATCTTCGTGGTCAAAGACACTTCCAAATGGTGATATTGAAAGACAAGTGACTGAGAAAGTACGTAAACGTGATGGATCAAGGGTAGTCACTGAACGTCATGAAATTATTGCACCAGATGGTACAATCAAGGAAAGCAGTGAGACTAGTAAGTAAGTAACTAAGTAAGTAAGTAATTGTACATAGGAATATAGGATTTTTTATTTAACCAAACGCTTCGACGAGAGAGTAAGTGACTAGTAATGGATCAGATGCAGTTCCAGCAATTGCAGCAACAGCGGCAAGTTCAGCAACACTTGTTTCTGGTGAAGGAACAAACGCGTTGGCAATGTAGCACCAGAGGTTGGGCACCTCAACAGCACGACATATGTAAGCTACAACTGCTGCAAAGCGTGTGTCGCCAGGGAAATCAACAACGGGTGGGTCCAGCTGGTGTACAGACCCTATAGCCTTGAACCTAACGTGCATGATAAAAGGGTAAAGAAGGATAAAGAAGAAAGATAAAGAAAGTTCTGAATTCGAGAGGTTGCGAGTGTTGAAAAAGTTGTTGATCTTATAACTTTTTCAACTTTCACAACTTTCTTCTTTGCCACATTCCTTTCACACGTAATGGCTGAAACAAAGAAAGACGCTGCTGAATTGTTATCCTCTCTTTCTTTAGGAGAGAAGGTGAAGAATGATACTGTTAGTGCTGTTGTTGACACTGAAGCTGAAGCTGATGCTGATGCGGAAGCTGAAGATGTGGCTAACACCACCACACTTGATGTTACCGAAACGACAAAGGACAATACCAGTGCTACAGAATCTACAGATGACAATCTAATTAACTCAACTTACGAAGTTAAAGTGAAACTTGCTGATTTACAAGCAGATCCAAATTCACCTCTTTATAGTGCTAAAACATTTGAAGAACTTGGTTTACGTGATGAATTACTTAAAGGTTTATATGCCATGAAATTTTCCAAACCTTCAAAGATTCAAGAGAAGGCATTACCACTTTTACTTTCAAATCCACCAAAAAATATGATTGGTCAATCACAGTCAGGTACAGGTAAAACTGCAGCTTTTGCACTTACAATGCTAACACGTGTTGATGAATCAGATCCACATTTACAAGCTGTTTGTTTATCTCCAGCTCGTGAACTTGCACGTCAAACACTTGACGTTGTTGCAGAAATGGGTAAATTTACTAAAGTTAAAACACAATTACTAGTTCCTGGTTCACTTGATCGTGATGCTGGTAAAAGTTCAGTTAATGCACAAATTGTTGTTGCTACACCTGGTTTCCTCCTTGACATGATTCGTAAAAAAATAGTGGATGTTTCACATGTTAAAGTATTTGTTATTGATGAAGCAGATAACATGCTTGATCAACAAGGGTTAGGTGATCAATGTAGTAGAATCAAGAAATTTGTTGCACGTAATAATGGTATACAACTTGTTTTATTTAGTGCAACTTTCCCTGATGAAGTGCGTAAATATGCTGAAAGGTTTGTACCTAATGCAAATACATTAGAATTGAAACATGAGGAATTAAATGTTGATGAAATTACACAATTCTATATTGATTGTGCAAATGCAGATGATAAATTCAAATATCTTTGTGAACTGTACGGTTTAATGACTATTGCATCCTCCATTATTTTTGTACAGACAAAGCAAACGGCTGATCATTTGTATTTCAACATGAAGAAAGAAGGACACAAAGTTTCAGTACTTCATGGATCATTACAAAGTAGTGATCGTGATAAATTAATTGACGATTTCCGTGAAGGTAGATCCAAAGTTCTCATTACTACAAATGTCCTCGCTAGAGGTATAGATATACCATCTGTTACAATGGTTGTCAACTATGATATGCCATTTGATAAAAACGGTAGACCTGATCCTTCAACTTATCTACATCGTATTGGTAGAACCGGTCGTTTTGGTAGACGTGGTGTTTCTATTTCCTTTATTGATAATAAACGTGCATACGATTGTCTTCAAAGCATTTCAAGTTACTTTGGTGGTATCAAGCTTGTCAAATTACCAAACGATGACTGGGATGAAATTGAAGATGTTATCAAGAAGGCTGTTAAATAGATGTAGTAATTACCTTTTATACAATATTTTAAGTCATATATATTACGTAACAATGTTGCTAACAAGCTTACTACACAAATTAGTTGTATCACGTGAGGCACTGGCGACTATGCCTAGGTATCATCGATTCTAACATCTGTCAAGATCACAGGTTTGGGTGACTAAGCATGTAAGAGGCGACTGTAGACACTTCTGCAGTTTAGTCCTTTGCAAATAGCAGTATTAGAAACGACCTTTAAATAACTTAATTAAAATTTCTTAGTAATAACAACATAATTGGAGTGACATCTCGGAGGTTTCGGACTATTTGCACTCAAAACGATCGAGTTGAAACTCAATGATTAGATAACTATATGTTGTTGTCTAAGCGATCAACATTAAGATGCTAAAGATGTTATAAACTCTGTGCTCTTGAAGTCATTTCATTCAAAGATATAAGTCATAAAATGTTGAAGATGCAGGAGAATCTGTCGTTAATGCTATGATCACGGCCAAAAAGTTTTGATTTCAAAGATTACATGCTAAAGTGAGGTTAACACCATTAACTCAGCTGGGTTGTCGATTACTCTTGACAGAATAAAGTACTTTAATATGGGTATATTTTGTATGTAGTACATAGATGTGATATTTGCATAGACACTTCTCCGATTATTGCAAAGCAATTCTCTATGTGAATTGAAACTCAAAAATAAATTTGCAAAATTATATTTTGAGAATGTGGTGCATTACAACTAAGTTCACAAAATGTATTATCAAAGAACGAGTTGACTTGAAATATCATTTTATTAGAGGATTACGTCTAAGCTTGAAAATTTGTGAAAACATCTATGACAAATATGGTAGCAGACTCCACTTGAGAATTGGTGTAGATAACAACTTTTGAGACCATGTTTCGTTCTTTATGAAAAACTATTTCTGATTTTTCAATTGCTTTTGGTGACAAAGAACGTCAAAAGATCATTTAAATTTTTGGTTCCTGCAGCAATTAATTTTTAACATCACAATTAATTCATTCTTTCTTCAATTAGTTTTTGATTCTCAAATTTGATTTATTTTATTTGAAATTTGATTTTAATATGTTTTTGGAAGCAGTCACACTAATTTCAAAGAGAGGTGTACTGTGGTAATATTAGCAATCGCAAGTAACGTTAATAATATAGTAGTATACGTGTAAAACTCATACCACTTTATTATTGAACTTACTTGCGATTGCTTATTTTTTAGTGTAATATAATAGAAGAGAAAAAAACTAAAACAAAATAAGAATTGAACAGAGATGTCTAAGCAACAAAACAAAGAAATGATGAAGCTCTTGAAAGCGATCCAAGCAGACGTGACTGGTATAGATACAAATCTTTGTGTGACATCGAGGAGGAAAAGAAAGAGTTGGAGTTGGGAAGCAGAATCTATCAAAAAAGTTGAGTTCAGCAAAGAATCCCATCTAACAAGACTTGTTTGTGTACGAAAGATTTGTCTTCATACAAGTAACATAGGCTTGAACTGATTTCAAAAGCTTCATCATCTCTTCATTTCGTTGTTTAGACATTTCAATTAGATTTTTTTGTGGCTTGGCAGTTTCTAGAACATGTGTATACTATTGTAATCTTTCTGTGAAAACTTCAATTTAATGTTGTTATTTCTGGGTAAAGGATGACTTGGTTCGAAATCATGTTATCTTTACAATTCAAAAGAGATTTCAATAATTGTAGAATCCAAAGATACCATTATGGTATGAACAAGCCATTCACTCAATATTTAAAGCTTATCATTGCAGGCCAGGAATTGTGAATATTGCGAAAACATGTCCGCGACGTTGCCTGACGACGTTATTAATCGAATAGACGAGGATATTATTGAACAATGTTACAATTAGACGAGAAAATATATAAATATAATCATCTACTACAATACAAAACCCTTAATATCAATTTATTACAGCACCACTACTGTAAGTAAATAAATAGTTGATTTCAAGGCAAATTACATTAGTATTTTAAAGGAAAAGTCTTTGTAAGAAAGGTAAATTATGTCTCTCCTTTTCTTCATCATCACATATTTCACTTTCACTATCAGTTGAAGAGTTAAGATCTTGCATTTCAAGATCCAGACTAAGTTTCTTATATCCTGATTTTTCAGCTTTGGCGAATTTATCAGGCCAAATGTAACGTAAGAAGATAAATGCAGTAATGGAATAAGTTGCACCAGCTAATAAATCTAAACGCCAATGATGATCAAGGTATATTGTTGACCACCATTGTAAAACGACAAATAGGGCAACTAATATTTGTAAAATTCTTAAAGTTGAAAACCAAGATATGAAGAGGAAAGTACAAACTGCCATACCTGAATGAACAGATGGGAAAGCACCGAAAACAATTGGGGATTTATGGAAACCATTTGAAACTAAATGCCAACCAAGTTGTGTATCAATACGAGCAAGTTCAGCAGCATAACCTAAAGTTGAATAATCAGCAGTTGCATTTAAACCATTTATATGAACAAACCAAGGTGGTGAAGAAGGTATTGCGATATGAGTAACAATTGAAGCAATATTTTGTAAACCTAAACAACGAGCATAAAGTGATAAAACACCTGGAATATGACAAGCATAAAGGTAAACTGCAGTAACAATAGGTACAATAAGATGTAATAAGACATAAGATGTGTAAGTTAAGATATCTTGGAAGCAAGATTTATCAAAAGTTAAAACTTGATAATGCAGGATATTCAATGTTGGAATAGCCAATATTGTTAGCATATAAAAGAGTTTATTTGATATGCGTAAAGATTTGAAAAGTAATGTTGTTGTTGTTGTGTATAAGGGTAAAAAGAAAACGGCTGGAACAGATGTTGGATTAAACAAAGCAGCATCAGCTAAAGGTAACCATTTAACATTAATAGAAGGTCTCCAAGAAATGGGTATAAGAGCTGCATTTTTAAACAATATTAACCAAAGAGCAACAGGTGCAAAATTTAAGAGGAAAGCAGCTATAAGGTGGAAAAGAGTTGAATGATCATTTAATAAAGCTTCATAGAATTTGATAGCAATTTCATTTAGTGGAGTTGATTTTAAGAATGATAGTATTATAGCTGGAGTGACTTTCATTATTATTGGTATCTATCTACATAGACTGAAGAGTGAAAAAAAGGTGAGTTGATGAGTTTAGGAGATTATGGGAAGTTGTGCAGAATTGATAAAATGTGGGCCTAGTGACGGATTTAGTAGAGTTGATGCATTTCCTGCACAAGCGAAAAATTTCGGAAGGAAGAGGAGGAGGGAGAGTTTAGACGAATAAATTTGCCGCACACGACTCGCTCATTCAGGCAGGACACCTGATCTATAATTAGCCTGACAGTCCCTTGTTATTAGTGCTCGCCTGCCTAATTTGTTATGCCGGCATCACCCGAAGCAGAGTGAAACAAGCGAAGCAACTTCGTCGAGCAAGCGAAGCAGCAAACAATGCCCTTTTTCCCCGGGGACACTGAGATCAGGACCGCCTCAAGTTCTCAACCTCAACCTCAACCTCAGCCTAAACCTCAGCCCCCGTCTCATCCCAAGCCCTGTAACCTAAATATAGATTGTGCCCGTATGAGCGTATTAGAGTAGTATAAATCACAAAAGAGAAACAGAAACTGCCTCTATTTATAGACACATTTGTATTTCCTGTATTTGTCTTTCTCTTTCTTTCTGAGCCTTCTGAGCCTTCTGCCTTTAAAACGGGGCAATTTATTTCCTAAATTGGAGGAATGGGAAGGGGTGAAAAACTATTAGACGGGGCAATTAAATTATTAAACCAAACTACTAAGGCTGAACAATATCAATCAATCAACGGGACAAAATTTTAAAATTTCAACCGGGGGCAGAAATTTCGGCAAAACAGCTGTAGACGTCAGTCACTTAAGGGGCTGAGCCTTGGCAGTGGGGCGTCGATCGTCCCCACGTCTGTCCCGTCTCCGCCTCGTCCCGTCCCGCATACGTCATTCCATTCTCTCGTCTCAAGTCTTTCTTTTATCGCAATTCTTACAAACACAAACACAAACTCAAACACAAACACAAACACAACACAATAATAACCAGACAATGATATACAACGCTTTCCTCTCGGCAAAATCCTTTGATATTGAAGACGACCTCATGTTCTGTCCCGCTGTCCTTGATTCTCTGCCCACACCCCCACCAACAACTCATGCCACGGCAAACACCACTAACATTTCACTAAATTCAACTTCAACTTCAACTTCAACTCCCAATACAACTACAACTACAATTATAAATACAAATACAAATTCAACTACAACACCTATAACTCCACTTGCAATAACTCCACGCTCAAAGAAAGCACTAGACATTATAAACCCTCTAACAGGTCAACGTGTTGCTTCTCCTAAACATTGATTTAACAAGTACAGTACTACTTCCCTTGTTTGCTTTCTTACTTACCTAATCTTATATAAACTTATCGCTTTACACATATATATATAAACTTTACATTATGAATAATAATAATAATCTACTATGCAAGCTACACTACAACAATACAAGCTCTATTTTCGCTAATTCGTAAAATTATATGCATATTATTATTGTCATCATAATATATTATATCCGACATTCCTTCATCCAATTTATTAAAAACTTCCAACATAAATGGATTATCAAGATTTTGAGGATAATAATCCATTTATTGGATCTGCTCATTCAATAGCTCATGGAATTGATACTTTTAAAGAAGTTCAAGAACCTCAAAAACCAATATCATCAACATCACCACCATCACCATCACCACCACAACAACAACAACAAAATGTTTCAATAACTTCATACACTATTCAAAAAGATTACAAAAATTATCAAACTGTTTATTATTCAATAAACAACACATTAAGGAGATATTCTGATTTTAAATCATTTCGTGCTTATTTAACTAGATTCTATCCTTACCTTTTCATACCTCCATTACCTGAAAAACATTCATTTTCAAGAGTTTTACGTAATCCATTAACATATACTTCTGATCCAACAATAATTGCACGTCGTATAAGACTTTTAAATTATTTCCTTAATCGTTTATTTCAAAATAAAATACTTGCAAATTCAACTTTAACTTTACGTTTCCTTGATAATCAAATAATTGATTGGAATTCAACTCTAAATGAACCACCATTTACTGATCTTGCCGCTCATTCCCCATTTTTAAGACTTACTAAAGATCCAACAAAACTTTCACCTTATTTTACTGCTTTCCCACTTCAACAAGTACAAACTACAACTTTAACTCCACTTAATCAATCAATTTTTCGTCCTTTATTACGTACTGCAAAAACTTTACTTAAACTTGCAACTGCTTTAGAACATCATTCAAAACAATTATCAAATTCATTAACAATTTTGCATGAACATATGGCTTTACTTGGTGCTACCCTCAATATATTCTCCCTACATGAATCAGAATCCCAAATTGAACATTTCGGTACTCGAATAGACTTAACATTTCTTAATATTGAAAGATTAGTTGCAGCTAATGCTCCTGGATCAACAGAACTACTCACAATAATAAAGAGTTCTGCTCGTGTATGCATTTCACTCCTCAAATTTCAATCACTTAAAGAAACACAACTAGCACAACTAAAGCATAATCTACTTCAAGCTCAAACAACACTTCATAGAGATCTAGCATCAACACAATCAGTATCACAAACAAACAAAGATCAATTTGCTAGAATTATAAATGTACTTAAACCAGGATATCTTGAATTAAAGGAAGATTTCGCATTCTTGTCAGTTAACGTTGAACGTGAAGTAGGTAATGAATTACGTAGATTGATTCTTTTGATTGTTGAATTGGTTAAAGATTGGATGAAAACTGGATATGTTGAATATACTAGATCTTGTATTGAAGTTTGGAAGAATAAATAATGCAACAAATTTAATGAAATTATTTCTATTTAACTGTATATTAGATACCGCATAAACGCATATTCACTTAAGTAATCAATCGCATGAAATACATAGTAGTAGATTAAATATTCTTTTAGTATTAAGTGTAACTTGTAAAGGATAAGTTAGGGAATTGAAAAGTAAGGCTTTTCACATTTTTTCTTCAAAAATGTAGCACTATTTCCCAATTGGGTAAGAAAATTACACTTTTTGAAGTTTTGGAAAACAAGTTGTTAGCGAAATTTACACTTTCTCATACAAAAATTGTAATTTTTACACTTTTAATTAAATTATCACCCTCACTTTTATCAAAATTATGGAAAACAAGTTATTAAATGAGCTAAATTTTTGGCCAAACATTATGTGGGATTTAAAATCAGGATCAATTTAATCATTGATTGATAAATTAAAAACATACTCAATATATCGGAACAGGTGAATTTCACTGAAGTCGATGATGCAATAAAGGAAACAACTTGAGTGATTATTTCGGTAATACTGATTCAATCCATGAAAAACTGTACCTTGTTTCCAACTCATTATAAAGTACCAAATCTCACACCAATTGAAATTAACCATTTCAAATTCATGCAAAGCATACATCTTCCGTTTAAAATTAAAAATGCTGAAAATTGGACAAACGTTAAATAAAGTTTCAACCTGATGAAGATACACTAATCAAAACTATAATTATAAGTTTTTCTGAAACAAATGCTGTATTTGGATATGGTAAAACTTATTGAAAGTTTAGGTTTAGTAAAAACTGCTAAAGAGATGTTAACCTCATTGACTGGATATACAATTGATATTAGAGAACCAGAAGCAGTTAGTTTAAAAAAATGGAATCTTTTCCAATTTAAATCCAAAATATATAGATTTCATACTAGACTTGACCTGCTTTTTAGGCTCATGTCTGCAAATTTTCCCAATAATCAAACATTTGAACTAATATATCATATTGTTGCAGAATACTTTAATGATAATGAAGATGAAGAGACTGGAGTCAATATTGCTGAAGTTATCAGGAAGATTTATGAGAAAGTTAACGAACTATGCACTGTTAAACCTCCGGAATTTTTCTTTGATTTTACTATTACTAAACCGTTCTTTAACGCTGGACTCGGGCAAGGTAAAACAATCTTAATGCAATTTGATGGTATAGAGTCAGAAAGAAAAAACCGAAAAAAGCGAAGGAATAAACCTTGTTCTTTTTGTGGTGTTCGTGGACCCAAAATGGAACTTTGTAAGGATAGGAAAAACTCAGAAGCACTCAAACAAATCGAAAGTCTTTTGATATATGACAGTTTTAGAGCTGCTGTAGTTGCATCAGTTCGAGCAGACGATGATTTATTTCGTCGTGTCACGGTCTGTCCTAGAGATTAAATAATAACGCTCTACTTTACCGCTTACTAGCAGAACTCTCGTATAATTCTTTATACCCCTGCCTTGAACAATTAGATGAACAACTGGTGACTACCGCTGTCGATATAATTAATCACAGTATGATGAGTTACCCAAGCTAACATTCAGGTATTGTTCATCATACTTGCACGTGACTATCTTATTTTACGACATGACTATTTGTTGTGAATACTGATTAACAAGCTAAATTTCTGGCAGCCGTAAATCCCGCTACAAGTTTAACGCCACATAGTTAACCCAATGTGGGTTGAGCAGACTATCTTCTGAACACTAGACATAGATCCTGTCAACTATCTAGAATCGAATATTTTAACATGGTACCTACTAACGCAACGGAGAAGATAGATATCACTCAAATCAATCAAGACCAATCAAAAAGCAACCAGGAGACTAGTCTTTTGGGTGGAATTTTCGATGATACTGATTCTAAATTTGAAAATTGTACCCTGCTTCCATCTCGTTATAAGGAACCAGTCCTAACACAACTGGAGACTAACTTCCTAAATTTCATGCAGGGCAATTGTCTTCCTTTCAAAATTGAAATTGCTGAAGATTTCCCAGTGTGGCTTGAAAGTCTCAGTCGTTATTTGAGATACTTAGGTTTACCTACAGTCATATCTGAAATCATTGATGCGATTACCAATAAACGTTCAATAAGATTTCAACCTGATGAAGATGTGATCATCAAACAAATGATTATGGCATCTTGCAAATTAAAAGCTGTATTCCGTTACGGTACCACTGCCCAACAAACTCTTTACAGTGTTATCCATAGTTTAGGCATGATCAAGAGTTATGAGGAAATATATAAGTTGATTGATAATTTTGCAATTGACATTAGAGAGCCAGTATATACTAGTCTAAGAAAATTCAATGTTCTCGAGTTTATTTGCAAGATTTCAAATACTCCTCTAAACTCCAAATCTGTGTTAAGTAACATAATCAGAAGCTTCCCGGACAATATGACTTTTGAACCTCTGGTTCTACTTGTTGAAGAATACTTAAATTTAAATAAGAAGGTTGGCATCGGGAAAGTTATCGAAGAAATATACGAAAAAGTTAGAAAAATGTGTATTATTCGACCATTGGAATCGGTTTTTGACTTTTCTGATTCTGGTTCTGACTCTACTAACGCTGCTGAAAATATCAGTGATTATGACGAGATAACAAATGATCATAATATTGGAAACAAAAGGTTCAACAAGTCCAAGAACTTTAACAACAATAAGATAGGAAAGAAATGGATATTGGATCCATCACTCAGTGATTTATGCATTCATTGTTGTAATAAACATTCATCAAGAAATTGTCCAAACAGATGGAACGGTATTTGCTCATGGTGTGATACCTATGGACACAAGAAGAAGAATTGTTTGGCTAGAAAAGTTGATGAAGCAGAGAAAAAAGTGGCAGCTGTTATGTCTACTGAATCTGGTAGGTCTGTATTAGTTGATCTTTTCAAAAAGGACCCAAACTTACGTTCTCTTCTTCCTAAAAAAATTGAAACGAGTCATTAACAACTTTTGATATTGGTGTTAGCTAAATACATAATTTTTACTCTGTATTCATCCTTTTTTTTATTTTTTCTGACTGAATTGATATCGGGAGAAGATATAATTATTAGTATAGTAGAATAGGGTGCGCGCGCGAGCGCGCTTACAGAAAAGCTAGGATTGAAGAGTGTTTGGGAAGAGCTAGAATGAAATATTTGTATGTGAGTGTATGGGGGGTTGTAGGGGAAGTGGGGGTCGCGAAGAGTGGGGGGAGGTGTGAAAAACTTGGGGCGCAAAAAAAATGGGGCG
>JAJMKU010000053.1:0-50999 GCA_030563965.1 Pichia cactophila
TCATCTTCTTTTATCTTTTTCTCCTTCTTTTCTTTCTTTGCTTTTTTATCTTTCTTTTCCTTTTTCTCTTTCTTCTCTTTCTTCCCTTTCTTTGCCTTTCTTTTCTTTTTCGGCCTGGTATCTTCATCGCTACTGTAGAAAAAAGTCAATTGTTCGCTTTCGAGGTCAATTTCCTCTGCATTTCTCTTTTGTGTTTTATCAACAATAGTCTTGGTTCCTATTAAAACTTCTCCCTTAACAAACATCTGGTATAATGGACTATTTCGTTTCCTTTCTTCTTCTTCTAATAATTGAGCCTTGACTTGGTCTGTGAGAAACTCACCTTTGCTATTCACATCTAATGTCTTCAATTGACCGTCAAAAACTGTTTCCCACCATGCTACAGATTCTTTGTTCCCATGTCCTATACCTTTCACATCAAATTTATGTGAAACCAGAATTGGTTTTTTCAAACCACCTTTCCGTAAAGCTTCTCCTTTCTTCCATCCATAAGACTCTAAGTATTTCTGTGAGTCCATGTTTATTTCATACGATATCTGTGTTTGAGAACATTCATACAGTAGTGATTGAAAAATTTCAGCCTAAAAATATTTCAAAGTTTAGCACACTGAGAAAACTGCACAGCCTTTAAGGATGATAACTGAAAATTCATTTAGAATTGAGATAAAGTACATCAACGTCATTTCAGATTGAAGAAATTTGATACTTGAATAATAACGATGGGAAATACTACAAGCACCAATCCTAAAATTACTCATCATGATAAAGCAGTACTACAATTGAAATTACAACGAGATAAACTCACCAAATCTAAGCAAAAAATTCAAGTAGTTTTGAACAGGGAAGACCAAATCATTAGACAACTAGTTAAAGAAAATAATTTGGAGAAAGCCAAATTGGCTCTTCGAAAAAAGAAGAGACAACAATCTTTACTAAGCACATTAGAAAGGCAAAGCTCAACACTTGAAGAACTTATTGATACCATTGAATTCAAACTGATTGAAAAAGATGTATTTTATGGAATACAAGAAGGGGCAAAGGTATTGAAAGAAATTAATAATGAAATGAGTCTTGAGAAAGTTGAAAAGATTATGGATGAATCTGCGGAAGCTGTTTCCTATCAAAATGAACTAAGTGAAAGATTAAGTGGTTTGTTGACAAATCAAGAAGAATCCGAAGTTGACGAAGAATTACGACAATTGGAGATAGAAATGGGTATAGTAAAACCTATTGAGCTTCCAAATGCTCCAGTCAAGAAATTGCCTGAAATAGACACCGTTTCCAAAGAAATACCTGAAGAAGGGACTACAACAGAGGCCCCAATAGCTATATAAATAGTTTCATTATACAACTTAGAATGTTGTTTAAATTATATGTGAAGAAGTCTATGAAGAAGGTGGGCCATCTAACCAATCCAAAAATTCTGGGGTGAAATAAGAAATAATCAATCTTGCACCAGCTCTTAAGAATCCGTAATGTGCTTCAAATGCGATACTCTTCAAATCACAAATTCCTTTCTCTGCAGCTGCATGTAACATTGCGTATTCGCCACTCACATGATAACAACAAATTGGATAATCTGAGCAAATATTAGCTGCATCTCTAACTATATCTAAGTAAAATGTAGATGGCTTAACGATAACACCATCAGTACCTTCAGACATATCTCTGACTAATGCTCTTCTAGCTAAACCTGCACCACCAGATGGTAATTGATAACATTTTCTATCACCATGTGATGGACATGAACCAGCGGCATCTCTAAATGGACCGTAAAGGTTTCCGCTAAATTTGGCAGCATACGACATAACAAAAACCTTATGGGCTAAACCTGCATCAATTAAACCTCTTTTAATAGCTTTAATTCTACCATCAATCATATCTGACGGTGCAACAGAATCAGCGCCTGCTCTTGCATAATTCAATGCAACTGCAGCAATTCTACGAACAGAAACAACTGTGTTAATAGAACCATCCTCATATAAAATACCACAGTGTCCATGATTTGTATATTCACACAAACAAACATCACACATAACGTATAAATTAGGGAAATTTGCCTTCAAAGCTTTAATTGCTTGAATCACTGGACCATTTGGATCATCAGCTGCTGTACCCACATCATCTTTTGATGATTCATTCAATAAAACACCAAACAAAATAACAGCTCTTAGCCCCTTCTTCACAAGTCCTTCAATGTATGGAATCAACTTATTTACACCATATCTCTTAATATTTGGTAATGATGGAATCGGTGTCTCATCTTCAGGATCATCTGAGATGAAAAGCGGAAAAATGAACATGTTTTTGTGTAGTTGTCTTTCATGCTGCCAAATCCTCAATAGAGGATTATTATAACCACCTTGTAAAATTGAAGATATAGATACTTCTTGATCTGGCAAATATTCAGCTTTGTGAGGCATCGTGATTGATGGGGCAGTTAAGCTTAGCAAGGGTCTAGACGGATGCTTCGATTGAAAAATATCAGCAATAATGTAATCTTATCTAGAATTTTACGATTACAATTCGTTGTCAAGCTGAATACCGCGAAGATTCAATCCGGGGTTTGAAAAGTCGATCGGCGTAGAATTAAAGTATTGTTTCCACGAATAGTCCCTATTCGCTTGTTTATACGGTACTTCTTTTCGATATAAACATTTGAAAAAAGTTCCTGGACAGCTTCTGTTGAGAAAACCTAAACTTAAATTGTACGTTTACAAGAGTTAGTGATGCTTTTTGACTATGTGTGCGTGTACACACAACTTGTTTTCCAAAATTCGAAAAAAGTAGAAGTGAAAAAGTGTACAAATTCGATTTTTGTAGTAACTAGCGCACTAATCACTAACAACTTGTTTTCCGTTTTCACAAAAAATGTAATATTTCGAGTCAAATTTTTCAAAAATGTAGTGAAATCGCCCAATCGGGAAATTATAGTACAATTTTTCCTGAAAATGTAATTGTCACAATATTAATAAGAAGGTGCATGGAATTGAAAAGCACAACAATTTACTCTGTATCTTGTGCCTTCCACAATGATAAAGCTAATTTAATCTTACTCTGTAACTTTTCCTCATCTACGGTATAATTTTACAGTATAAACAAGATATACAAAACTAGTTGCGGTTAATGCATGCTTTTGTCATATTCATGTTTCCTCTCTATTGGTCTAAAGTAATATGCTATGTAGTAGTACGATCTCAAGATACTTCATCAAAAAGTCAAAAAAATAGCCTCCTATTGTATCTCTCAAATCAACATCTTCATTTGTAACGCATCTTGAATTAATAGCCAGATACATAGGATTCAGAACAATCTTCATTTAATATATCTTAGCAAATTTGATCAATGTCTTTGTATATTACGCCTAACTCCAACGGTTTTCCCACCAACCACATCAGTAGTCAATCCCGGTGTCAAATAAGGTAGACATTCAAAGCCGAAACTTGACCAATATTTAGCATCACCTTTTATAATCTGGTTTGAATACATTTCTTCTATGACAACCTGTTGTTTTCCTTTCACTAAAATCAACTTCTCAGCATTTGATAGAAGACTTTGTGCTAATTTATCAACTTCGATTGGAGTGTAAATATTGAAGATTTGGTTTTTCGTATCGACTGAATGAATGATACAAAATCCATAAAACTTCGAATCAACTTTTTGAATATTACTATCCTCAATCAATATTGGTAACTTACTATTTGAAGTGAGTTTTTTGGAATCTACTAAAAGAGAGATTTCATCTGCATTAACAGTTACTAGTGCCGCATACTGACACTCCAAACATTCGATGAGAGTAGAAACTTCTAATCCATTAGTCTCAAAAGCAGAAATTCCTACTACACCTGCAAATGATTTCATTTTATTCAATTGGTTTGTGGCCCCAATATATGGCAGCATATAAGGACTTTTAAAAATGAGAGGGTTAAAGTCAAACTTTCTATGTAACTGATCAAAATGCGTATACGAGAGCAGTTTGTAATTTCTTATTATAGCTGGAGAGTATGTTGAAACATTTGCTAGCTTACTAACAGATTCCAGTTTTATTACTTCAGTTTCAAAAGACCAGTTTAATTCTTTGAGAATGTCCAAATCACGGTGATCAGCTGAAAGTTGTACCAAGTAGGAAATTTCTGTAGATTCAGCCAAGTGCGACATTATCTCGGTACCAAAACCTTTAACCCAACCAGGAGAATTTATAACAGTAATTTTATTTCTCTCTTTTTCCTTTAGCTTCAATAATTTCCCCAGCTGATATAAGTAATTGAGCGGTTGTATGTTTGGAGAGTTAAAGCCAATGAATTTGGTAGTTATTTTACTTTGAATTACTTGTGGATCATGAGTTCCAATAAACGGTCGAGTAGTCTCTGCAAGAGCAATGCAATTAGGTGGACACATTTCAGGCTGTCCTGGATCAATATCTAAAATTTGAATAGTTTGTGTGAGATCTTGAGATAGAATGTAATTAGTTAGAAGTCGAAGATATGTTGACTTACCGGTATTCTTATTGCCAACAATAAGAACAGTTTTTGATCTTTCAGTACGTCTAAAGTTAGAAATAAGCTGATCAAAACATGCCTTCCAAGATCTAGAAACAGTAGTTGAGATTCTATTTGGTTCAGGCATTATTAAATTTGCGAAAGTATAACTCCAATTGCCAAAAGTGGTGGTAGATTTGTTTAGGGGATGTTCTGGGATATACATATTCTTCAAATGAGGATAAAGCTTGGATATATCATTCATATTTAAGTCGTCCGTCACGTTGGAAACTTTAATCACAGTATTAAATGGTTTTGAAAATGGAGGTATTATCTTTTGTTGTGATTTGGAGGTAGTAATCGAGGGGAAGGAATTCAAATCTGAGGCATTAACATATAGTTCCTTTGACTCTTTCAATTCGAACATTTCAATAATCACTGATCCTGAAATAACCAATACCGAGTACTGACCTTTGAAAATTAATGTCTCATCACAATTCAAACCAATTAGCTGAAATCCTTGATGATGAACTATATTTTCACCCTCTACCAAAATAACCGTAGAGCTATTCAAAGCTTCATTAGAAGTATATTGGGAAGAATCATTGTCGGCACTTCGAACTGGACCCACTCCTAAATCAATAACCAAGTCGGACGTTAAATTTTGGTTTGTCAAGGGAGTATTCTCATAATCCACGTCTTCATCCTCAGAGTCTGAATTGTTAAGTGCTGCAAAGGCACTCAATCTAGACGACATCACCCCTTCCTCTTGGTTCCTCGGTCCTGTTGTAGGTCTCCAATGTCAATGTATCTCTCTCCATACAATGAAACCAAACAATTTCATGTTGTGGTCGATCGTCGAGAAACTTCACCTTAACCGAGCCCCCAACCGTTGGCCAATCACAAGACGCGGCTATCTAAAAACCAAAATCAACCCACCGCGAGTTCGAGTTTTGTTAAGAGAATTTTGTGAGAGTACACAGAATGCGGAAACAAGGTTAGAAAGAGCAAATTAGCTCTGGTTAGAGAGACCTGCTCAATCTTAGCCACATTTCACCTGTGATTATTACACACATACACATTCACAATGGCAGATTACAAGTTACAAACCCCAGGTTTCGATGCAAGATTCCCTCAACAAAACCAAACTAAGCACTGTTACCAATCATACTTAGATTACCACAAGTGTGTTGCAATCAAGGGTGAAGACTTTGCTCCATGTCAAGTCTTTTGGCAAACCTTCCAATCCCTTTGTCCATCTGACTGGGTCCAAACATGGGACGAACAAAGAGAAAACGGTACTTTCCCAGGTGATTTATCTATTGAAAGATTCAAATAAATTGATCAATTTATTCTATTATTGAGTCTAGCTACTAAGATGAATGTATAGACATTAATATCATTTTATCCATTCTTGACCTTTTTATAAACTAAAAAAACAATACTATTATTACTATTATACATGATATTCATAGGTTAACATCTTTGAAGACTCCAACCTGATGCAACCAAATTGTTTATTTTTTTGACTGTACTTTCAGACTCCTTTTCCTCAGAATGAAATGTCATATAAATATACAAAACGGGGGTTTTAAGTGTCTTCTTCACTTTGAGTTCTTCATTGATAATATCCCTATTATATAATCCTTCAACTGCAATGTCCTTGGGTACAATGTCTTTTTCTTTTGAAGTAAAATCAAGGAAGTTCAATTGATTGTAGTTATATTCGTATTTCTCATCATGTAGTTGACCTTTCAATTTAACCAAATCAAAATTCTCAGTTCTGGCAATCATATCATTAGTAACATCTGGTTTAGCATCTGGTTGAGTTTGTCTCATCTTTTGCTTCAATATTTCAATAATAGTAACCATCTTTTGAATGCCATCACCATGACCAACCATTAATAACTGTTCCACATTGTTATTCAAACAATTCAAAATTTTATCTAGTTGCTTTCCTATTTTGCAGTTCTTAGTTATAACTAGGAAAAGTAATTTACTACCATCGTTACTTACAATTTGATGCCTATCTAGTTTTAGTCCAAAAGTTGTTTTAAGATCCATTTTTTCAGAATATTTCACATCAGTTTTTTGAATCCCACCATCAAAATTGACAGCAAGTTTCCTCCTTTTTGTACCAACATTTGACTCTTCATTATTATCGGCTCTCTTCATAACCGTACGGATAGATTAATGTTGCCTGTATGTATATTATACATGCGTACAACAACTGAAAATTAAGGTTTCGATGCTTGCATCCATGCACAATATGTTGTTCCCTCGCTCAAAAACTTAACCGTGTAGTATTTTGTTATGAGATTCTTAAAGCGTTTATATCCTAGAACTGTAGTTAACAAGTATTAGGAACATCAAATATGTCTCTGATTTCACCTAATCAAACATTGAGATCTAAACAGATCTCTAATTTGAAGAAAATGTTACATTTCAATGTTGATACGGAAACTGATCTATCCACGTCTTCCTCTCTGAACATGGAATCTGATCTAGTTTGGAAAATACTTATTTTGGACTCTAAATCAACCTCCATTGTTTCATCAGTATTAAGAGTTAATGATTTACTAGAGTATGGTATTACTATGCATGCATTAATCAACCAACGAAGAGCTCAACTTCAAGATGTACCAGTTATATACTTCATTGAACCAACTCCCGAAAATATCGCTTTGATTGTAAAGGATTTAGAAAACGATCAATACTCTCAATATTACATTAACTTTACGTCTAGTTTACCAAGATCGCTATTAGAAGAGTTTGCTAAGAAAGTTGCTGCTCTTGGAAAAGCTGATAAAATCAAACAAATATTTGATCAATATCTTGACTTCATCGTAACAGAACCAAACCTGTTTTCACTAAATATGAAAGATATATACTACGTTTTCAATAGTCCTAAGACTACAGAAAATATAATCACTGAAAAAATTGAGATGATAGCAAATGGTATCTTTTCTTCTATCCTTACACTTGGTTCTGTCCCTATAATCAGAGCAAACAGAGGCGGACCAGCTGAAATGATTGCTTCAAAACTAGACGAAAAGTTGAGAGATCATGTGATTAACTTAAAAAGACTAAATTCTGGCTTGGAACCTACTCAAAACCCTGAAAAATCCGTATTGATTCTTTTGGATAGAAATGTAAACCTCTCCTCTATGTTTGCACACTCGTGGATTTATCAATGTATGGTTTTTGACATTTTTAATTTGTCTAGAAATACTATCAAAATAGAAAAGAAGCTTAAAAAAGATGGTGTTGATCAGGTTGAAGTGAAGAAGTTCGATATCGAACCTAAGGATTTTTTTTGGAATAAGAATTCCTCATTACCGTTCCCAGATGCTGTTGAAAATGTTGAACTTGAATTGAATAAGTATACTGAAGAAGCCAAACAAATTACTACTAGAACTGGCTACTCGTCAATTCAAGAGATTGATTTGAATGACCAGTCTGACACTCAGCACATTCAAGAAGCTATAAAGCTTTTACCTGAGTTGACATTTAGGAAGAATATAATTGATTTGCATATGACAGTCCTATCAGACTTGATCAAAGAGCTTGAATCTAAAAATTTGGATGCCTTTTTTGAAATTGAACAGAACTTAAGTGATCCGAAAGTTCAGAAAAATTTTCTAGACTTGCTATCAGCAACTTCAAAAGAAGATAACTCTTTAGATAAGTTTAGAACATACATCATTATATATTTGTCATGTGATTTGCCAAAATCCTTTTTTGATGAATGTGAGAAAAGATTGACTAAGCTAGACATTGATTTGTCATCTTTAAAGTACATTAAGAAAGTAAAAGAGATCAGTAAAATGTCAGAACTTTCCACTTTATCCATTGAAACCAACCCTAATAACGGATCGCTTCAAAACAAAGGTGCTTTACTATCTTCCTTGTCTTCAAAGCTTATGAACTTGACAGATGGATCAAATAGATTGACTGAAGGTTTTGGTTCTTTAGTCTCTGGTATCAAAAAGATACTACCTGCAAAATCGCATTTACCAGTTACAAATATCACAGAATCAATAATGAATCCAAGTGCAGGTAATTCCGACACTTTGAAATTGACTGATGACTACGTTTATTACGATCCTAATATCATAAGAGGAGCACATTCCAAGAAGCCACAACGTAAATCATACAGCCAAGGTATAGTTTTCATTGTGGGTGGTGGTAATTATTTAGAGTATTCAAATTTACAAGATTGGTGTAAAGAATGGAACTTGAAACAAGGAAATTCTGGAGCTGTAGGTAACAACTCTCAAACTAAATCAGTTGCATATGGATCTACTGATATTTTGAGAGCACAAGAATTCATTGAAGAGTGTACGAAACTTGCAGAGTGATCCCAGAACATGTAAACTTATATCTTTAGTAATTAATATTTTGATAATTATGTTACATAACGTTTTCTGTATGTGAAAAAGTGTTAAAAAAATTACAAGTAACCTTGGCCTTGTTCTAGAACTTTAGTACTACGTTGAGCATCCAAAAATAGTAATTGGCACTCCTCTAAATCAGAAGATGAAACCTCTGATCTAGAGTTGAGTTGAGATAATATATTTGCAGGTGCCAGCAATTGTAAAGCATACCTCAATGACGATTTTAAGGCAATGTCAGTTAACTTATCAAGTGCTTCATCACTTAAAACAATAGATTCAGTTTTTGATCTCTTCAAAATAATATTTTTAATTTCATCTGCTTTATATGGAGATGTTTTAACAATTAACAATCTATCAATCAAATCAGGAGGAATACCGTGAGGAGATTTGATATCCTCTGCACCTCTGACAGTAGTTAAACCTCTATTGGAAGCTAAAATCACAACGGGTGCAATAGTTGATTCTAAAGCTCTATTAAGATAAGTAAAACATTCAATATCTAGCATATTGACTTCATCAATAAATAAAACACCAGGAACTAATTCAGCCACACCTTGATCAATATATTTTGAGACCATTCTGTTGACTTCATTTCTTAACTTTTCTGTTATCTCTGTTTTACGTGGTTTTAACAACTGTCCCATCATTGATAGTATGTCTTGACCACCTTGAGGTCTTGCATTGGCAATATCTAAATCATGTAAAGTAATATCTTGAACAATTTCCTTTTTCTTATGAACTTCACCTTTAGGTAATGGGACGTATTCCTCAGCTTCTAAATCAAACTCAGTTGCATATGCATCAGATCTACCTACCCTTTTCACAGCACCCGTATTTGCTTCGATATAGATCACATCACCAATGGAAACTTTTTCCTTTTGAATCGATTCATAGATAGAAGGATCTAATTTTAGGTTCTTAGTACCCTTTGACGTCTTTAGCCCTACTAAAACGTGTTTAATAGTTTTCCCGTATCCACCCAAAGGATTTTCAGCTTCTTCTGGAGTTAATTCAATAATTTCACCTTCATAAACTTCTTTAGTTTCCTTAATCCTCAAACCAATGGCTTTTCTAAAGTTTTCCATAAGTGCTTCAGTTTTTTTAACTTCAACAGAGTACAATTCAGAACCAACAATTGGACAAAATGGAACTTTTGGACCTAACTCTTGTGAAACAGCTAGTGCAAGTGCGGTTTTACCTGTACCTGGACCACCTGCTAGCAATATAGCTTTACCACTCATCTTTTTACTTTTAATTAAATCAACGACAATTCCACAAGCTTCTCTGGCTTCAGTTTGACCTACAAAACCTGCATCCATTTGTTTTGCAATACCATGTTCGTCTAAACCTAAACCCTTGATATGAGTATGAGCAGAAGTTCTCGATTCTTTGCTGACAGATGATGTAACATTTGCAGTATTTGTCTGTTGTACTTCTTTAACTGGAAGGTTTTGTTCAACTACCATAGGTTCAGTCATTTTGCTTTGTTCCGATAGATAGGTTTACCAATGTGTTTCGTTAATTGAGGATCAAAGTTACACCAAAATGTAAAAAAGCTCTATAAATTTTTGCATGGTTTGGAGCGGCAGCGTACTAAGATCAAAATCCTTATTGAGAGAGAGCTAGCACACAATCAAATATTATTGCGAAACCCCACTAATGGAGGCTAGTACTTTAACGTATAAATAGAATATTTATTGTAAATGTTTACTCCCCTTTGAATTCGTAAGGGCCTGGCTTTTGTGCTACATCAAAGGTCATATGACTTGCATCAATTAACTTACCTTTATGTTTCATCCAAATTTCAACTTTGTCACCAGGCTTAATTGCACCAACACCTTTTGGAGTACCAGTTAAAATAACATCACCAGGATATAAAGTCATTATACTTGACATTTTACTGATAAACTGATGAATTGGGAAAATCATCAAATTTGTTAAATCATGTTGTCTAAGTTCGTCATTAACTTTTAAATTTAACTCAACTGCGTAGGGATCTTCAATTTCAGATTTTGGAATGAATGGACCAATTGGCAAAAAAGTATCGAAACCTTTACCAATTGACCATGGTAAACCTTTCTTCTTTGCAGCATCTTGTACATTTCTTGCAGTCATATCAATTGCTAATGTATAACCGTCAATTGCATCAAGTGCTTCCTTTGGACCAAATGATTCAGGGTCTAAATTTTGAAGTTTCTTTCCAATAACACAAGCTAATTCAATTTCATGATGTACAATAACGTTCTTTGGAACTAAAATAGGTCCATCTCCAGGCTTTAAAACAGATGAACTTGGCTTCAAGAAAAAGAATGGTTCGGTTGGTCTCAAATTGTTCAATTCTTGAATGTGTGCAATATAGTTACGTCCTATACAAAGGAACTTTCCGACATTTTTAAGGTAACTAAAAGACATTTCTTCCTTTTGCTTTGCTTCTTCAATAAGTTGGTTGTTAGTGCCGGAACGTGAGCTAAAATAATTGAAGAGTGATTGATAGATTCTCCTAAAAATTTCTAAAAACATCGAGCGGCCACTGGGTTGTGAATCTGATCGATACAGTGGGGGCCCAGGTGAAATATATAGGCTAATTTGAAAATGACTAATTTGGAAATGCTACAATGGGTATCGAAATCAGCAGTTGCTACCACTTATACCTTTTATACAGTTATGTAGTCTCCCTCAGGTTAGTACTATGGTGGAGGAAATTGGTGTGTCAGACAGCCACAGTGGGATATTTGATCACGCTTGCGGGGAAAAAGCAATTGTGATAGACTCCACTTGTCCCGCAAATTGAGTGGATAAGTAAATGCCGTTGCTTCAACCAGCAGCGATTGATTGCTATCAGCGCGGTTCTAGTGCATATCTGATATTTGGGCTTTTATTGTACAGTTTATACATAATAGAATATACATGTAGTATGCTTGTGTATGGATACAGTGACGTAAGAATCGTTAAAATGGAAATGGAAATAAAGGAATAAAAATAGTGCTTAATTGTTTAACCTTTCAATAGCTTTGTTGGTTGTATGTGCAACAGCAGCAGCAACGGCGGCTTGTGTATTTGTATTTCCATTCAGTAAGGAAGGAACATCTTCCGCAGAATTTGATTCTGGTGGTTGATGTGCTTCAGGAAGTTGTGAAACATAATTTGTTGCATTCAGAATTGCATTCAAACTTTCAATGCCACCAACCTGTTCCGTCATTAGAGAGCATTCTCTGTGTGCATACAAAATTGTTCGTAATGTCAAGGCATGTTCTCTCAAAATACTGACTTGTCCACGTAATGATTCATTTTCTGTTTTGAATTGAGTAAGATCATGTTTCATATTTTCAATCATGTTTTTCTTCCTCTGCCTACACTTTGAAGCAGCAAGTCGATTTCTTTCAAGGAACATTTGCCTTTTCTCTTCTTCTGTTTGTGCTTTCTTCTTAGATCTCTTAGTTGTTGTAGTGGCCGTTGTAGAGGCATCTGAAGATGATGGGGCAGTTTGTGCGTCTGATTCATTAGTAGTAGTTAAATTCGAAGTTTTCTGTTTCTTTGTTTCCTTTGCTGAACTAGTTTGGGATGGTTTTTGATTTCTTTTCGTTCTAGTTCTCACATCCAAATTAGTTTTGGTTGCAGCTCTTTTCCTAGTTTTAGAAGAAAGTGTATCTGAAGAGTCGTGAACTGATGGGTTATCATTATTTCCAATATTTTCATTATTGTCATTATTGTCATTATTTTCATTTCTAACAATGTTCAAATCAGGATGTGGAAGGTCTTTCATGGTTAAACCAGGTGTAGTAGTTTCACTTTCATTAATACTGCTCTCAGTGTCCTTATTAAATATAATAGATGTCACGGTATTATCTGTAACCGATTCTTGTTCTTTGCTGGTAGCTTGTACTGAATTCACATCTATATTATTCAATGTTGGAACAATCAAACCAGATAGACCAGTTGATAATGGAGGTTTATTATTAGTACCACCCAGAGGAGTAAAAGAATCTGTTGGCATTCCAAGGTATGAATATAACGTATTATTACCTATAATACCACCTGGACCGGGAGTCAATCCAGTACGCAAGGAGCTTTCATTAGGTGTTAACCCAGACCTGTTAGCATCAAAGAAAAGATTCATTAATTGATTTTGCTGAGTATTTTGTTGAGTATTTTGTTGAGTATTTTGTTGTTGAGTTTGTAATGGTAGCTGAACAGTTATATCATGAGGATCTGTATTCATTAAAGATTTATTGATATTTGTTATCTCATTTTCCATTGCTGTCTGCGCTTGAGTTTGTGATTGAGAAAGTTGGATTTGTTGTGGCTTATTTGTTTGGATTTGAGAGGCTACTTGATGATTTTGATTCACAAGATTATTTTGTGATCGTACAGCTTGAACTTGTGCTTGCGCAGCTGCTAAAACTTGTGAATGAAGTTCAACTTCTCTCTTTGCCTCTTGTATTTGTTTCTGAGCTTGTTCTAAATTTTGATCAGCAATTTCTTGAGCTTGTTGTTGTTGCAGTGTTAAGGTAGAAGTACTAGGTATTTGAGTTTGAGTCTGTTGCAAACCTGCAATATGATTTTGTGAATTTGAAAAGCTTTTTCTTTCTTGTTGTTGCAATTCTTGTTGTTGCAGTTCTTGTTTGTTGAAAGATTGTCCTACATTTGATATACCCAGCACATTATTCTGTAGTACATTTTGCTGAGACGGCTGCAATGGTTGCTGTTGCTGATGTTGAAGAACTTGAGCGTGTTGTTGCTGCTGTAGAATTTGAGCGTGTTGTTGCTGTGGCATACCAGGTGTTGGTGGGAATATTGAATTCCATATACCTGGAGTCGCAACTAAGGTGCTACCACCTGGAGACAGAAATCCATTTAGTGGCGGCAGAACATTCAAAGCACCTCTTTTAGAGCCTCCGGGAGTCAGGACAGGAGGAGACATTGAATTATAGTTGAGTATCTGTTGTCCGTGTCTAACACCCGGTGGAATCAATGAATCTGATTTAACAGAGTTGATATTGTTTCCCATGGGAGGTTCAGAGTTACAGATACCTTGTTGCAGAAGACTATTCCGATCATTCTGTTGTTGTAGTTGTTGTTGTTGTTGCTGTTGTTGTTGCTGTTGCTGTTGCTGTTGTTGTTGCTGTTGTTGTTGTCTCAAATTAGCCAACTGAGTATCACTTTGAGGTTTGATGAGTCTCTTGTCAATACTTCCAATCAACTTATTTTTATCGAGCAAATCCGACTGACTCTGAGAAAGACTAACATCCTCTTTCTGAGCGAAAGATTGTTCGAATGGGTTGGGTTCCAATGCTAATGATTTATTCAACGTTGAATTCGACTCAGATCCTTTAGTATTCCCGTTAGCAGCTGTCACCTCTGGATTTGAAGCAGAAAAAACAATATTACCATTATTATGTTCGACAACGGTATTACTCAAATGGTCAGCAGAATTACCCAATATATCAGTGGAAGCATGATTTGTAAGGTTCTCTGTTGTTGCAGAGTTCAAGTTATTATACTCTGATGTCATAGTGATATCAGGTACAGACATTGGTAAAATTTATCTCTTGTTTATCTTTTTATTCGTCACACAGATTATTATTATTATTAATACTTGTCCCTTTTTATGTATTTATAATCGGGGAAATCCAGCAAGATTTTTTCCAGCTCAGTATACCTTTATAGTAGATGTTTAGATAACTGATAATTTGGTTCTGATGAAAGCACCAAATGCAAAATTTCGGAAGAATAGCAGATAGATCAGCGGCCCAAAATACGTAAGTCCTAGATTTGAAAAGATGAGTATAAAAAGATTACATCATGGATGGCAAGAATATTTATCAGACTTAAAGTGAACCAATTCGTGCAAGCGCTCACTAGCGCTCTAAGGCTCTGTTGCCAGCAGAGAATAAATTTCGTCCGCCTGTCGCGACTGGCGCGGGAATCGAGCCGAGACTTCTCGGGTGCGCGTCACCGTTCGTGCATGGGAGGCTCAGCGGGGGACTATGTTGTGTTATGGTCGATCGGCTTTGGAGGCTCGGCTTGCTTGTTGTCTGGGCTGCCCGAGATTGGCACAAAGACCAGCCATAGATATAGATGCAGGACTGTTCCGAAACACAGGCAATTTGGACTTCTAAAGGATGCTGCTTACACCCGAAATAAACTCAATGGGTAATTTGACACCAATCCATTCTCAGGGGTACTGTGCAATGTACGGTGTAGGTGGAAAAACCTCTTTTTTTGGACCTGATTTACCTAAACCGGATAATGTCCCAGCTCAGAAACTATCTCCGGAAGATTATAACAAGTTGATTGACATATGTGGGGATTCATGGCGTGATTTTGATTATGCTTGCTGTGATTCAGATCAACTAGATCAATTGAAGGAAAATTTGGAAAAAGCAGATCCTCTAATATCTTCATGTCCAGCTTGCAAAGAAAACTTTCATCAACTATTTTGTCATTTTAGCTGCTCTCCTAACCAATCTCAATTTATTGATGTAAAGAAAACAATCCCAGCAAAAAACAATGTTGATGTAGTTGATGAACTTGACTATTATGTCGATAGTAATTATGCTTCAGATCTATATGATTCTTGTAAAAATATTAAATTTGGACTTACAAATGGTTATGCAATGGATTTGATTGGTGGTGGTGCTAGGAATTATACAGAGTTTCTAAAATTTTTAGGTGATAAGAAACCTCAAATTGGAGGTTCTCCTTTCCAAATAAACTTTGAACACAAAACTGATAATTCAAATATAGTTTTATGGCATACAAACTCAAGACAGTGCAATGACTCCGATCCTAATTTTGCTTGCGCATGCTCTGATTGTCCACAAGTTTGTCCAACACTTCCTGATTTACCCAGAAGTAATCAATGTGAAAAATTTGGATTCTCATGCTATTCCTTCTACTTGATATTGATTTACTCTATTTTAGCAATAGTCTATATTGTCTGGGTTAAACTTAAGCAATTCTCACTGACCAGACAAAAGAACTTGACATTTTTAACAGATGATAATGAACCATTGTCTGCTGACTATACTATGTCGCCTGATATAGCAGATATTTCTGTTCGCTCTAGAAGTATGGGGAGATTGTACACCAACTTCTCTTATGTTGTGAACAACTACTTGGAAAAATGCTTTTACAAAATTGGATACTTTTGTGCTTCGAAACCAAAAACTGTTATATCTTTAACAGGTTTAATTACATTGTTACTTTCCTCATTGTTTTATCATGTACAATTCGAGACAAATCCTGTGAACCTATGGGTGAGTCCTAATGCTAATTCATTTCTTGAGAAAAAAATGTTTGACGAGAGTTTTGGACCATTCTATAGAACTGAACAAATAATACTATCTAATTCAAGTCATGATTCAATCTTTCAAGACTATGAAACTATAGAATGGTGGTTTGAAAAGGAGATTGAAATACAACTTCTAACTACATCCGTTTTGATCAATGACTCGTTTGTAAATGTTACTTATCAAGACATTTGCCTCAATCCTTTGGGTGATGCATGCGTTATCGAAAGTTTTGCACAATATTTTGAAGGTGATATCTCTAATCTTCCAGAGAAGCCAAATTGGAAAAATAAATTGAGAACTTGTGCAGATTCTCCAGTAGAATGTTTGCCCAAGTTTCAGCAACCTTTAAAGAAAAACCTATTATTTGGTGGTAACAAAAATAATGATATTTTGACTTCACAAGCATTCATTATTACCTTTATCAGCAATAACGATAATGATCTTAATAGTGATCAGATTGTAAAAGCGACAGCGTGGGAGGAAATGTTTGAAAACTACCTCTTAACAAATTTGACATCAGAAGCCATTTCTAGAGGTCTTGATATCAGTTTCAACACAGAAATCTCATTAGAAAAAGAGTTAAACAAATCAACCAATACTGATATTAAAATCGTTGTTTTCTCCTATTTGATAATGTTTGCTTATGCATCTTATGCGTTGTCTTTAAGTCATAAGCGCAAAAATGGAATGTCTTTAATCAATGCCGAATTTGTATCACCAATCGGCAAGATTTCTCGTGAAAATATTCTTTTAAGATACTTAACAACCACTCGTTTTGGTATTGGTTTAGTCGGTATAATTATAGTTTTGCTTTCAGTTGTTTCGTCAGTTGGGTTTTGGAGCTATTTCGGTTTAAAGTCAACCTTGATTATTGCGGAAGTGATTCCATTCTTGATCCTTGCTGTTGGCGTTGATAACATATTTTTAATCTGCAATGAAATTACCAATACCCAAAGATTAAGTGTTACAAATTCATTAAACATGAACAAGAAAATGGCAGTAACTATGGCCAATATCGGTCCAAGTATTTTACTAAGTTCTACATGTCAGTTTTTCTGTTTCATTCTTGGTAGTTTTGTTGGGATGCCAGCAGTGAAGAACTTCTCTCTTTACATATCTGTTGCACTCATTTTCAACACACTCTTACAACTCACAATGTTTGTCTCTATTTTGGCACTCGATGAAAAAAGAATCGAGGATGGGAGATTAGATTTACTTCCGTTCATTCGAGTAGAGCAAAACTCTGTTTCTTTGCCTCTAGATGGGGATATATCTTCACAGCAAAATAATGATTTGATTGATTTGCTCAATGAAGTTAGTAATGAAAATGAAAGTTCTATCAAAAGATTCTTTCGAGAAAAGTACTCACCATTTTTGTTTACACCAATCATGAAACAAATTATAGCATTTACTCTGGTAGTAATAACAGGAATTTCCATTGCTATGATACCTAATATTCAATTGGGATTAGATCAAAAGATAGCACTTCCCTCTGATTCTTACCTTGCAAACTATTTTGATGACATGTACTCTTACCTTGATGTTGGACCTCCAATTTATTTTGTTGTTGACGATCTTGACGTAACCCAAAAAGTTAATCAGCAGAAGCTATGCAGTAAATTTACAACTTGCGATTTGTTTTCATTAGTCAACACTATAGATCAAGAATATAAAAGGATGAATATTAGTACTATTGCTGAGCCTATTGCTAGCTGGATAGATGACTTTTTGATGTGGCTGAACCCGAATCTAAGTGATTGTTGTAGAGTTAAGAGAAATGAACCTGGTGATGTTTTTTGTTCGCCGTACGATTCCCCTAGAACTTGTGATGCATGTTTTGAGAACAAACCTTGGGATTATCAAATGCATGGATTTCCCGAAGGTGACGCTTTCATGAAATACTTTGAAGAATGGATTGAGGCACCATCATATCCTTGTCCATTAGGAGGTAAAGCTCCCTATGGAAATGCTGTTGAACTTTTCAATAATACCATCAGAAGATCGTATTTTAGAACATCGCATACACCGCTAAGGTCACAGGAAAATTTCATTTATGCATATCATAACTCGCTAGAAATAGTAAAGGAAATCAAAAGGAGCAATGAAGGACTAAAATTATTTGCTTATTCTCCGTTTTACATTTTCTTTGCTCAATATGAAAATATAAAGAGCTTAACATTGACATTACTATCAGTTGGAATGTTAGGAATTGGATTGATCTCTCTTATATTCTTTGGATCACTCAGAAATTCTCTACTTTTCGTTGCAATTTTGACATCAATCATATTGAACATATTTGCCATGATGACATTTTTTGAAATTTCACTAAATGCAGTTTCTCTTGTCAATTTATTGATTTGTTTAGGATTATCGGTTGAATTTAACGTACATCTTTTCAAACATTTCAATTTCAATGATGGACCTATTAGTGGGGGTGTTGGAAACAGTGATGTGAGAGAAAATAGAGCATACGAATCACTTGTGAACATTGGGTCAACCACTTTTGGTGGAATTGCCTTGACCAAGCTCATTGGTATCAGTGTATTGAGTTTTACTCGAAGTCAGATTTTCCGTATCTATTATTTCAAAATGTGGGCAGCGCTTGTCTTTACCGCATCTTTATATGCTCTCGTTGTTTCCCCTGTGATACTTGGAAGTTTTGGTAGCAAGAAGGCATTTGCTACGAGCAAGTGGTCAAAAGTGGGCTCTGATGAGACTTTGTTGTAAAAAGTAGTTGAACTGTTCTACAAATATATTATAAATGATGTTTTGAAAAAAGATAAAGTCAGTTATTTTTTCAAGTTACTCTTTTTCATACGAACTCCCAGATAAATAGGTTATCAAAGATAATCTGGTTCTTTGAAATGTGCTTCTCGATTTTTGGTAAAGTGGAGTCGATCGTCTTTGTGTTGGCTCAGCAGCATGGTCGACTTTCAACGTTGAGGTCTCTGAGGTCTACCAAATTTGACAAATCATAGTGGACGCGAGTTGATCACTAGTGAATGAAAATATGTAAATGAAATTTTAGTATGTCTTAAGTGTAGATCTTAGTGTTGAATTTTTTTGGAGAACGAACATCCATTTAAGTACATCAGGGGGTACATGATACAGTGTTGACAAGTCATTTGATTAAAACTTTACACCTTTCTCGTTACTTTTTATCGAACTCAAACATAGCTACCAACAAAACCAGTCATATAATAAAAGAAAAAAAATGTTCAGACCATTGCAATCCACACAGACTATACCGCATCCTCATCCTTACCCGTCATCTAATGAACAAATTGGTAAATCAGGTCAACCCTCCAAATCATCATCCGAATCAGCATCAACCCCCTCTCCTGAATCTAATACTGAAAAATCTACACAAACAACACCGTTATGGGTTTATGCTTTAGCAGGAGGGTTTGGTGGTTTGATAGGAGATACATCTATGCACTCACTTGATACTGTCAAGACAAGACAACAAGGTGCTTCTCACATTGCCAAATACAATACAACGCTATTGGCTTACCGAAATATTTTTTGTGAAGAGGGATTTAGACGTGGATTATATGGGGGTTATAGTGCAGCCATGTTAGGTTCATTGCCATCATCAGCAGTATTTTTTCTTACTTATGAATACATCAAAAGGTACGCTATAAATGATTTAGGTGTGCCAGAAACTCCTGCGTTTTTATGTGCCGGATTTTTGGGTGACCTTATATCCTCAGTCTTTTATGTTCCCTCTGAGGTTTTGAAAACTAGACTTCAATTACAGGGGAGGTATAATAACCCATATTTCGAATCAGGGTATAATTACAAGAATTTGACAGATGCCGTCCAGACGATAATAAGGAAAGAAGGCCCTGGAACATTATTCTACGGATTTAGGGCCACTCTGACAAGAGATTTACCTTATTCTGCATTACAGTTTGCATTCTATGAAAAATTTCGTCAGCTAGCTTTCAAATTAACAAGTCCAGAATCCAATACCAAAGTAGGAATGAATGAAATTGATGGAAAATCTTTACCCTTATATGCGGAACTACTAACAGGTGCAGCAGCTGGTGGTTTAGCTGGTGTAATTACAACACCACTCGACGTTGTGAAAACAAGAATGCAAACTCAAAATGGTACATCTGCAAATCTCTTAACATCAAGCTCTGTCATTTCCAGTCTCAGAACCATATATGCAAAAGAGGGTTTGAATGGACTGTTCTCTGGTGTTGCTCCAAGATTTGTATGGACGAGTATTCAAAGTTCAGTTGTACTTGTATTGTATCAAGTTTTCATACAAGCCTTATCTGGTGGAGACGTACTAGAGGGATAAAATCTTACTGTTGTGTATAGACTTTCAGAAGAAAAACGTAAGATATTATTATAATAATTTTATTTATTCAATTTATAAAGCAAAGTATTCTCTATTAAATTTAAAGCTAGCATCTCTCAAAAACTTTATAAAGCTTGGGCAAGCTCGCAATCTCGATGACATCACGTATCATGTTATCAGTAGCTAAAAATCTGCGTTTCACCAATGGCATTATAATATTCTCAATAAATTCCAAGATGCTCTTTTGTCTCTCCTTTGCATCTTCGACATCATCGGGAATAGTTTCAGGTATGTAAAATAATGCCAACTGTCTCAAAATCCCCCCTAAACAATCTTTTTCATTATCCCAATTTACTTTGGTTATGACTCTAAATAAAAACAAACTCAATTTATTCCAACTTGGAATATATCCTTGTATCAACAATGGTAAGCTCTTCAACTTAGGATTATCAGAATCATCAATGTCAATCTGGATACTAAAGTACTCTTCCCACATTTCACTCATATCAACAAAACAACTTTGACAAAGATCATCTAGTTCTGGCATTTGTTCAAGATCGTTGTTTTTCAAAAACATTTCAACAAGCTCGCTATTATCATATATGTCACTTCTAATTAACTGCTTTATGTCAATACCACCTTCATTAACAATCTCTATTCTACCAAAATTACTAAAATCAGATAGTCCTATTTCATAAAAAAGCTCCATGCATAAACTTGCATAATCTACTAAATAGAGCTTGACATCGTGTTGGATGCAACAAAGTCGTCTTTTATAATCTGCTATCCCTACAAATGTATGTTGCGCTAAAATTTGAGTCAAACTTTTATTAGTACGATCTTGAAGCTCCTTTCTTAAAGTTTGGATAGACATTAACGTCATTGGTTTCCGCTCTTTTACCACTTTTTTCGTTTCAACTATAGTAGATCTATCTGCCTCATCATCATCAAATAGAGTAGCATTGTTATCATCATGAAAATCATCATTATGAGTAGGAGTAGTACATGATTTTCTGCTGGGTTGTTGAGATTTAACAAAGTTGTTCAAAGTTGTTTGAGAATAATCTGTACGAACCATTTCATGTTCATATGGTTTTCTAAATTGTGATAAAGGTAGAGGTTTAGGTCTCGGTTTCTCAACCTGATTGGTTAAAATTGTGTTGTCCAGCAACTTAGACCGCTTAGAACGTCTCTCTTTTATAGAATCTTCAATTTTCCTAGAATTTGTTAGAATTTGTTGAGTTAAAAATTTCCTTGATGAGTCAAGTTGGCCAAGTTGTGATTCCAAACTCTGAACAATATGATCGATGATTTCTGTTTCGTTTAAAAACCTTACCTCCCTTTTGGTTGGATGAACATTAACATCAAGATTTTGTGGTGCAATTTCTAAGGCAAGATATATGAAAGGTTTATGTCCCTTTGGTAAATATGTTGAATATACCAAATTTATAGCTCGTCTCAAAGGATCACATACAACAAGTCTGTTGTTAATAAAAAAAATAGGCTGGATGGTTTTCTTGTTTTCAAAACTTGTGTTACTAATCATGCCCCTGCATGAATTGATACCAAATTCAACTTTGAAGTCATCATCTATTGGTATATCCACATCTAACAAATTATCAGCTATATTAGAGCCGTATACTGTTCTGATTCTATCTTTCCTGTTTGATTGTTTTCTCACCATCACATCAAGCCCTGATCCACCTTGTCTTTGACAATTGAATCCGACATTTTCAACATGTATAGAGTACTTACTAACAACATCCAATATTCTAGAATATTCTTCATTTGGGCTTTTCAACGCACGTAGTCGTGATGGAACATTGTAAAATAGGTCTTCAACTACCAATACCGTACCCTGTTTGCCAGCTATCGGTTTGATTCCATTTTCATAACCATCAATTAATTCGCCACCTTTGTAAGAAGCTTTCCAGGCACATGGGTCATTTTCAGTCTTAGTTATAACATTTAAACGAGCAATATGTGATATACTGGCCAAGGCTTCACCACGAAATCCATATGTAGATATCTTACGTAAATCTTCAAATTCCACAAGTTTAGATGTAGTAAATCTCTGGCATAAGATAGGTAAATCTTCTTTATTTATTCCGGTACCATTATCGCTTATTTGAAGAAGTTTCAACCCGCCATCTTTAATTATAATATCAATTTGTGAAGCTTTGGCGTCAATTGAATTTTCAAGCAGTTCTTTCAAAGCGTTAGAAGGTGCAATAATGATTTCTCCAGCTGCAATCAAACTGACAACAGTTTTATCGAGTGGCAATATCCGTCTTCTTTCAGACATTGTTTTTCGAACAAGTGATGTGGTTACTATAGAAGGACAGTGGGGATGAAGTTAACGCGTCTAATATAGTATTTGCCATCAATTGAATTTGAAGAAATGTATTTTTTTGAGCTAGATCAGCACTCTAACCAGAGGGATGTTTCCTATTGATACTAATAAACTTCACCTCTTTTATGTTCAGCTGGAAGGTGAAGAGGACAAAGGTGTTTGTGCCTTAAGGGACGATTTCAAATTTGAACTTCTATTACGCAATTTAACTTTGAAGCAACAACTGAGGATAAGAAATACTAAAAATGAGACTGATAAGTTTATCAAATTATTGAACTCTTTGTTTGTTCAATATGTAGTTGGTATATATGAAAAGGATAAAGGCCAAGAAAGAGAACCAATTGTTGAGTTACGAAGCAAATACGGGAAACCTTATTTAGAGAATCGAGAATATCAATACAATCTTTCAGATGAAGATGGTATAGTCATGCTGGCTATTGGTTTCAGTAAATCATTTAAAGGTAAAGAAATTGGAATTGATTTAGCAAATCCAGTAGATATTGAACGTTTCAATTTGAAGAGATTAGAAGATTTCTACAGGTCTGATTTCAAAGCAATTTTCAGTTCAGCGGAGATTGAAAATCTTGATGGTTACTTTGAGACATTAAGTCATCAAGAACAATTGCTGTTACTGAGTAAGGTATGGTCATTGAAGGAAAGCTATTGTAAGTACATAGGAGTAGGTATAACTGCTGGAATGCAAAATTTTGAGTTTCTTACAGTATGTGATAATTTTGAAACAACGATAGCTACAATAAGGTTAAAGCCTCTCAAAGGTTATAATCCATTGAATGCATGCTTTATTATACCCAATTCTCCCATTATATGTTCAGTATTTTCTCATTATGAGAATGCCAGATTGATCAAAGTTGATGCTTGTGATATTATAAACTATTATACGAAGAAATAAAGTCTATAAGTTTTCATATTCAATGCACAAATATCTCATTACAAAAATGAGCAACAACAATCTTACCTTCCTCAAAAGTTGGATCTTGATGTCTAACTATAGCTGCAGCATGAGTTGAATTTGTATTAGTGATATAAATCGGATGTTTTTTCCAGTTCAGTTTGTTTAAATTAGAAATTATATCTCTCTGCATTAAAGACATATTCATTTTGAATGGTTTCAGAAGCTGATAATATTCAAAAGCTTCCTTTTTATTGTCAGCTAATAATTTATAATCATTTTCCCAATCATTGATATCATCAATTGGAATAGAGCAGATTTTAGTTAAAGAGGTTGAAAGTGTAAGGTCACCTATTTTTTCTTGATTGAAAATGGACTGATTTGGAGTTTTAGATGATGTAACCGCATCAAAGACAGAATCTAAGAAAAAATCACCTTGGTCGTGTAAATCATTTTCAAGTTTGCTCAATTCGACATAACCTCCTCCACTTAATGTTCTTGAAATTGTTGGTTTTAAATTTGGAGTAGTCGAGACAGAATCAATAGCTTGTGAGACGGTTTCTACTAGTTGATAAATTGAACAATTATCTTTCAGCTTTGATGCTTCCCTATTCACTCTGAAAAATGAATTGAAAAGTTGAAGTATATTGAATAGGATGAACCAAATTGTCCACATTGGGACATAGATGAAGGTGTTGAATAAAACTGTCAACCATTTCAGTTTACGTACTATGAAATTGTCAATATAATTTTCTTCAGTGTTAACTTTTGGAACTTTGGTCTTTTTCATATCTTTTTCGGATTCATAATCAATCAAACCTTGAAAATGGATCGGTTTGTTCATATCGATAATTGTAGGATTATAATTGTCAATAAAAGATAAACTAAATTTAGAGCCCTGAGAGAAATTAATGAAACCATAATTATCAATTACAACATTTGGATTTTTATCAAGGATCTCGAATGGATTGATATAAGATATACCAGATGTCCACCAACTTGTTCTTATATCAGACCTGACATTTGAATATAACGCATGGTTTCTGAACATTTTCAAACCTTGCATGAAAATGGAATTTTCTGTTGCCATTAATTTTAACAGAGGAACAGATTCACCGGAATCTTCTAGATAAACAGAATCCTTTAGAAACATTTGTTTACCACTATTACCTAGTAAATAAGGTACAATGTTGTTAAAACATTTAATACTAAAACTATTACCAGGTGTCAATACACCTACATGAGGGGTGCAAAATGTAACAAAATTTATAGGAGTAATATTTTCAAAATATTTTCTATAAGTTAGAACACCTATTGCAAAACGACCTATTAAACCACCTAAGGAGTAGCCGATTAGTGAAAATTCTGTAACAACTAGATTATCATGTTGCAGAAGATGAGCAGTTACATTGAGTATTTCATCGGCCACTCGTGAACCACAAAGGTCGATACCATCATAAGTTTTAAACTTTTCATTGGAGCAAGTTTTGTAAGTTTTGAAAATCTTTTCAGGGCATTTCGATTTAAGTGTTTCAATCAATTGTTGTTCCACGTAAGAGAAGTGTTCTTGAGTACCCCATAAACCATGAGACAAGACAATTAGGTGGCAAGTTTGTGGAGAATTGACAACGGATGGCATTAAATTTAGTTAGGTATTGTTTGATTGTATAATTGTAGAGAAGAACTCTTATCTATGCGAAAAGGAGAATAAGATTATAATGGAGGTGAAAAAGGTAGCCAAGATATGATAAGCAAAGAAGAAAACAGTTACAGTCGTGTGAGTGAAAAAGTTAGACGAGTGTTTAGGGAATGTATTGCTCTTTATTCAAAGGGTGTTCAAATACAGCCCTTGCCATTGGAGTAGCTGCAATGCAATGCCAGCCAATTCAGGCCAGCTAGCAGTGCAATCAACGGCCCGAGTTGGCCCTTATCTCTGGAAACGCCAAATTGGCACAGCGAAGAACCGTTCGAGAAACTTCCCAGAGGCACCGCCGAGCCCCCGTGCGGCGTGGCGCGGGGTGGTGCGGCCGCATGGGGGGGCGATGGGCCAGTAAAAATGCACTGGGCGGCTAAGTATGCAAAGCAGAATTATTAGACAATATAAAGCTATAAGGGCTTATTATAGAATAGAGAGGAAGAACATGGCAAAAGCAAGGAAGCTTGGGTAGCCGGTATTTGCAGCAACGTTATGTGAACTTATAGTACTTGAAGCACTCAAGGAAGAAGAAGATGCAGAATGTTTTGAGCTAGTTGCTGTGATTGATGATAAGGTGGTAGGTTTTGAACTGCTTTTAGTTGATGTGGTTGGAACTGGTGTAGATTTTGTAGTAGAAGATTCCTCTGTTTCGATTTCCTTAGAAGAGCTGATTTGAGTTGGCTTTATAGATGAAATCAGGGTAGAAGATTCAGTTGTAGATGAATGTGTAAGAGATGATGAAGATGGTGGTACTATTGAAGAAGATGTTGGAGTTGATGAGGTTGATGGAGTTGAAGATGATGAAGGAATTGATGAGGTTGGAGCAGCAGAAGTTTTTGAACTTCTCTTTGAAGAAGTATTTTCTGGTAATTCTTTACCTTCAACCAAGGAAGCAAATTCTGCATCTGCAATTGCCTTTCTACCATTAACTTCACCATCCTTGGCAATAATTGATTGCCAACTTCCAGAAGTACCATCGAATGAATATTCAGTACCAGTTGAATAATCTGCTGCAATTAAAGATTTGATATGCATTGAGAAAGGAGCTTCTGAATAATCAGTTGAACCTCCTGCCCATTCAATGGTACCTTCAGCATTACTAGGATCACCACCAGCCCAGATACCAAAATAAATTCTCATTGGTGATTGAGGGTATCCAGAAGGTGAATCTTTTGAAAGTGTTCTGACTAAATTTCCATCAATATACCAAGATAATTCATTTTCATTCCAATCCAATGTATAATTATGAAAATCTGTTCTTGGATCCGCCATATCGTGATATTCACCTCTATCATAAGTAGTAGTATCACCTTTAGAGAAGAAATTAGATTGTAACTGACTTTTAGTACCCATCCATTCCAAATCAATCTCATCTAAATCGTCTGATTGAAGGTAAAAGGAGGAAATAATACCAGTACCAGATGCAGATTTGAGCCAAACCTCAACTTTACCAAACATCATGTAAAAATCAGAAACAAGTGAAGGATTGTCAAATCTTTTAGCAAGTGTTAATGACAATCCATCATCACCATAACTTATACCAGAAGGATATCTATATGGAACGTAGTTTTCAGAAGCTTCTTTGAAATCATCAGAAATTGAGGTAGCTAAAGCTGGATCTGGTGGACAAGTAGTTGCTGATAATGGATTGCACGATACAAGAGAAGTAGCTTCTACATCTGTATCTGCTAATGTAACTGCTGCATATACAGATAAAATTGTGAAAAATTGTTTTGATAGCAGCATAGTGATTGTATTTTTATATTTGGTTCGATAAAAGCTTAGTAACAGGGAAATCTTTTAGTATTCAAGTTTCTTCAAGCAAGTAATATAGTTATAAGAATAAAGCAAAGTTGAAGAATTTTGAAAGTATTGTAGGGGAATTACTGGTACTTAAATACTGTCCAACTAGCAATGAATCTAGCATTGAAAGGACCCTTGATGAGAATAACACTTCTAAAAACGGGTAAGAAATGAAGTTGAAACACCAACAGACGCGTAATTAAACCCCCTTTTGGGTTGGAAACATAACTCAAACGCGTCCAATTACAGAAAACACAAACAGACGCGGTCGCGGTCGCGGTCGCGAACTTTACACGCGTGACGCGTTAGTTTCAACCACGTGCAAACACGTTTCGCGTCTGTCTATATTAGTTTTGTAAGAAAGAGAAACTCTTTCAGTTTTGTGAAATCGACAATGAATTGATGCTCGTAAGTTCGATCGGGAATGGCTTTGTTCCCGGTCATTCTGCGAATATTAATTGTTTCTCGGTAGTCAAGATCTGTCTTGAATTCTTCCATATTGAACAAGTTCAGAAATCCGGTATCTAAGAAGACCGGGATGCAAGTTGCTTCGTTATCCACCTGAAACTTCAACAGAAAATAATGCGGATGGTCTCATTTCTTTTTGAGCTATGCAGAAAAGCAGACAAGTTGACCAAATGATTCCTCAAGGTTTCGTTAAATGAGTACAAGTCCCTTCAACTGTCTAGTTATGTAAAAAGAAGGACGATACACTTCGTATGTATACTGCAAATTTATCTTTATTTGACAATTTGAAATCCATGTACATAAGCAATAATATAATCTTCCTTTCTAATGAAAAACACGGGACTGTTGAAAGAACTAGCATTTTGTCTGACAAGACCATGCAAAAGTAATTGATCGACTTGTTAGGTGAGTTTTTGCTTTTTGCATAAACAAGAAGATATCGAGTTTTTGTAAAGACATGTCTAAATTCTTCTAAAAGTATTTTAGGTACATATTTTCTGTAGGGTAATAATAATGACAGTGATTCATTGGTAAAATCTGCAACTTTAGATAGAATTTTTGAACCTAATCGTTGATTTCCGCATCAATGATTATGTGTTCTGTTTCAACATTATTAAGTGTACAATTATTTGCCATATAAATAGATTTGTTCTCATAATTTTAGTAAGGTATCAATGAAATTATTATCAGAGTCAAAAGCTGAAATTTTTCAAAGTATTTTGTAGAGGTTGAAGATCTGTTCAAACTAAATGGACTGCTATTTATATATAATTGTTAATCCCAAAAATATAGTCTATTATTGGTATATATAACGTAAAACGAATAATTCTCATGGATAGTATGCTGTTTTAATTATCATTTCAGATTGTCAAATATTAATATAATAAAAGATAACTTTCAAATTCCACATATTGATTAAATGACTTCACGTTTTGGTACTGCAATTTGCCGTATATCAACAGTTTCGACATTGAGGAAAAGCTGCTTTTTCAACTTACACAGGTAATTATAAATGGATTGTTGTGCGATTTAATTTGACAAATGTTCTCATAAGAATTCGAGAAGTGAAGAAAACAGTTTTACAACTACAATCAAATCTGTTCAACTTTATCTTGATGATATATTCATTTATTCTGAGGAATATGGACAACATTAAGAAGATATTACAAAAGTCTAACAAATATTTTGAAAAAAACAAACTAGTTGCAAAGTTAACAAGACTGATTTTTTCGATTGAAACTCAAAAATTTTCGGACATTTAGTTACAACAGAAGATACTCAAACAGATCCAGAAAAAGTTGGTAAGGTTCGTGATTGGCCTACACCTAAAACTTAAAAAGACTGTATGAAACTGTTAGGTTATTAAAATGTCTATCAAATGTCATTCTGGATCTGTAAAACCAAATGCTGAAGATCAATAGATTGAGTGCCATTAACGAACAAATATACCTGAGTAAATTGTCTCAGTTGGGTCTATAATTGCAGTGTCTTCTTCGTCAACTAAAGTACTGACATATTTTGCTTCCCCAATTGAGTAAATATCATTATGAAGATTTTCATCCGAAAGTTTTTGTGTTGCTAATACCTAACTGGGCCATACTTCAAAGAAAATGGAAAAGCCTCAAACTATACGTGGAATGCTACATCAATTGATGACCGGAGCAAAGCACTTCATGATACGAATAAACTAGTATCCGGCATCAATTACACCAATTGAAGAAGAATCATCACGTGATGGTTAGGTCAATCAAAATGACGTAATCATTCTGTGGTGTCTTTGAATGCGGGATCTTAATTCAAAATGTCTCCTTCTGACTTTTTGAAACCAACACAAAGAGTACAGGTAATTGATAATTGGCATTTACGTGGTGATGGAAAAAAACCAAAATTATAAGATCAAATGAATATAAGCAGAGTAGTCTTTTCAAATAGGTTTACTGGATGTTACAGTAGCATCGATTTCCGTTCGATCTGATCTAAAATCAAATTCACTTTTTAAAATCGTTGTCGAGTTTTATACATGTAAATTTGATCCCGCGGAAAGCCGATTAGTCCGTTTAAATTAAATTCCACTAGTAACTTCTAGTTTTCAAATTCGGAAATAGACTCAACTTCACTTTGCAGTTTTGAAAGTATTTTCTTCGAAAAAGAATTGACCCTACAAGATAATAAGAATTGTTTTTTCTTCATCAATGTTCAGTTCAAAGTTCCATCTCGGAATTAGGCAGTTCTCTAAATCTAGTTCCCCCGGTTTCTCTAAGTTCCTTCATCGCAATACTGCTTTCGGTAATGGCAACACTAAAGACGAGATCTATAAGGCAACTAGAAGTTATAGTGATGTTATCAAACGTCCTTTTGTTTTTTTCTTCAAAATATGTGGTGCTGTGAGTGGTACATTCATAATTTCTCTGGCTACAATTTTTCTATATGATTACACTACTTATACACCAGAACCAGTTCCGGATAATCTTCTTGTTCCATATGATTCCATTAATCCAATTACAGGCGGGCCTGATAATCTCCCAATTCTGAAACATGCATTAGACTCATATGATTCTGATTCCAAAATTGTTGAATCTACAAAAAAGAAATTGGTTATTTTGGGTTGCGGTTGGGGGAGTGTTTCTCTCCTTGGACAATTAAATAAAGATGATTATGATGTTACTGTTATTTCTCCCACGAATTATTTTTTGTTTACCCCTTTACTACCTTCAGCAATCGTAGGTACACTCGATATCAAATCATTGATGGAGAGTATCCGTTACCTTCTCAATAGAATAGATGGGCATTACATACAAGCAAAAGCAGAAAAGGTAGAATTCAATGAAAAATTGGTCAAGGTTGAAGATTGCACTTCAGGAAATAAGTTTTATGTCCCTTATGATAAACTTGTCGTTGCTGTGGGTTCAACATCAAATACTCATGGTGTAAAAGGTTTAGAACATACATTTCAACTCAAAACTGCGCATGATGCATTGAAAATAAAAAATAAACTGTTTGAAAATTTAGAAAAAGCTTGTCTTCCAACAACATCTGACAGTGAACGTAAAAAACTACTCTCTTTTGTCGTTTGTGGTGGTGGGCCAACTGGTGTTGAAATGGCTGCTGAAATTTATGACCTTATAAATGAAGATATGCCTCGTTTGTACCCAAAAATTCTTAGACAAGAGGTTTCCATTCATATAATTCAATCTAGATCTCATATTCTGAACACTTATGATGAAGCCATTTCAGAATATGCTATGAATAGATTTAAGAACGATAACATTGATCTCTTGGTAGATTCAAGAGTCAAGGAAATTCTTCCTGATCGTGTTGTCTTTACACAAAAGGAGTTGGATGGAACAAAATCAGACAAAGAAATCGAGTATGGATTGTGCTTGTGGTCAACGGGTATTGGCTTGAATAACTTAACACACCAACTCGCTAAGGATCTTCAGCCATATCAGAAAAATAGAAGAGCACTTGAAACAGATTCTCACCTAAGAGTGATTGGTACCCCTATGGGTGAGGTTTATGCTATTGGTGACTGTTCAACTGTCAAGACAGATTTTGTTCTTCATTTGGAAGACTATGTTCGAAACTTTATTATCTCAAATAATGCAAGGCAATTGAACCCTAAGACGGATATTGTCACTGATAAAGATATCGAAGATTTCAAAGTGACCACAGCGCAATTAAGAGCATTATGTATTGAAATGAAGAAGCATAATCCTTTGGCTTCTGAACCTTTGAGTTTAGCGCAAAATCTTGTTTCCAAATACGATACTAAAAATGATGAATATTTGAGGTTTGATCAATTGCAGAAGTTATTTAGAGAGGTAGATTCCAATGTCACATCATTACCGGCAACCGCACAAAGAGCCAATCAACAGGGTATCTATTTGGGTAAAAAGTTCACCAAATTTGCTAGGTTAGAAGCTGCTTTGGAAAATAATGAAATTTTTAACGGAGATATTGACGATGCAATTTACAAGCCTTTCAAATACAATCACTTAGGATCATTGGCTTATTTAGGAAATTCTGCTGTGTTTGATTTCTCCGAAGGCCATCATCTCTTTGGTGGTCTAGTTGCCATGTACTTATGGAGATCTGTATATTTTGCAGAATCTGTATCCCTTCGTACAAGGGCAATGATGTTCTTTGACTGGCTAAAAAGAGCTTTTTTCGGACGGGATGTACTTTACGTGTAGATTTTGCGCTTGTAAAAATCTAAAAAGGGAATTTTAAGCTCTTTCTGCTCCCAAGATTGCCCTTTAATTTCCAGCAAAAAAAAAAGCATTTCTTTATGATCCCTCTTCTTAGCTTACAAAAGTATCCTATATTGAGCTATTGGTGATAACAAGTATAATCTTTACAATTATTAAGAAGTAGTAGATTGAGTAGTAAAACAAAAAAAATAAGAAAACATAAAAAACATCAGAGAGATATTTGAAGAATTTTTAGCATTAATTGATAACGTTAGGGAAAATACAATAGAATGCACGTTAATCAAAACAAACAAGATGAGAACATTGCTGATCAAACTTATGTGGAATCTAACGGAGTTCATAAAAGTTTAAGATATATTACGACAAAATGGCTAGGAAGAGATGACAAAAATAATATAGAGAGCAATTTGAATAGGTCATCAAAATCAAAAATTAGCGAGCTTGAGGACCAGGTTGATTCTATTAATCCACAAGAAATGGAAACAATGTTAGCAGATCAGTCCACAACTGACATCAACAAGTTGAAAGACGGTACAAATTTAATAGGCGAAAATTCAAATCAGGTTGAACAAGAAAGCGCTTCTCCTGAAAGAAGAAGGCGGAGACGGGCATTGAATACTGTTAGATCCTATTTCGACAGGAACAAATCACAAGAAAAATTTAGAGCTGAGAATTCTGATTGTTCTCTTGTTAGCATTGACGCGCATGATATCGAAGCAATGTTATCTCAAAATACAGATGATTTCGCCGAAAGAGAGATTCTAACCCCTGCAATTGCATTAAATGAACGACTTACTGAAGTCGGTGCTATCAATAGTTTTGAAGCTCAGAAGGTAGCAGAAGAAGGTGATGATGATGATGAGTCAGACTCAGAAATCAGTTCAGATGCAATAACAATTAGTAAGCCTAAAGCCTCTCCTCTGGCTACCACATTGAAATCTACAAACACTGTTTCAAACAATCAAATCAAGCTGGTCTCTTTGTTTGTAGGGGATTTGAGTCCAGACGTAAACGAAACAGAATTATATCTGTACTTCTCGAACTATCCTGGCTTGATTTCTGTAAAAATTCCTCTGGATACAGTTAGAAACGTTTCTTTAGAATACGGCTATGTCAACTTTGATAATCAAGAAAATGCCAGTATAGCAACAGAAGGTCTAAACTATACTAGTTTGAAGGGTTCAGAAATCAGAATAATGCCATCTGTTAGAGATAAAACACAAAGAGAAAGTTTGGGAGCAAACCTTTTCTTTTCAAATTTGAGTCCAAATCTTTCCTCGAGAATAATGTACGACAGATTCAAAGCTTTCGGTAAAATTTTAAGCTGTAAATATAATCCTGAAAAACGTACTTGCTTTATTAGCTTCTATGAAAAGTTAAAAGCTTACAGAATATGTAAACAATTCAATCAGACGGAAATGGATGGTAACTCTATAGGTGTTTCTGTTCACATCTCTAAGAAAGAAAGAGAAACATTTCAATGTAAAAATGCCTCTTCTAAATTATCAGGCACAGCAAACACGTTTTCAGAGAAGCTCAAAAGTAATTTGAGTAACTACTCTCAAACTACAGGCTCAACCAAAGAAGAGGAAATCAGCACACAGTATTCAATATTTATGAGAAACCTACCGCTCTATTTAGACGATACAGTTATTAGAAACTTGGTGGAGCCATATGGTACAGTGAAAAGCATTTTGACAAGGAAAGTTCCTCAGAAGAATGGTTCTTGGTCATTGATTACAATGACAAACTTGAATGCAGTGGAGAAAACAATTCAAAATTTGAATGCTTTGGAAATTGAAGGCAAGCAACTTTTTGTTACAAGAGCTATTCCAAGAGAAGAAAAAGATTATGCAAAAAAGGAAACAGGTAAAAAGAAAAGACTAAAGCTTTTGGTGAGTGATCTTGACATGGAAAAAGACAAACAGTTATTAGAAGACTGGTGTAAAACCTCTCCTTCGATCAGGTCAGCAGAGTTTTTTACAAATTCTGTCAGGGGTGAAACCTCTCTTAACAAAAGATTGAATGGATATGGTTATATTGAGCTAACAGATGAAATTTATGCAGATAGTTTAGTTCAAAGGATTTCGAAATTAGGTATTTCATCCTATAAAATCAAAATCGATCTTGCAACAACTGAACTGTCCGATGTTGAGCGTTTTCCATATGTCATGAACAGGCCTTTAATTTCCCAACCACAACAGCATAAGTATAATCCTAATGTCGTATCATTTTCTTACGTTGATCCATCAAAAATGTTTCAAATTGCTAATTTTCAAAATTTTATGAATAGCAATAAAATGAACTATTATCAGAAAATTGAGAATTACAATAAAACCAAGTTGAAAACAAGGGATCAGTTTGATGAGCACAAGTTTCAACAACTCACAGAAAAACAGAATGAAGTTTATCATATAATGTGGGAAATATGTGCACGACTTATCACATCAGTCTTATGGAATGGAAATTACTATGGTGGGTGTTCTCATACAAATTCTATTTTGAGCAAGTCAAGAGTCACTTCATTGACTGACCATTTGATAAAGTTCTTTTGGAATAACAACTTTGAGGATTTTTACAATTTTTTGAAGGAAAATCAAACAGATGAGAGTGGTAAAGTTCTATATTCTGCAAATCCTCTTCTTTCTCACCAGATTAACGAAAGTGCTATGTATTTAGGTATAATTCCTAAGCAATAGTGTAGCTATTTATATTTGCTATAAAAGTAAAATTTCGAAATGTCTATTCATCACCGGTTTGACGTTAGGATAATGTTATACATAAATATTTATTGTAAAAAAGTTTCAATAGTACAGAATAAGGAATGTCCAAGTAGCGATACTTAAACGAGTTCAACATAATTGGCAGGGAATATACCTTCTTGATTTCCAACCCTACCAGTCCACCAATCATCGGTAGAATCAGACTTTTGGATGATTGTTATGACATCACCCTTCTTAAAAGGCAAATCGCCATCTTGTTCTCCTGCAAAGGAATATAACGCAACAGCCTTATTTTTTCCAACTGAACTGGTTGGTTTTCTACTGAAGTCTGGCTTTGATTCCGAAGGGATATAAGCAGCAGAATTTCCATCTGAGCGTGGCGATTTATAGCCACTTGATTGTCTAAATGACCCTCTTCCGCTATCCCTATCATACATATCATCTTCCCATGATGTAGATGAACCCCCTCTTCTAGTAGCGGATGCGCTTGTTGGTGGTTGCATACGTTGAGCGCCGTTTCTCCGGTAATAAGCATCTGCGGACTCGTCACTGTAATCATCGTCATCATCATCATATTGGTAGTTCCTTCTGTTTGATTTATAACTAGAGCGGCGAGCGCCTCTTCTGTCATCGATGGATTCTTCGTCTGATGTAAATGTTGAGGGAATATCAGAGTAGTAATCATCATCATAATCATCAGGGCTAACACGACTAAAAGCACGAGAATCCAAAACTCTCATCAATGGTTCACAAGCAGGTGGAGGAGCAACTCTACCACTCAAAATGTATCTCGCCTTGCACATATCACCATAAAATTTACGATTGGCCTCTCTTCTTTCAACAATAGCAGAACCTTCAAGAGAAACACCAGCAAATAGTCCTTTCGTTTTTGAATAAGCAAAAATCGCAGCAACATTTTTGGTTGAAGCATTACCTGCAACTTCGGCATTTCTTCCCAAGGGACCAGCAGCAACAGAAACATTACCGCCTAACGTTACTGAGCCATATTGGGCAAATGATTCAACTGCAGCTTCGGTATTCAAAATGAAAACAAAATCGGTTAATTCAGCTCCCACTTGACCACCTACACCTGCACCCGCTGTTACAATTGCAGAAGGTGCAGACCAAGTTCCATCGGGAAGTCTCGCAACCACCACACCAGAACCAGCACGCCCAGAGAATAAAAAACCTGCCTTGAGAACAGTGAGAATCGCCAAACCTTTGGCGTTAAGCAACACATCATGTGGGATAACCTCATCGGCACCCAACACTTGGTTTGGCTTGATAAATGAAGCTAAAATTTTAGCAGCCTTGACAGACTCACTTTTCAATGATCTTGGAATAGGATTGTTGATACCCATTTTCCTATAATATAAGCACTTTTATTGGTATATATCGATAAAACAATCCGAATTAACGTTTCTGAGTTACAAATAGAGGGCGTCCAGTGAGAACTCACTGGAATTTACCCGAACAATAAAACTCGCACTCGCGTCAGTGTGATCTGAGTGTAAATTTCTGAAAATGTCTGTGAATGAACGTGACTTAAAACATATGAAATGACTGAGCCGAAAAACAGACTTACATGATGAACGTTATTGCCTAATTGAACTTTCTGAAAGTAAAGAAAGTACGAGAGAAAGTTAATGACTGCAGAAGAAGATATATTCAATGTGGGATTGCTTGAATGTTTGCATAGAAACATTCTGAGAAGTTTAAACAAACTCAGCGATGATTTTGAAAATGACAATAATTTGTTGACTTTATATAGCCTTTTAGAAAAACATTCCACAGATATCCAACTGATGCGGCAAAAGGTTTACAGAAAGCCTAGGTTTGAGGATTTTGATGAAGAACTACATCAAACAGATAGAAAAATACAGAACCTAATTTACCAACTTGAGGCTAAAATAGCTTCATTATATAAAGAAGAGGTACTTCAAAAGAAAGTTTTTGAAGACTCACAAAGAAGGGTTTCACAATGCTCCAATCTCCCCATTTTGCCGAAAAGTGGTAGCGATTTTGAATCTGGTGAAACTATTGAGTCGTTAAAATCTAGACTACTAAGTACTACACATAATCAACTTGATCAAGTTCAAACTACAGAGATTCAAAACAACTATCACGAATCTCTTCAACAAGAAATTATAGAATCTTTGCCCACGATGGTCTCTTCTTTAAAAGAACAGGCATCACAATTTCAGGAAATGATTATGCATGATGCAAATATCCTCAAAGAAGCAACACAAAACTTTGAGGCTTCCCAAAATAAGTTTGATGGTGTAAATAACTTACTATCCAAGTATCATAAAGAGGGGAAATTGAGCTACTGGTTTTATATAAGAGTTACAGCGATGATTGTGGTATGTTTCATGATCTTACTAATAATTATAAGGCTAATACCTGCAAGACATTAAGAGGGGTTCAAAATAAATTCAATGGCCCTATCAAAATTGGTTCTAAACTTTTCCCTTTTTCATAAGAATTCTCGGTTACTATATTATCAACTATTAACCAGTCTTTCAGCTCCCAATGATTTCCTTTCATTACTTCTGAAGCATTTTTTTTGATTTTTGACATTATCTGTGAGTGCAGCTTGATCATATATTCCTCACTATTTCCTACGTCGAAAGATTGGTATTTCTGCTCAAATAAGTCAAACAACCAGTTCAAATCAAACTTCGAGTTTTGAGCATTCCCACTTCTTCGATAATTAATAGCTTTCAGTAACCATAACCTGAAAATCAATTCCATATCCATCTTAGTCAGATGACTTATATCTTTATCCCATTCCATAATTTTCATGAAGTTACCAAATTCTTCGCTCTCATTCTTGTATATGTCCTTTATCGTAATCAAGTATTGTCTATATTCTTTAAGCAATTGCTTTTCTCTAGCCTTGATCTCGCTCTTTGCCATGTTGTACACTTTCAATTGACCTTTACGAAATATGACTGCTTTAGCGTAAATCTCACTGGAAACTTTGGTTGTATCCAAAACCGGCATCTTATCTAGTTTGTTTAAAAATTTTAGTTCAAGGCTCTTTTTGAGCTGATTTAAACCATTTAGAGTATTTTTCAAAGTCAAGCCTTCATCGCCTTCATTTCTACAGACAAATGCAAATACTTCTAAAAGACCAGTAGCTATCGGATGAAATTTATTGAGCATAAAAACTGTGATATCGCTGGCTTCTTCAAGTTTGTCGGTCTCATCACGATGATCACTATTTTGATCAACAAGAAAAGTATAATCATCGATTGTTGGCAAACGAATATTCCATTGATTTTTTAGATCACTCTTCAACTTATGAGGTAATGATAATGAGAGCTGTAATGTTTCATACTCATTATCTTCCAAGACAAAGCCATACCCCATAAAAAGTTCAGCATTTCCTTTTGGTCCATAATTATTTAATACTTCTATTCTTTGCAAATCAGTGGATGGAGGCAGTAATGCTGATAACCTAAAGTTTCCTGAGGAATCACTTGACCATTCGACTTTAGAGTTGGGCCTATGGTTGAGTAAATCGATAATCGGCAAAAGCATAACCAAATTTGGTTTTGAGTTTGGATTGATAATTTTATAAGGAAATGCTCTTGAAGTAATTATCAAATGTGCCCAAAGAAATTCATCAAACGTAATACCCTCGATGTAACTACGTACTAACTCAAACTGGTCTTTTAATGAATGTTTCCTTTCCTTTATAAACTTTATCTGTAAAGATGTATCTTTGAATAGTTTGAGTTCCTCGTCAGACATAGTTAGCGGGCTGCCAATTTCAGATGGGTGAGGAAGAAGCATAATGTATGGTTCAAAGTATTCATTTTTAACACTACCGGACAAGAGTCCTGCGATATAGATCTTGAATATTAGATCTTCATAATTCCCTATCAATTCAGCTTCTAAATTAAACGCTCTATATGCGTCATCCGGTTTGATTATCATAGAATTTGGAATCTCAATAACAACTGGGTCTATTGTTAATGAGTTAGGCTTTAAAAATGCCGATATTCCACTATCCTCTGTTTTCTCAAAGGTAATTCTTTCATCTATAATAGCACCTTGTGCTGCTGCATTATCTATCAAAGTATTCAGCATCATTCAATTTGGAATTCTAGAGCATGATAGATCGATAGACAATACTCGTACATATGAAGACCCTTGTTGGAAAAATAGGTCAAATTCGTGAAAAAATTTCATCAATTTGATCTTTTGGATCTATGGTGAGATCTAGATCAGCAAAAACCTAGCAACGCACTTGTTTGAATTAGGAAAATCAACAGAATAGAGGAATAAACAGTTACATTGAATGGAGAAAACCTCCACTTATACATAGTAGAAAACTTTAAGAATTGCAGTGTGAATAATATTAATTGATTTGATAACTTGATAATAAATCAGTTGTGCACTTTCGATTTCAAATCCATTTTCAGGCCAAAGTCTTGGCTTTTTTAAGGTTTTTCTTTTTGCGCATTTTTATTGGAACCTTGCTTTCAACGTAATCGTCCCATTCATCTTCGGGAGGTGGTGCTTGAAATAAAACGGAAGCATCGAATTGTTTGTGTTTTTTATACTCTTCAATCATTTCCATATCAGTAACTGCTTTTCCCAAATCTAAGTCTTGATCAATGATGACTACTCCATCATTAGCTGATTTCAAATTAGAGGTTTGATCAACAGCTTCTTTTGAAACTTTGAAAAGGGCAACTTCTGCGTAAGATAGTTTACCATTACCGACGTCGATAAATTCGGAGTCATTTATTTCAATGCTCTTCATTTTCAACACTTTGCTGTTGACATCGGTTAGCAATGGTTCAATAGCATTGGATTCGATTTCAACTTTTCGTGTGCTTCTACCAATCTCGAAAATCCAATTGAAAATACCTTTCTTTTCAGCCTCCTTTCTTGAAGCACTACTCTCTAAGTTTTCAATTGTACCAAAATCAACTATAGCTGGTTCGTGGTTATCAGCATGTTTACTTTGTTTAGTAGCAAAAAAAGAAAACATCAAAAAGGGGGTTTAAGTATGAACTTTGCGGTTTCCGTGTGGTGTTTGTTTTAGTGTGACTGTTGCTATCAGATACCTCTGGCAGCTTTCTTGGTTGTCTGTGGATGGACAATCTGTAAACGTGGCAGCTGTTTACATAGAACCAAGACCAGCTAGGTGGTTGCAGCAAAACAAACAACTCCGCAGCCCCTCCCGAGCCCCCGATCCCCGCGCGAACGTGTGAATTAGTATAAATAATTACGGAGGCTCCGACAAGATCGCTCCGAATTGGGACTGATAAGAAAAATGCGTTTAAGGTAAATTGCAGGAGTTATTGGAGTTAACTCCAGGGTTTTCCTTACTTCAATTAACAGAGAAATTAGCAGATAACTAGTGTATAATATGTTTAGGGCAACTTGGAAAAAAACAAATTCAACAAACTCCACCCAAGATGAATTAGAACGCGATCTAACTGTCCTTGGTGAGATTTATAAAAGGGAACATGATACAAAAGATGGAATAGATGATCCAAAAAATCCGAAAAAGTCAGACCAAAAGTTTGATATTAAAACTAAAACCCTAAAGGGGTCTGGTAACATTTTGTCCCCTCATACTTCGGTGTATCAAGCATTGAATGACCCAAGTTTGAATTCTGACATCTTTTCAGGAAAAACTGGTTTAACAAAAGAGAAATTGAACTTGCTTGAAAAGGATTGTGTTAACGGATCTCAAATTCAAGTTTCTTTCACAAAATCAGATCTAAAACACTTGGAAGAGTCAAATAACTTGGACTTTTCCGTAACCTCATGGCAAAATATTTCAACATTTTTGGACACATCAAATGATGATCATATCTCTTCTGATAAAGCTCATATGGAAGTCTCCCTTACTTTATCAACTGACCAAGTTAATATTATATCTTCTGGAAACAATAGTCCAGCATATAAAAATGAAGAGATGTTAGGTTTGAGTCCAAACCGAACTGGCAGTCCTAACTCGGGATCTATCCTTTCTAGCTCCTCAGGTCAAGAAGAAGAGAAAACAATTGAGAAGATTCTGGATCAAAATGATGCTGTAAAGAGATCAAAATCAATGTTTGAAAAAAAAAGGAAAAGGGAGTTACTGTCAGAGGATGAAGATAATGAAAGTACAGATACCGATTTGGAAAGAACAGTTGACTCTTCAACTATTACATCTTCCTTTGTTATGCCTAGAGTCTCGATCATTTCCAAATCCAAGATGGATAGTACAAACGTTCGCACCCAATGTATTACAAAGATAAAGATTATAGGTGATAATGATGAGTGTTTATTGAAAAGATTTCAAACTTATAAGAAGACATTGACACATATTGAATTTATTTCATCAATCGATGAAAAAGCAGATTTGATTATTATAGTTTTGGATGAAAATAATTATATGCTGCCAAAACTTACTAAAACCTATTGTATTCCAATCATTGTCTCAAAATCAAAGTTACATTTAGTTAGAAAGATACCGAAAGCATTAAAATTATGTGGACCAATTCAATTGAGTTCTCTAAATGATGATCTAATACATCTAATCAATTTTTTGAGTAATATAAATGATGCACAACTTTGGAAACACTTTGTATCTTCTCCGGGAAACACTCAAATAGACAAATCGTCTACAATTAGTGACTTAAATACAAGTTTAGTAGGATTTCAATCCACACTGAATGATATTGAGCTAAATTCAAATGAAGATGAATGTTCAGATAAAAAAGGAAAAAGTTCAGAGCTCCATACCTATGCTGTTGTTGCTCTCGCCGTTGGAGCAATATCCATAAGTGTCTTTATCTTTATTCGTTCACTTTCAAATGATAAAATCGCACTTACGCATTTAGATCAAAGGTCCCAAAATTCATCACCATCAACGAATTTTGAAACTGGAAAGCACATAACAAAAAAGTTGAATGAATATCTCTTGATTGGATTGAAACAGTTTCAGCTTGATCTTGATGAAGCTTTTTCCCAATTCATTTCCAAAAGTGTGCTATATTATCATAAAACAAAACTTCTACTTTATCAATACTTTTATTTCTGAAGCTTTTCATCCAAAAAAAAATTGATACCCACTTACTCATATATAGTCTAGTTTTTCTGAAAAAAAAATTATAGCTCTTGATTAGTTAATTATAATATTTAGCAAAAAAACAAGTAGGCAAAAAAATAAAATTAATTGATCGAACCCAGGATCGAACTGGGGACGTTATGCGTGTTAAGCATATGCCATAACCAACTAGACCATCCGACCAATTACACGTCTTAAAAAAATGAGGTTACTTAAGATGCTAAAGCAGCAAATAAAAATTTTGTAGTGGTAAATTAAATAGGACTACGAGTTAACAATAAAATTTTATACCACTGCATAGGACGGTGACTAATGTAATAGTTTTGTAAGATTGTGTAATATTAATTCTACCAGCAAAAAAAAAAAAAAAGTTTTATAGAACACGAACTGAGATAATCAGGCAAAAGTATGCCATCAGCTATTAGTTAGCTCTTCGGGAACTTTTGGTTCCTATTTAGGTTACATACTTGTACACCAGGATGAAGTGTATGTATACAAAATGAATGGAAAATGTTATACCGACGTGAACTATGTATTTACTTAACACGATTGTATATTATAAATTCAACCAGGAAAGGAAAAATAAGATTGTATAATATTAACTCTGCCATTTTGAAAAAAATACCATATTGTACAGCTTTTGGTAAGAGAATACTAGAATGATAATGTGCTTTAACTCAAGTAATATCTGTAGAGTACTCTTTCTTTTGTGTATGAGAGTTTTAAGAGGTTAGATGTCATGTGTTTTTTTAGCAATTGTCTTTGTATATCAAGCGGCATAATTATATGTATGATCAGTTTCTCTATAAAGAATCCTACTTAGTTAATTATTCTTACATGTTACAAAAGTCTTTGCTAAGATGAGACGGGTAGCTTATCAAGTTGATCTGATAAACTAAACTCAGGACAACTTTAGGAATAGACTAAGACATTTCATATTTGATAATTGAAAGTTTCTCAAATAATAACCGTCTATGATTTCATTAAGTTCATCTGTCAAAGACTCTGCCCATTTGTGTATATTGTTCTCATTTATATTGTTTGTGTTCGAAGAGTTGCAAGAATTTGCCAGTTCCCAAATTTCATGATTCAGCTCATTAAGAATTATTATTGCTTTCTCTTTTGATGCTTGATTGAATCCAGTTACTGTCAGTACCGCTGTTTTCAATTTTTCAATTACTAACATTTGTATCCTTCTCTTTATATAGTAGGCATCAGTAACACTTGAGAGTTTGGAAACAATTGGTAAGCTCAGCTCATCTTCCGGTGAAAAAGAAGCAAGATTAGTTTCATCATTGTTGACGTTTAGATTTATAAGCATACTATCATTTGCCATGAATGTTTCAGGTGATGACAGTTTCACATCTAATTTGGCATTTGATTCAATGTTCAATTGATTGGCCTTTATCTTAACATGGCTACATGCCAAAGTTGTTTTCAATTGCGAGGACAAAGAATCATCTGTTGTGTCAACTTTCAGTAGAAAAAACAATGATTTCTCTGAACCCGATGGAAGGTTCCTCAAACTAACTTTGTATTTGTTATCATATTCTGAGTCCACGTTTTTTGTTTCAATCATATCACATGGTGACTCAAAGCTTGTCAATTTAACAAAATTTGGGAAACTAATGTCTACATTTAGCTCCTTAATGGTGACTTTGTTCAGCTGACTGATCTTGCTCTGCAATGTTTCTGCCAATGACTCAAAGTCCAGAGCAATATCCAATGTTATGGTGTCTTTATACCTAAATGGTAAAGCACAAGACTCTTTCAGATAATAGTTAAGCGTTAGGATTTGCGGAGGCTCAAATCTAAACTCGTCTGCAAGTAGTATGTAATCAAGCTTTGCTTTATACTTTTCGCATAATTGTGCTATCCTGCTACTCAAGTCAAACCCCCCATTTTTGCTTGAGTCAAAAAATGGATTTTCAAACTTTGTTGCTGGTAAATTTTTTCTTTCCATTGAAAACAATTCATCAGAGACACATATTACTTGATTCAAAGAATTATTGTCGGGTTTGAGATAATTAAAGCCTAACTTTGCCAAAATTTCAACATATTTCCAACATTGCTCCCATTGAGAATTTTTACTTTCACTGTCCTCACAAGAAATAACATCTTCGGTTATAGAGTCAATTATATTTTTCCAGCCCTGCCAACTTTTACCAATACAACCATAATAGTTACCAATTTTATTCATCATGTTTTTTCGGTTGCCCAAAAACACTACTCCCAAGTCCGTACTTACACTGATACCATCTATAACAATTTTCAAAATTTTTCTGATTGCTTCAGCGTATTGGTAATTTTCTAGTCCATAATCTTCTGAATTCACAAGCGGTAAAGTGAGTATTACTGTTTTTGAAATAGGGTCGGGACGTAATATTTGGCGTTTCAAAAATTTAGAGGGCAGATCTAATCCTTTTGATGTAAGGGTGTTGACTATTTTTATATCTTCGGGAATGAGATCATTATCTTCCGTATTTTCAATTAAGTGCCATGCGTTGGTAGATGTCTGAATCAACGGAATTGAATCAATTATATTGTAGTTTTTGGTCAGCTTTGTCAATACAACGAACCATTTATGCTTCAGGACTTTATTTTTAGATGTTAAAGTAAAGCTGGATAATTTGATAGAATTGAAGTTCAATATTATATTATCATTGTTTTCAAAAATTGATGATATGAAAATTTCAGAGTTTAACGTCTGATTTAACAAGATGTTGTCACCAATTTCATTTATCACGATAATAGCATATTCAAAAAGGAATATTTGACAATTCAAGAAGCAAGTTTGATTAATTGTAACATCCATTATATCAAAAATTATAAGACCCCCAATAAGAGAAAAATCCAACTTTGCCAAAGGAAAGCTACTCTCAATTTTTCCCACTATATAATCCGTAATCTTGTTTTTACCAATCTGATTCTTTATCTGCTCAATTCTATTTGTTTCAAGTGGGGTCTCGAATTCTGTGGTGGATATATTGAGAACACAGCCAAGTTCAACATCACTTTCAATTTTGTTGATAGTTGTGAATTCTGGGGCAAAACTAATTTTGGCAAGCTCCAGTTCTGTATTGAAAGATGACATATTATGTTTTTTTCGAGAGCTGTGAGCCGTGTCTGTTGAAACTGGTGTAATGATTCTGTCATTTTGGTCCCAAAAATTCATACCTATTTGGCTTTGAGGAGTGACAGGATCGTCTTCAATTTGACTACAGTTCGAGTCGTCATTTGAATCGATTAACGAGATTGTTTGTGATTGTATCGTATCATCAAAATATATGCCATCTTCAAAAGTTGCATCAACTAGACTCTCTTTCAATGTGGTATCTTCTTGGACATTAGCTAAACCAAGATCTGTTATGTTGAAGTTATCTTTCTCACTGTTGGAAAATGTTGTGTTCAGGCTACTGCTTTTGATGGGTTTGAAATCAGTATCTACCTTTGACAATAACCTAGAGCTCTTCAGATATGAAACTATACTTTCATCTTCACAAGAAACTTCTAACTCACATGTCGGACACACAATTTCACTTTGCATAGAATTTATAGACAAACTTTCAAACAAATTCTGGGGACAAATCATTTCAGACAAGCATTCATAATGGATACTATGACCACAACTTAGATCAACAATTCTTTCACCTTCAAAAATATAATGTAAGGACTCATTGCAAAAGGAGCAAGTAAACGATTCTGGAACATTTTTCTTTTTTTGAACGGTTTTAAACTGATGAATTGGAGTGATATTCAAATCGCCGAGCAATGCATTTTTAGCATAGGAAGAAGTGTTCAGAGCAGATTTATCGTATGGAGAACCTGCAATAGAACTTTGATCTGTTTTGACTGATAATGGAGTTGAAAATGATGAAAAAGTTGTTTGTATGGTATTAGTGGAAGCACCTGAAATATTCAGTTCTTTAGGTATACTTCTAAAATGTAATGGGCTGTTTTCCATAATACTTTTCGATAGAAAGGTTCAAATAAGCAGACCTATAAAAAGAATTCATTTCTAAAATTTCACTTAGATTCTTCAGTAACAAGTATATCTTTCCATCTAATGATTGGAGTTTGCTGGGGACCAAAAAAGTACACACAGCCATGTTTCAGATTAAGTCCTGATCTTTAAAGTTTTTCAAACCAAATTGCGAATGTTTCAAACACAAAACTGTATAATATAATCGTATTACACACTAAATACAAGATCAATAAAAGGGCAACAGACATCAGATGAGTAAAATATATCAATCACGACTTTGCCACACGTCTTCACTACTACCTCGTTTGAGTTGCTCAACTAACCTTTTTTTGTAAAACTCTTGAACATTTACCTCTTTCACATCTTGCATATTTAGTGAATTGGAAAAACAGAAGTTTAGCTTTTCAGACTGTTTATCACAAAGGGTAAAATCACCGTATCTGTAATAGTTTCTAATTTGACCACCTAAAGACATGCATTGCATCAATTCATCAAGTGCAGTCATACATGACATTTCTTTGGGAAACTTGTTCAGTTCTAAAGATTCTGCTCTTTCACTGGCTTTTTCTCTAAGCGAATTGTTCTCCTTACTTTCATCTGTTAGCTCAGTCACGATTGATTGGATTTGAGAGGTCTCAGAAACCAAATTCGAAGAGTCTGAGCTTACCACTTCGTTAGTTGGTTGGTTATCATTTTTGTTTCTATTCCAGAACATATCAATGACTAACACAAATTGAATGTCTGTTATATAAAAACAGGAAATGTATCTTCCTTGTGTAAAGGTTCTCTCCTACAAGATGGGAATTAATTGATCTGAGATCAATGAGCGAAAAATATTGAAGAACGCAGCTTGCAAAATCCTATGCATAGCTTTCGATCAGAGTTCTCTCTATATTAAACAAATCTAATTTAGGGACTATACGAGTTTGTACATAAATAGCCTTGTACTTTAATCGGAAAGGAATATTTGTACTAATATACAAACAAAACCTTCAATTTGTTATTAGTGAAGTGTTTTCGTTCAAATTTTGAGAATCAGTAGATAGTGTAGATTTAGTGGATACATGAGTTTCTTCCACTTCTGTTTCTTCTTCATTGTTTTCTCCAGATTGTTCAGTACTTACACACTCTTCACCATGAACTTTGCTCATACCCAATTCAGCAACAGCTTTATTCATCTTATCGTAGACTTCTTGAGTTAAATTTTTCACATCATCTTTGGTCAAACCCTCAGTTGAAATTGGATCTAAAACCTTTATATTGATTTCACCTCTATTAAAATTGTATTCTTTAAGCGAATATATGTTGGAGGTGTTCGATACAACTAAGGGTATTATAGGAATTTGCGCTTGCACTGCCAAATGAAATGCACCTTTTTTGAAAGGTAGCAAGATTGGTTTCGTTGAATAGGATCTAGTACCTTCAGGAAACATAAACAAACCACCTTTATTAGTTTTGAGCTTATCAAGTGCTTTATTTAAGGTTTGAATTGCACTCTCTTTATTAGATCTGTCTAGAAAGAATGTTCCTGATGCACTCATAAACCATCCAAGAAATGGAATGTACTTTAGTTGCTTTTTTGCTGTAACAACACATTTCTTTGGAAAAATTCTACCCAACATGTAAATATCTAATTCTGATTGATGATTGGAAATCAATATAGCAGGTAACTTTTCCAAAAGTTCTGGTCTGTCAATATTGATCTTTGTACCCATGATAAAACTAAATAAATTATAGTAGAATCTAGCAGTACTCCATTGGGAGATATCCTTTTTACCAATAATGGTAAGGAAAATAGAGCTCAAAAATCCATAAGTTGCACTAATAAGTAATATGTTTAGGGCAACGACTCCCTTTGTGATAAATTTGAACTTCTTTAGAAGTTTTCCGACAAACGACATGTCTTTGTAATTAACAGAACTGTTGTTGACACCTTGAGATACCACAAAGGAGCAAACAATAACAATAGCAGTATTTAGCAGCCACAACTTGAAATATTTAGGTTGTTTAATCGTGTTGCAACAAACACAGAAAAACAAGAAGGAATGAGTTGAGAGCTTTAGTACCAAGATTGCAACCAGGAGGTGGCTTCACGTTTTCAGTCTCTGGCCAGCGCTGAGCGTTTTCTAGAAATTCTCACAATACAACACGTTAATCAGGCCTGATACTTACAGTTGAAGTTTAGAGCATATTGATAATGTAGTTGACACTAACAAATACATGTAGGATTATAAAAGCGATGCATGATTCTATATATATATACAAGGGATAAGACAAATTGACCAAAAGATTTAGCAACTTTACATTTTTCTGTCGATTCTGTTCAACTTTCTTGCCGTCTTTGCGTTTGTCTTTGTTCTTTGACCTCTAACAGGCAAACCCATAGAGTGCCTTAAACCAGTGTAAGAACCAATTTCTCTCTTCATCTTGATATTAGCTCTAACTTGTGACAATAACTTAGAGTCAATTGTCATTTCTGACAATTCTTTAGTGACTGCCATTGTCTGTTGTTCTGTGAGTTGGTGCATGCGCATACCAGGATAGAATCCCAATTTAGAGCATATTTTGGTGGCAGTTTCCGTTCCAATACCGTAAAAAGTCTTAGCAAGTCCAATCTGTTAATATTAAAAAAATGTTAGTATTCATTGGTCAAAAATTGGGTTGTCTAAAAACAAAATGCATACATTAATCAAATATTTTCCTTTCACAGCTTTACCTAAAATATGGACAACCATGACTTTGAGATTTTGTGTTGCCGGTCTTACTTTTGTAAGTAATATTTCTTTTGAATATTATATCATATTGATGAGATTGATTAAACATGTAGCGAAAATAAATTCAGCACAACCCCGGGTAATTTTTACAGTTACTATAATACACAATCTATCTATACACTACTTTTATGCAGTTCTTCTTGGAGATGTGAAAATTCCATGCTGACGTCTAACCTAAGTATAAGTAATAGTCGAATCAAACCAACGGTAGATATGAAACTAGCTACGCCAATTGGAACAACAGCAAAAACAACTAAATTATAGTAATCAATTTTACGTGCCACTCCACAGTTGGCACTATTTGTTGATGTAGATGTAGATGTTGACGGCACACCACCTATTTCCCGACTATTTGTACTGTTAGTACTTTGATCTTGACTTTCAGCTCGAGACCTGCTCATTTCAACACTAAAGGTTTCCATTTTTTTCATTTTTTCTTGCATTAATAAATTATTTGACATGAAACATTGAACAATGAAAATAATTGTTAAAATACAAGAGATAAGAATCCATACTGTCAAACAAAAACCGTTTTCATTATTATTGAAAGTATAATGAACAATTTCAATAATCATAACAATTATTAAACTCATGCTTAAAATTCTGATAATTACAGCTTGAATTGCATATATTACCATCCATCGTACCATAAATCCATCAAGAATCATATATGACAACAATGCACTAACTAAACACCATAAAGCTGCAAGGAAAAATTCTGTTGCTCTAACTGAAACGACATTCTTATATGGATTTTTCGTCAACTTATACCATTGTATTAAAATAACAATAAGATTTTTCAATATTGAATAAATAGGTACATCCCTGCATATCGTTACAATAATATGCTGTCTAACATTCAATCTATTTAGACCATATTTTTTCAATCTATTTCTTTGTTTATACAAATCTTCCATTGCAGTAGACTCTAAACCGTAGAGAATATTTCGACTCTCTTGACTCGGTTGTAAATGATTGTTGGTTGTAGAATTATTTCTTGATCTCACATTTAAAGTAGAATTATAATTATTAAATAATCTATTATTTGATCTATTTGGTCGGGTATCATCCGTTACATATCCAGGTAAAGACTCGCTTATATAACCATGATTTCTATTCTGGAAATTAAAAGTTGGATCAATTTCTATTTCAATTTCTGAATCTGTGGGTGGAGGATAATTTGCATATTCTGAATCTGAATCAAAATTAGTTTGATCATTCAAATTATACCTAGAGCTCAACCCAGGCATTTCTCAATTTGTTTTAGCCTGGTTGTTGTCATCAACAGAAAAGCTTTAGTTTTGTTGCTCAACTTCAGGTATTTTTTCGAAAAAATAAATTGGATTTATAATTTAAAGACGCACTTCAATTACTTCTAAAACAATTACAATCATATATATATTTATGGTGAAAACTCAATTACATGTGTGATTAGAAATAAAGATATTGATACAAAGCTCGAGTATATAATAATTTAGCTTTTACAATATCAAGTATAAAATGATGCAAGCAACCGAGACTTCAATAATTGCTAGATGTGTGGATGTCTGATTATTTTCATCAGATATTCATAAAGCTTCTAATTGGTTAGAAATTTCATCTAATTCTTCAACAGCCTTCTTATACTTTTCTTCTAATTCATCGAATTTAGTTTCTAATTCTGATTTCTCCTTTTCTAATGCGTTTAATTTATTTTCTAAAGTTTCAACTTTAAGGTCAGATTCTCTAAGTTTAGCAGTAGTTTCTTGTAATGTTTTATCAGAATTTTCGAGTTCTTCTTCAAGCATTGCATTCTTCTTTTGAATATTTTCATTGGAAGTTTGTAAATTAGTGGAATCACCTGCAAGTTTTTTGTGATTTTCTAATTCAGTTTCATATTTCTCATTTTCTTCTTCCAGTAATTGATTCTTTGTAGTTAAAGCTTTAATTTCATGCTCCTTTTCTAATAATTCTTGCTCTAATTTCTTTACTTGTTGTGCAGCTTCATCGGCTTTTTCTTGCCATGATTCAGCATCAAGCTTTAATTTTTGCATCTTCTATAAGAATCAAAATATTGAATTTGTTAGTAAGGATTTCTTGAAGGCAAGGACAACAACAAAGTAGAGATTGAAAGAGTTTGTTCAATCAATGTGCAAAATATGTATACATACTTCTCTTAACTTATCCATTGTTCAATAATAATACTGTTGAGTGGGCGTTGTAACAAATAAAAGGAGGAAAAAACAATTATCAAAGTGCTCTTTAAGTAAGACATATCCATGAAACAACAACAACAACAAATTGATCTGATGCAATATCGCCCAGTCTGCAAGCTTTCGCGAGCTGGCAATATTTTATGGTGGATCCTTATATACCAATTTGGCTTAGCGCGTGTGCCAATTCTAGAAACATATTGCTACGCGTTGATATAGCAATAATATGTTGGTACTAGAAAATGCTTAGAAAATACAGATATGTAGGATATATATAATATGAAAGTTAAATCAGTAGGTAAAATGTAAATAGTTAAAAAA
>JAJMKU010000054.1:0-50696 GCA_030563965.1 Pichia cactophila
TTATGTTATGACCAAAATGGTTTTAAAGTTGAAGGCAAAGGATCGATCAAATTTAAACATCCAGTTACCAGTGAGCACATCATAATTCCAGATGTCTTGTATGTACCCCAGGCACATAAAAGCTATGTCTCGTCTGGTTACTTTACCAAAAACGGAAGCCAACTGAAAATACTCTCTGACTCTATGTGGAAGTGTGATTCTGATAATAAAATGTTGAAGATTGCTTCTTCAACAAACAACTCCTTGTATACATTTGACTACAAACCCTTAAAAAGAATGGCTCCTGCGACTTATTGTTCAAATGCTCTTATTAATGTCAAAAGTAAATCATCGCATCAATCACTGTTCCAATCACAGAAATGTGAAACACACAAATCAACTCACACAAAATCTGCTAATACAAAGATTTATACAGATTTGGTTGAAAATCCCAAACAAACTATTTTTGAGAAGAATGGTTTTTTATTGGATGATAATTCCAAAAAGCAGCCAAATGTGCCCCCAATAGAACAGCATGGAAAAGAAGATGGAGAGGATTTGGAGGTTTTTGAATCGACTCAGAGAGTTCAATATTTATCTGATTTTGATGATACACCTATGGAGAAACTAGATCAATGCGGAAATATCGTTGGTATTGCTTTGAAAACTACGACTTCAGAAAAATCTATAGCACCGCTTCAAGAATTCTCGAAGTGTCGAAGCATGGTAGGGAAGATATTATGTGCTGCGAACACTATGAGAATATCCGATACTGCTTGTGCTGTTTAGTGAAACAACTATGTAGATGTGTGAATGAAAGAGGGATGGGGAAGCGTTGAAAGTGATAAGATAAAATAAAAATGAAAACAAAAATATATAACAAAAACACTGGATTTAGTACAAGTGTTATAAATGATGATAATAGTAGCATCAAAACCAAATTGGTACAGGTAGTTGAGACCGTACTTTAGGAAGAAAAGAATACGTATTTACAAGAACATTGGATCGAATACAAGTGTTATTATTGATGATAATAGTAGCATCAAAACCAAATTGGTACAGGTAGTTGAGACCGTACTTTAGGAAGAAAAGAATACGTATTTACAAGAACATTGGATCGAATACAAGTGTTATAATTGATGATAATAGTAGCATCAAATCAAATTGGTACAGGTAGTTGAGACCGTACTACAATAAATTAGTGTAGAAACATTGGAGATCAATTTAATGTTGACTCAAGTTAGTCTAGGCATACAAACTTAGAAGATGAATTACAAGATACCACTCATTACCAATAAGACTTGAACGGCTTGATTTTATACAGCCTCCTCGTAGGTATCTGAGTTTGGTAAGATAACAAAAGCATTGAGTATTTCCACATGATTGAGTGATAATTATTTCACTCACAGGAATCAGTAGGAAGTGAATACTCAAGAGAATGCAACAGAATAAGATCTAATAACAATAAGATTCTACTAGAGAGTTTAGATCATGGTAGGGTGTTGAGATGAAACGCGTAGCTCATCGAGTTGATCTAAAATATCTAGCGCACTCACATGAAAAGTTTTCTTACATGTGAGAATATCTAACTAAGTAGGATTCTTTATAGAGTAACAGATCATAAATATAAATTATGGCACTTGATATAAAGAGACAGTTGCTAGAAAGAACACATGGTATTCAACATCAAGCTAGAGTTTGAACCCTGTTGAGATAGTTCAACGGTGACTACCATTGCCAAAGGCGATGATGCCCGGAGTTCGATTCTCCCAAAAGACATATTTTATCAGATAAGAACTATCTACTCATCGAGGTAATAGCTTCAAAATCTCTCACTGGTGAATCAAAAAGGACTACGAGTTTACAATAAAATTTTATACCACTGCATAGCATTGTGACTATAATAAGATTGTATAATATTAATTCTACCATTTTAAAAATAACACCCGCGTTCCCTATCCAACCAAACCTTGATAGCGCCTTTTTGCGCTCTAACCGTTGCTACCAGAAACAAAAACAAAGCAAAATCACAATAATCGTTACTCTGAAAAGTTGAATACTGTTGAATACCATGTGTTCTTCTAGCAACTGTCTCCTCAGATCAAGTGTCATACATGATCTGTTACTCTATTAAGAAACCTACATAGTTTGTTATTCTCACATGTTATAAAACTTCTCAAATGAGTTCGCTAGATATTTTAGATCAACTCAATGAACTACGCGTTTCATCTTCATACAAATATGTTCAACTTATACAGAATATTACCTCTGATAGCTCGTATTGTTCTTGGAGTTACTATTGGTTTTAATCTGAAGTAATTTGCCTTCTCTTCAGTGAGTATAATAGATTAGTAGAAGGTACTAAAGCTCGACATGGATATTCCAGCAGTTACTAATACGTGAAATATAAATATGTAGCACTTCTATAAGGCACAGGCGTTAAAAAGATTATTGCTGTGCTTCAAAAGTGAAAAATATCCTAGTTGTTGAAAAATAAAAAAATATACGTATTCCTTTGTGGGTCTCACGCCTGTCCTTATTCATTGTGTTAAGACAACAATGTTTCTTAAACTCAGTCAAAAAGCAATTAATGTTTTTTCCAACAATATATCATTTTTTGTTGATAATAGTTTCCACATAAAATGGTGGTTTAGACGGACAGATTTAATTGATTAATGTAGAACTTTTTTCATATTCGTGTGTATTTTGATGAAATCAGTAGTTTATGAGTTGAACATCAAAGTTTTATCTCAACAGAAAAATTTGCTGAAATGTATATCTTGTAGTTTTGAGTGTTACTTTATTCTTAAAGTTTTCTTCTTTTCTTGAAAAATTTGAAAAAGTCTTGATTTTACTACTACTACAACGATAAAGACATATTGAAATTTGCAGGAAGAAGAGAAAAGCAGAATGAATACTATACTATATATGGAGTTCAGCAAAGTGAACTCGTCACTAATTTAAAAATCTTCTCAAAATGATTGTGCTTTTTTTGGAGGGTTGTTTAACGACAGACAAAGCTGAATTGAAAATTTCTCTTCCTTGAGGTTGCAAACCAAAATTAATTTTTGCTCCTTTACGTCAATTTTACACGATAGAATTTGAAGTGAGTTTGAAATTACATACCATTGCATAGTTTAGATATCAGAGAGGCTGGAAAAAGTAGAGAGCCAACATAAAGTAGGCATTTGGAAGTATGTAGCATAAACAGATGCGTGTTTGACTAAACTGTAACAAATTCGCTTTAAAATGTAGTAAAAGTTTTATATTCTTTTCCAAACGAATAAGTAACTTATAGTTTTTTTTCCTTGAAAATAAAAAATTCAGGACTAATCTAACACAAATACACTTGGTGTGTTACATGACACCATCATTAATGGCTGTGTAAAGCTAGTATTGGTTATGCCGATCAAGTCAAATGTTTTTGGTGGTTTTTTTTCTTCTTAGAGTTTATTAGTAACATTAAGCATGTCAGACAAGCATGATTTCACTCAATAGAGTTCTACGATTTGTAGCTATTCTTTGCTATATCAGAATCGAGGCAAACTCGTTTCAAGGCCTTCAAGGCCTTCAAGGCAGCTGAAACTGATGGCGCGTCAAAGATCCCGATGAAATTTGCTGTAGATGGAGACCTGTTTTTAGATCTGAGACTTTTGTTTACATTCATTTTAGTGTTTCTTATTTACAACTTTCGATCAGCTTTTAATTATACAATGGTGACTGTTATTGAGAGATCTTCAGCCTTAAGAAAGAAAAAGATTTTAAAAAGGTCATTGAACTTTACAATTATGGTAATTGGCCAGTCAGGTACCGGAAGATCCACCTTTCTCAATACTTTATGCGATCAGATGATAGTTCAACCCTCATCTACTATTAATATGTATTCGCCAGAAGATCTTTCATTACCTGATAGAGAATTACAATTAAGAAAATCAAGCGTGGAATTGGAAGACAATGAGGGGGTAAAGATCAGCCTAAATCTAATTGACACACCAGGTTTTGGGGATTCTATCGACAATAGCAATTCATTTACAGTGATCAAGGATTATATCAAATATCAATTTGATGAAATTCTTGTAGAAGAAAGTAGACTGAGGAGAAATCCTAGATTCAAAGATGGTAGAATTCATGCATGTTTATATTTTATTGTTCCAACAGGTCATGGATTGAGAGAAATTGATGTTGAGATTATCAAAAATCTAGGTGAATACGTAAATGTGATTCCATGTATAAGTAAAGCGGATTCATTGACCACTGAAGAGCTTAGATTGAATAAAAAATTAATTGTTGAGGATATAATTCATTACCAATTACCTATATTTGATTTTAACAATGAATATTTCACATATGATGATACAATGGATGATGAAACAGCTGAATTGAATAAATATTTGCAAAAAATGATTCCTTTTGCTGTTATGGGATCTAATACTACGTTAAAAGACTCGACAACAGGTGAAGTGAAAAGAATTCGTAAACATCCATGGGGTATTGTTGATATTTTTAACAACGAAATCAGTGATGTTTTAACATTGAAAAATACACTTTTGATTACTCATTTGAATGAGCTAAAAGATTTTACTCATGAGGTATTATATGAGAACTATAGAACAAAGACTCTTGGTCAAGGAAGTGGCAAATATGATGATGATATTACAAGTAGTTCTTCAAGGATTGTTGATTCATCAAATAAGATTGATAAACCTGTCACTTCATCAAATTCAATAACTTCGAGTACATCACGTCTTAACGATAGAGAAGTATCTCAATCCACTTTTAGAGACACGGAATATGTTACATCAGAAGTAGTTGTCAAAGACTCAGCCGAAGTAGATGACTTCTATTTGAAGGAAGAACAAATTCGTAAAGAGGAGGAAAGATTACGGGCTTTTGAAGAACGGGTGCAGAACGATTTGATGCTCAAGAGAGAAGAGATTGAGGCACGGGAAAGAGAACTAGCTGAACTTGAAAGACGATTGGCCCAACATAACCTTGCTTAATTAATACGTATAATTTTTGAACATTTAAAGAAGTGTATATTGATATTGACTTTAAACCGATATATCAAAATACAGATCTATGGACGTTATTTGATTACCGATTGTATACACAATTCAAAGAGATTGCTGGAAACTGTGCAGTTGCATCGATCAGCAATCAGCGTGCCAGTAATCACATGCACACACAAAAAAATCAACTCTAGGCCTCGCTCGGCCTGAGAAGTTTGCTCAGCGCTGGGCCCTGTCAGGACAATTACTACTAACAATTTAAGAATTATGCTCACACGACCACTTTTCACATGACCTTTAGAGCTGTTTGCGGGGAAGAAAGAGTGGATTATAAAAGGAGACCTATATCCTTCATAGATTTCTACCTGTGCGTACATTATCTTAAATGTCTGATTCAAATTGACAGTAACAATTATGGGTCTTCAACAGATTGCTCTTGATTTATTCAACGATATTAACTTCAACGATAAAAAGTTTCAAAGTATGTTGCTATCTTTCATTTTTCATTTACTTGCCCTTTAATCATTATACTAACGCTTAAAGTATGAATAAAATCAGCTTCTCTCTTTTTCATCATTTTTAATCCATTGTACTGGAACTTTGGTGCTCGTTTAGAATATTACACAAAAGCTGTGTCAACTCTTTGTTTTAATAACAAAAGATTTGCTGTTTATGTGTTCTCATTAACTGTCTTTACATTAGGTTTATTTAGAGATGAAATCTATAGAGCTGCTTTGATGGACCAACCAACTTCACCATATCTCGACAATGCTTTATTAAAATTGATCGGTGTTGCAGCTTTTGGTTGGGGTTCCACTTTGGTGTTATCATCTATGTACAAATTAGGTATTGTTGGTACATATCTTGGTGACCATTTTGGTTTCTTATTTGATGAAAGAATTGTCGATTTTCCTTTTAACGTTTGCGACAACCCAATGTACGATGGATCTACTTTATGCTTTTTGGGTACTGCACTATTTTATGGTAAACCAGCTGGTCTTTTTGCATCTGCCTTAGTTTATACCATGTACCAAATTGTTCTTCTTATTGAGGAACCTTTTACTGCAAAAATATACTCTAAACGAGCAGCGAAGAAGTCACAATAAGTAAATATAGCTTTCCTGTATAGATTTATTTATTTCAATTTTTTGAAAATTCAATTTGAATTCATCCTGCACAAAAGTTATTGAAAACAATGCCAACTGTTGACTGTATCAAGTATACATTTGTGATATAAATAGAACTCCAAAACCTACATTGTGGAAAACTCCTTCTTTGGAAAGTATTAAAGATACTACTGAAAGTGTAAAATGAAGTGATTGTAATGTTAAGCCATCCCTCGCTTCTCCGAAAATATAAAACCCGAAATTGTCTGTTAATTTTTGTCACATGCGCCAAAACTCGCTCGCGGGAGATTGTATGAAATCAATATATATTATGGTTTTTTTAGCATTATGTTCCAATTTCTGATGTATTACATTTTCGGGTTAAACAAAGTATTCATATTTACACCTTTAAATTATCAGTCGAATTAGTGTGTTTCAGTAAATATTTGAAGATTACTTTAAACTTCTTAGAAATGAAGTTTAAGTAATAAAGCTTTCTGCTTAATGTTTCCTTTTGAATTGATTTCCCTTCTTTCACCATGAACAGCAAAATTTATGAAACAATGGAGTTTACGGTTTCCTCAGCTATACCTCAATTATTTTCTAATAAAATATATCCATATTTGTTTGGTGCATCTGCTACAGTTGCGGGAGTCCTAATCAACAAGATCATGAATGGGGACGAGCCATTGCATGATCTTCAAAAGCAATTTGAACACCAATCATACATACACGAGATGAAAGAGCTTTATTTGAGAAAAGATCAGATGGATGCCGCTTTGAGGAAAATATTGATAATTCCATTGATCGTTACTCTTTTCAGTTTTATATTCGTTGTGTTTATGTTGTTCAAAGTCCGTGGTTTGAAATCAATACTCCAAACCACAACAGATCAATTTGAGCTTAGAATCAAAAACTCAGAAGATGTTATTGAATCAATTTTGAGGGAATTAGAACCAGTTGATTTTGAACAAATAATTGCTTATGAAAGACAGGTAGATCATCAACGTACTGATTTCGAAAATTTGATCCATAACAAGTCATTAGAACTGGAGACTAAGCTAGCTGATGCAAAAAATATTTGCACTAAAGCCAAAAAAAGCGTTCAGGAAGATTTATCAAAAGTTGAAAAACTAGTATTAAACATTCAAGGAGTGAAGGAAACAATTAATAATTTAAATGAAAGCTTAGAACTCATTCGTAGTAACACAAAACTTCTTGAAATTGACTTGAAGCATTCTACCGAGGATGTTTATAAAAAAATGGATGAGGAAATTGCTAATTTATCTTCAAGAATTGGAGAGATTGGTAAACAATCAGAAAATGACTCGGTTAATATTTTCAAATGCAACTCACTTCTGATAAATGCTCAAAATTTACTTGAAGCTGTTATTTCAAAATTTGAGGCTTCAGAATCCATAGAAAATACCACCCCAAGTCAAAACTCCTCTTCTACTAGAATAGAAAACCGTATCCAAAAGGCTAATGAGTTCAACAATTTTATGAAAAAGTCAGACATTATCAGTATTGAAGACAATACTAATATTGGTCCAACTAACGCAGCTTTATACCAAATATTACAAACTTTGGATATTTTGGAAAAGAAAGTTTGTAGCGAAGAAGCTTCTATTTTGAAAAACACTGAGGCAATAAAAGGATTGAACTTGAAACTTCATCACGAATTAGTTGAACTGAAATCACAAACTGATGATTGGATTCTAACATGGGTTTCCATCATATATGGGTTATTTAGTAGTAACTTTTTGCAACTAGAAAACCAGCTCTTTGGTATAGACTTCATGGAATACATAACATTCAATGATGAGAAATTAGATGATTCAGAAAGTTTGAAGCTACTTGAAGAAATAATTGTTGAATGTAAAAAGGCTTGTATCAAGATTATAAAAGAGGTAAATCTTCTTGTCTTTGAATATCATCTAATTCATAAGTCACAGTATTCGGACAGCTCATCACTAACAAATATATGTCATTTGAAAATCGAGGAAGAACTTGATAAATTGATTAAAAAGTTAGAGATGCCTATAAATTCATCTTATTTGTCAAAATCAAAAAAACTTGACATTGAAAATACTTTGCTAAATTTGAGACATGGCTTAGCTTCTGACTTAAAAACTGATACTGATAAGTTCAATTGGTTAGTGAAACAAAATCTGGATGATTTCTATATAATTCACGAGACCATGAAGTCTATGGATTTGTTGAAGCCTTCCACTTCCAATGAAGTAATTAACCATAGTGAATCCCTAATTGAATTGAGTGACTATTCTAACTCACTTATCTCATCACACAACGAAGAGTCATTTTCTGAAAGTGACTCGTCATTACGGGTTACCAGTATATCTGAGATCAAATTAAGACCTTTGAAACTTGCAGATACCTCTGTTACCAGAAGAAAAAGGCTTTCCTCATAACTCTTTAAAATCTAAATTCTATAATTAGCCGCGCAAAATTCATAAATTTTTTGCATGCATGCACATAATGTCAAAGTACGCATTCATACTCCCAATAATCAGGTTTGTAAAAATATTTAAATTTTAAGAAAAGTCATTTACTACAGTGAAAAATAACTTATTGGTTTTTGAAGACATGGCGAAGAAGACCATCATATTACTGAAAAATGCAACAGTTCCATGCGATCCGTATCAAGAAATTTTTGTCAGCAATAAATATGAAACATATTTTGTACCACTACTTTCCCATAGTTCTGTAAATCAAGAGCTAATCATTGAATTTTTGACATCCCGAGAGTTTCTTTCGGGTTACAAGGGAATAATTATAACATCACAAAGGTGTATTGAATCATTAGATGCAGTATTATCAAAAATACAAGAAGAATCGATTTTAAATCAAATTTTAAATAAAACTGCTTATACCGTAGGTCCAGCAACTTTTGATGTTCTCAAAAAACTTGGCTTTAAAGACATACGAGGTGGAATTATGGCAGGAAATGGAGCAGTCCTTTCTGAGTTAATTATGAATGATCCTCTTTTTAAAGAAGGTAGCACAAAAATTCTCTTTTTAACTGGAGAAACCCGAAAAGATGTTATCCCTAGAAAGTTACTTACCGCTAACTTTGAGCTCAAAGAATTGGTCGCTTACAGGACAGACATTATGGACGATGTAGTAGATAGATATGATGCTCTGTACCAAACAATAAAAGATACCAGAAATGAAAAATGGATTGTTTTTTTCAGCCCTCAAGGTACAAACTACATCACAACACATTTAGCGGAAAATAGAGCGGGCTTCAAAATAGCAAGTATTGGCCCTACTACGGAGGAATATCTTACTGAAAAAGGTTTAAGTCCTGATTATGTTGCCAAAAAACCGAATGCGCAGTCTCTATTTGAGGGAATTGAATCGACATAAATTCGTAGCCCTTCAAAATGAATGGATCACTTTGTTCAACTCCGAAACAACAAAGACACTCTCTGTTGTGTTTTTATAATCAATTTCCATGCTGTATTTTTTATAGCTTTCATTCTTTATTTCAATAGCCGGCAGTTGAATTTTCCCTAGTTTTAAGGGGATAAATGTTAAGTTGAAGTTGAAATGCTGCCCTGAAGGACGCGATGCTGCTTCCAAATTAACTACTAAATCAAGTGACTTGATTCCTGCAATAATCCACTTTTGCTCATTGTCGTAAAATCTCACATCTAAATGAACCAGATCATCCTGGCATTTGAGTTCCGAATTTTGTTTACCCCTTTTGTCTTTATTGTGGTTGTCAAATGGTAGAAAATATACATCCAGGCACACTGAAACAGGAACAGCCTCTTTATATTGCAACTTCCTATCGTATTTATACTCGACTGTAGCTACTATGTTTACATTTGGAATATCAACAACTATATCAAGTTCATTTTTGGAACTGCTCATCACATCAGATTTTGTGGTATCATCAATTTCGTACTTCTCAACTGACTTGAAAAAATCATATACTATACTAGAAAAAACTTTTGCATCCTTGGAATCTAAATGTTTTGCTACTGAACTCAAGATATTATTGTCAATTTTCTCTGCTAACTGGATTTTGAAGGTTAAAGCATAAAAGTTAAATTTAAACTTTAATTTCTTCCACAGAATTTTGGCAGCATGAATGAAACATATTCGCATCTTTAGATCAAGAAAAATTAGTTCGGCTAAATAACGTTGAAAAAGTTTATCAACCAAGAAAACAATCTCATCTGACATGGTAGAATACTCTATTTTCAACAAGACAGTATCAATTTTAAATGCAGGGACTTTGTAAAAAAATGTTGTACCTTGATCAATGAATGCAACTATATTTTTATGGGGCTTCCAGGTTTCGACTGTGGACTCACTACTTGATAAAACAACACTTTGAACTCTAATCGGATTTTCGGGAAAAACCGAATTAATTGTATATTGAGAAAGGAAAAAAAAATTAGGCGAAGAATCTTTTTTTTCAGAAATGGCGGATTTGAATATTTCGTTGGTAGCAACTGCTAGTGGTAGGGTGGTGTCAACTGAAGCAACTGACATCTGCAAGCAGCTTAGTTTTTCACTTCCATTCTTGATCGATTCAAATTCAAGCTCATAAGACACACGCATTTTCGAATTGGATTCTGTAAATAGGCAAGGGATTTTGATTTCATAGACATTATGGGCTTGAAGGGTAACTATATCTAAGAGCGTTAATGTAAAAGTATTTTTTTGTTTGGTCATTTTCAATTTCACAACTTCTTCTCCTTCTCTAGTCTCAAGAAACAGTTCTGTGTTTCTATCAATCAGAAATCGATCAATATTATCAAACACGATAATCTGAATATTCGCAATACAATTACTACCAACTTTCAACTGCATTTTAAGAAACTCATATTTCAAATCTCTTACTTGAGGAACACCTATAGAAGTTGATGTATTTTTGAGGGTCTCATTTTGTTCCACAACAAAGCTTTCAATCAATCTGATATCAACCTTACCCTTAAAATTATAATCTAGTTGTAATTTACCAATCACAAATTTGAGACCACAAATGTCAAAATTGTTAAACGAAATTGCACTGCAGGACAATGTGAGAACGTTCGAATGTTGCAAACTAACATCACAGCATATAAATTCGATCTTATTGCATTCATCGGCAAGCGTTAGTACAACTTTATCCACGCTCACCCTTATACTAGATAAAAAAGTGATGTCAATACAATATACGTCAACTTCTTTACAGTAAACTTGAGATATTGTTTTAATACCAAATATATTTCCAGCGTTAAACTTAAACGGCTTCTCAATTTTCATGCACAGCTCAGTAAAACTAGTATCATCGAGTGCTTTCATATTATGCACAGATAAAGTTAAATAGCTTGATATCAGTTGCGAAGTTACTTCGTTTCCATGTGAAGCAATAAGTTTGTGAAGGTTCTGAATATAGATTTTCAGTAAAGTAATACCTATATATTTCCACCCATTGGTCAAAAAGAAATCATAAGATTTAACCAATTGATCAGAAGCTGTCTCGTAGTCATCCGCCGAATAAAAAAGTATGAGAGCAAGCTCTGTCGTGAGAATGGCAAGATTACTCATCTTCATGTTGTTGGCATTAAATACGCCAATTAAATCTCTTGTATAATCAATAATTACATTCAAAAATGAATTTTTGGACTTCATCAATTGTTTGAGTGTCTCGTTGAATACTTCGTACTCTTCGGTTTCAAACTGTAAATCAATTACAGAAAGCGAGCCTTTAATGATATAGTTCTTAGATATACCTAATGCAATTAGTTCATTTCGCAGAAGCATCTTGAGGTTAGATAACGTTGTTATCAATTCTAAAGCCTTCTGGGAAGCCATGATTGTGTTCAACCTTTTGTTATCCAAAAATGTACTAATAATTAGAAATGAAATTTCATTTCTTCTGTAACACATTTCAAGAGAATTGACATAGGCTAAAATGATTCGCCCAAACTTTCCTAGATTTCGTTCAAACACTTTATCGGATAGACTATCATCAAGTAGAATTTCTTCTTGCTTCTTTAAGAGAAAGGATTTTCTCATGAAGCTATTGTTTGAAGATTGATCTAGTTCCCCATTTTGCAATGTCTTAAAAATCTTGAGAGGTTCAATATTAGAAAATAATTCTTTTTTAATGTAAGGTATCGTGTTGAATGATTGAGAAAAACATGACAGAGCATCATCATTTTGATTCAATAGTTTGTATACGGCTGCAGTTTTTAACATATCCCCATTAAATTTGGCGAGCTGTATGTTGATTGCATCTGGAAGAACCGCTCTGATAGCATCACAGATCGATTTCCAAGACTCAGTTTTATCAGTCTCCGTGTTGAATAGAGATTTGATCTTGAAAATGTTGGAAACATCTGGAAAATCAACTCTCAGCTTGTTGAGAATATTTGTTTTCAAATATTTGTCTGATACATTTTTGAGTTCTGAATTCTCAAATAAAAAGATAAAACGTGGTAGCTTTGGCAATTCTTCTTCAATTTTTAGCCACTCAACAATTAGAGGTCTGATTTTGGATCGATAGTCATCAATATTATTGCAACAAACAAACATCAATTTCCAATAAACAAATTTGCTGTCCAATTTAGCATGCGGAATTTGCTCAGTGTATCTGAAATCAATGTTCTTTATTATTCTCAGTGTATCGTTGGGATCTTTCCAGTACACAGACTTGACTTTGACGTACTTTTCAAAATCTGCTCTCAAGCCACCTTGAAAAATAGAAAATGGATCATAAAACCCTACATCTATACTGATATATTTTTCCTTTTCATTATGAGCCATTGCTTGTTATATGTAAGATTGGTGAGAATGTGTATTTTTATGGATTGCGATATTAATGATAAGTATGGGAATCTCTGTCAAGTTAGAATTTTGCTTTTTGGTGCACGGATGCTGTTTCTGGGGAAGATTCAATCTGAACTCATGTTTGTTCGTATTATTCTACTCTGAGTAAACAAGCTTTTTGTTTGTTCGTACGACTTAGCTACCAAGACCCAATGAAAGATGAAAATAAGAATTGCCCAGATATAGATAATAGGGGAAACGTTACTTTGAAAAACGGCGAAAAAGTTGTGATTCGGTTATCAACACGTAACCCCGCTTTGAACATTGCAACAAGAAAACATTATGAGGGTAATGATAATGTAAAATTTCTGTATCAAGAAGATGATACTCTAAGTTCATCAAAATATTGGGAAAAACTAGCAGAAAGGGCTAATATACTTGATGTAGATGATTTACATCAGCCTCCAGCCACTACATCATCTTTGACTCCCAAATTAAAAGATCTGAATAAATGTTCTTCGAGTTTAAGTGAAAAGGAAGAAGCATCTTTTTATGCAAATATAGAAAGAGAATGGAAAATAAAAAAAGAACGTAAAAAATTAAGACGGGAGAAAGAAGCTGACATAGACAAGCGTATCACAGCGTTCCAGATAGAAATACAACGACGCTTGGCGCATGAAGACAAAGTTATCATGTCCCCGGAGAGAGATCCATACTCCGAAACAATGAGGACCGGAACTGATGAAAGTATGATGATTCTCTCTGATATGGAAAACAACATCGTTCATTCAAGTCACAACAACGAAATGATCGAGTCAAGTGGAAACCATAGTTCTTGCGAAGACCTCGTTATAGAAGATGATTATCATTACAATGAGAATTACCGTGCTTCTAGTGATAATATTCTTCAACCGATGACTCAGACTGAAAGATTGTCAACTTTTACTAAAGAGGATCATAACTATACCGGTATCTCTGTTGAATCTCCAGCTTCCGAAGTCGTAGATTCTGAAGAAAACAATGCTATTGATTTTTCTGTTTTTTCTAGCCAAGTACTAGTTCAGCAGACATCTCACTTTCAGATGCAAACCAAAAGCGGGAGCGATTGTGATTTAGATGATACAAATGATTTAAAAGACGCTCAAGACTTTGTCGTCGAGGAATCAGAGGTACAGGAAAGCGGGTTACATGAGTTTGATGACCAAAGCATGGATGATATTGCATGTACGACCACATGCCCAATATATAAAGATTATTTTGATGAAAGAAATAGTTCAGACCAATGTAACGACTTTGATGGAAATGTGATTAATCTTTTAAATTCATCGGACTCGGACGAGAACGAGTACAATTCAACATTAACAAATGAAGAGGATGAATACCACATTGATGAACATAGCTCTTCCACTAAGGAACGCATATACGCTGTTGCAAACAAGTCCTTAAGTACTAAAACTTACGAACAGGCAAGTACAGAAGGTGATACAGATAGCAATGAAAATGTAGATGATTTAGCCAATTATCACGATGCTATTTTCGAAGAAGGTTCAAAGACAGATCAAACTCATTCAGTTTCAGATGGAGAAAGTATTACTGGAAACGCGATTAAAACTGGGGATCAAAAACAATATACCAACAGCATGCAAAGTGTGTTGTCGCATTCGGATATTGAAACATGTACTTCCACCCTGAATTTTTCAGAGTTTGAAACTAATGGAGAAAGAGGACAGGAAGACTATGGAAGTGATTCCATTAGCCACCAAACTAAAGCAAATGATATGGAAACCAGCGATAATGAGTTTCATGATTGTAACACTACATTCAATGTTTCTTTATTTAAGCGTACAGAAACACCGCAGACTAAAACCGCTTTCAAAGAGATGTCACCTTTACCTGCAGCTACCCCCCAGTCGCCTAGGATTAATTCGATTCTAGATGAACTTCTTGATGCTTCTCTTAATGCTTACGAGAAAAAGAGCGCAGGGATTGAATCAACAACCACTGATTTTGATGCCACCGATCTCATCTCTAAAACACTAAATGTGGTGGGGGAGATCGATGAGGAATTTCTGAGACACCTGACAGAAGGTAACGAGGTTCATTCACAAGAGGAAGGAAGGATCAAATGTCATTTAGAGGAGGGATTAGAGTATATCACAGTAAAGGAAAATTTTATTGATTTGCACAGGGACATCCCTCAAGCAACCACCATTGAACAAGATATGGAGCACTCAGCTCTGGATGAAATTAGTAATTCTTTTCGTTATATGGATGAACGATCAGATTTTTCACTTGATTTTGCCAATGAGCAGTTCAAGAAAAAAAGGAAGCTTTCAGATGTTAGCGTAGAAGGTTCGATGGATAGTTTCAAAAAGAGCAATTCATTATTCAAACGTGCAAAATGCTCGTTCCTGAATATTCTTTCATCTGTTTCTAAAAAAGACATGCATCAAATGCCCAATAATGAAGCACAAAATCTTGGTTCCAGGAATGTAGTTTCTGACACTAAAACTCTACCAGAATTACAAGATGATTCAAATGAAACTAATGGTGAACTAAAAAAAGAAATGCTTCCAATCGATTCACCTGAATCAAAAAATCCTGACAGCTTTATTAATAAAAATACTAAAATACTTGGTAACTTGGTAGAGGCTATTTTGGAGTTCACCAATACTTCTCTAAGTTGTTTTGAACCTGACAATGATGATGCTCAGAAAGATCAATCCTTGGTGACTGATGAGAGATTCTCCAAAAAAGAAGATGTTGTCAGTAGAGAAGATAATCTGGAGGAGCAACAAAGTACTTTGACGACAGAAGGCCCCGGAAGAGATGTTTCCAATGCAGAACAGGAAAAGAGGTATTTGAAGGAAAATTTTTTGGATGAAAAATTGGAAGAGAAAAGTAACGCAAGCCTTACGATAATTGAAGGAGACGAAAAAAACATTAGTCTTGTTGAAGACAAAAAAGTTGAAAATGAAGAAGTTGAAAATGAAGAAGTTGAAAATGGAGAAGTTGAAAATGGAGAAGTTGAAAATGAAGAAGTTGGACATGAAGAAGTTGGAAATGGAGAAGTTGGACATGAAGAAGTTGGAAATGGAGAAGTTGGAAATGAAGAAGTTGAAAATGGAGAAGTTGAAAATGGAGAAGTTGGAAATGGAGAAGTTGAAAATGAAGAAGTTGAAAATGAAGAAGTTGAAAATGAAGAAAATGAAGCAGTCAAGGACCATGGAAAAAATCAATTTTTAGACTTGAAATCAGCAGGTGGAGCAATTAATGAACAGAGAGTGGATCATGGTGCTGAAGAGGAGTTTGTAAACGGGTTTAAAAAGGAAGTTAATCATTTCAAAGACGATGGAAAAATGCCAAATACATTTCTGGGACATATATTACGTAATCATGCACCTTTCAAAAATATAGCTTCTGATGTTAAAGAACAAACTTCTTCGAGATCTGCACTTAATAAAACAGTTTTCAATGATTATGAGGATGAAAATACGTGTACCTCCAGAACAACGGCTATTATGGATTCTTCGGATAGCGATTTTTCTTATATTGACGCAGAAGTTTTGCAATTGGCTGATGATGACATACATATCCTCCCAATCAACTATCATCACGCATCTGAATTTTCAAACAGATCACAACCACCTACACCTTCGATTGAAGTAAAAATGGAGGCAACATCTAGCGATCAAACCGTTTCTTTCGAGGACACCACGGAGTTCATGAAGGTTGATGAATCTTTCAACCAAGTTAATCCTGAAGAAACTGATATCAACCAAGACGTTCCTATGATTAATGTTACGTCATCAAACGAATCTACTAGTGTTGAAAATCAAATTGAACCTAAATTGCTAACAAGTGACGGTAAAATTTATGAGCGAAAGTTATCTGCTCCACCTGTGGCTGTAAGAACGAGATCACGTTCACCATCACGCAGATCAGAAATTTCGAAAACTCTTTTAAACACCGATAATGTCTCGAAAATAGATTTGAGGTATAAAGCGAATCGTGTTATTTCGTATGGCTCAGATGAAGACCCTATTGAGTTGAATCCAAATTTACCCAGAATATATCCAGAGATGGTTGAGGAAGCAGATAATTTTATTGAGAACGATCTTGAGAGACATGGATTAGAAGGAACACTCAAATTTGCTAGTAGTGATGCAGAAGAAGAAAGTCAACAAAAGATTGTTGTCAAAAAAAGAGTACCGAAAAAGATGAAGAAAAACATGGAAGAAATTAAGGTAGAGGATACGGTCGATCCCCGTGTGGCGGCTACATTTGAAGAAAGATTGCGAGTTAATACTCCAGTCTTGAAGGTTGAATCTGATACTGGAAAAGTATTCAAGAAGAAACATTATAGACGAAATGCCAAGGGTGTGCGAGGTAAGAAGCGTGGAAGAAATACTGGAGGGAAAAGTAATTAATTAACTTTGAAGTTTTAGCATTGTATCTTAGAAGTAAACGAATATTTAAAAGCGTGTTATATATTGTACAATCTTAAAATTCATCTTCACTATCTCCTTCAACTTTCGAAATCTGGGAACCATTTCCAACTTCAGCATCACTAAAGTTTTTTGAGTTTTTTGATTCTTCTTCAGCAACAGCTTCACAGGCATCAATCCAATTGGAGTAAATATCAATAGGCTCAGAAAGAGAATTGATTGAAGTTTGAAAAGATTGACCGCAAATCTTACAGTTCAATGTTCCAATATTAGCTTTCTTATCAATTGTACAATTTATGGATTTTTCATGATTGCAGAAGAGGCAAGTAAATTGTGTATCTAATTTTTGTTTGATTTTTTTGGGTGCTTTTGCAGAACTCTTCCTTTTACCCATAACAAATACCTTTCAATTATTTGTGTGTTAACTAAATGAAGAAACTGAGGCTCTTGAGTTTGGTCAAACTGAACTAAGCTTGATCAAGGGGTTTGGTTTATTGAACTTCGCGTAGATCCCAATATATAATTTATATTGCGCATTGCACAAATTTCAAATTTTATCTCTTGCAAAAAACTAACTTTTTTTTTTTCGCAACTTGAAAGTTTTTCTGAAAGAGAACAAATTTTGTAGATAAAAACTGTTATTTTACAACGATAGAAAATTACCAATCTTCACAAAAATGCCTCCTAGAAAAACAAGATCAAGAAAAGCGGAACAAGAAAATGTTAGTAAAAATGATAACAAAGATTCTGTTCAAGCACTGGCCAAAATTTTGATAAAAGACAAAATTATTGAAAAGGCTGTTCATGCTCTTTCTGAATGGAATAAATCTCTGTCTCAAACATCGAATAAAAAAGATCTCTTTGAAACGGATGATGATGATATTCCATTGGTGTTACAGGTAACTGCTAATAGATATTTCTCTCAAAATAATATTTTGAAGCCACGTATGTTAGAGGTTCCTCATCCAATATACGATCTTGATGATATGAAGGTTTGTCTTTTTGTGAAAGATGATCTATTTGATGAGTCAGAATTAGAGAGACTTGAAATTTTAAAAGAGAAGGAATTGAAGAATTTATCTCAAATTGTGACTGTCAGAGAACTCAAAACCAAATACCATTCATACGAAGCAAGACGTAAGTTACTTTCAGAATTTGATTTGTTTTTGACAGATTCATCTATTGCAAATATGATTCCAAAGCTTTTAGGCAAAACATTCTTCTCATCATCTAAAATGCCATTAACTGTAGTGATTACAGAAAAGAAAAAATTATCAATAGAAAAGTTGACCAAAAATTTCAACAAGGCATCAAGGTCAATCGGTTTTGTTCTTCCAATGGGTACCAATACATCATTCAAGCTAGGAATGTTGGGACAAGACTTGAAAAACCTGAGCGAGAATATTTCCACCATTGCTAAATATTTAGAACAATTTCCAATACGATTAATTCAGTTGAAGTTGAATGGCTCTCCTTCCATTCCAATTTATCTGACAAAGAAAATTTATGAAAAAGAAGATATTGTTTCACCTGATAGTAAAAATACAGAAGTTAATGAAATAACATCTTCTATCTATGTCGATGGTTTGAAAGAATTAGGTTTAAATGAATCGGAGGCTGCAGCGCTTTTTGGTAACAGGAAAAGAGTTCATTTGACTGAAAAGGATACCTCTCAACCTCGTGCTACCAAAAAGAATAAGAAACTGAAGGCCTGATTGGTAAAGGTTCTTTTATACACTTGTATCTGTTTTAGTTAACTCAAAAAATCTTTAGTTTATAGAAAAATTACTCAAAAGCTTGCAGAGCAAATTGCATGCATGCACATAGAAAAACTACAAAATTCGAATTCGAGGAACTACTTGTTCGGTTTGGCCCCCCTCCCCCGTCTCCTTCCGCAGCTTGCAATATATGGAAATTTAGTCAGTATCTATCGTGATAAACATTGTTGTTAACATATCACTCAAGATCAACCATAATATTCTGCAAAATGTCATTTTGTGATAAAATGTGTCCTAAAAATCAATCCAATACTTTAATATTGACAGATCGAGAACTACTTGATTCTGAAAACCACTCCATATTAAAATCAACTATTGACGCTTTGAAAGATTTCATTAAAAGTCTCAACAATTTTTACGGAATACACTCTTGTTTACAAATTTTGCATTTGAAGTCATTTGGAAGAATTCTACTTATATTTTCAAGATCAGAATTTGCCCAATTTATTTACAGCTACTTGAAAAAATTGAAGATAAGGGTGGGATTTTCAAGAAATGATAACGTCATTAACGAATGTAGTTTGTGTGACCAAGTTGTGCTTCCAAAATCAGACTTGAAGTTATCCGTTAATGAAGACATCGATAGTTCTATTCATGAGAAACTACCTCAGAGAGACGTATGTCAAAAGCTAGAGCCTCCTGATCTACCAATTCAGATGCAGTCACCACCACCCTCTCCCTATGAAGGGTGGATCAACCAACCAGAAGATCCACCGAGTGAAACTACTATTGGTTATCATCCTAAAAAGCTTTCACATTTATTATACACCATCGATCCTGTAACCAACGAACACCGTCGTGTATTTTCTTCCTTTATCGACTCTGAGCAACCTTTATCCAATTATACGAGTGATCACGATCTGCAATATCTTGATTTGGGAGAGCCCTTAATACAAGACGAATCCAAAGATAACACCGGAATTTTCACAGGATCTTTATTCCAAAAGCAGTTATTGACTCAGGAGTCACAAATTGCACCCATCAGGAAGAAATCTAATTTCAAAATACCAATGTTAGTAATCGACCACGATGAAGCACAAAATATTAAAGGTCAGGCTCAAACGTATATGGAACACATCGACAAGTAGTAATCAGTCACAATAAGTTTGAATTTTGATTAATCCCATATCATTTTAAACCTCAAGTTTCCCAGTAAAATAATTGAAACAGTAAACATAATTGAGATAACATAAAAGATAGCTTGAGGATGATTATATCCCACTCCAATGGAGTAAACACTAAGAAATAACCAAGGGGCAATAAGATTCATGAGATTCCTGATCAATGCCAACGCTCCGAAAAATTCACCATTTTTACCTGGGTTGGCATTATATTTAAGTAAAGTTGAATGAATGACAGGGGATGCAATCGAAGAGAGTGCTGCAAGTATAACGTATATTATGATAGCATAGAATTTTGTAGTAAACGAGCAAAATAAAGCTGCAATCAATTCACTAGCAAGTGCCGTAAATATTGATGTGAGATCAATGAAATCGACATTAAATTGATCTAGATGCATTGAGACAAGTAGTTTGTTTTGGAACCAAGGATTGAATAAAGTCAAAACAATCGATCGCATCCCTGAAGCAATACCAACAAACAGTCCCAACTGAGCCTGATCGAAGTGGTATTGATATATCAAGTATAATGCTATGGGTAATGATGCACCTACACTACACATGTTAACCAATATTTCAATGATCAAAAGCAATATTGTATTGATCCGAGCAGCCATATCAATTTCTTTAGAATCATTCACGTGGGGCATAAGTGATTGAAATTCAGTAGGATGGTTTTCTGTATCGTCTACGTTATTCATTTTGGTAGCAGTTATTTTGGGTCTTGTAATCCATAATAACTTTAAAGACTGAAAGGAATCGAACAATGAGGACAAACCGATTTTGTAAAAAAATGTAGGTTTCATATCCATCTCTCTCCTTGATCTCACTGAAGCTCTGCGTGATTTGGTTCTTAATCTCATCCCACGTGATTCAGGAACAAAGAGTATTAAGATTATTAACGAAACGATAGTCAAAAATGCAGCTAATCCGATTAGTTGAATATTTGGAATATGCAATGATACTCCCAAGAAAGATGATGTCAAAGGTCCCAATGACAAACCCAAAAACAAAGCGCCGGTAAGCTTTCCTAAAGCTTGTAATCGCTCATTATCATTGACCACATCTACTGTATAAGAATTTGCCAATCCCAAAAGAACAAATATTGATCCCCCTAAAGAATCAACAGAATTTCCTAATATAACACCATAAAATGAAAAATATTTCGGTGTTAAAATGATTACCATTAATATTTTGGATACGGCCGTCATCATGAACACAAAAATAATCAATGGTTTTCTTCCATATATATCACTCATTTTACCCATTTTTGCAGATACCAAAATTTTAATGAAGGAAGAAATGAATGTGTTCCATTTTAACAAGGAAGCATTTAGTTGTTGTATTTCAGGAGAATCACAGTTTCTTAAAGAATGATTACGTAAATAACACACTCCTTCAGTAGTAAGTTTCAAATCAGCACTCATTGATATGCCAATTGAAAATGTATAGAGAAACATGATAGTTGAAATCATCAATATTGAGGGTCTTTTATACCATGCGATTGAAGAATGTCTATCCCGTTCTTCAATCAAAAGTAATGAATCACTAATTTCAGATAAAATTGAACCTGAATAATGCGGAGACACTGCTTCAGCATCGTATCCGCTACTATTATGTGTTGATTGAAATGAATTTGTGCCATACTCCCATTCAGAATGAAATGAATTTACACTGTTGGTAAAAGATCTGGATTGTGACATATTTTCAGCTTCTCCGTCATATAGTTGATCAAAATCCAGACGTGCAGCTTCTTCAACGATATCATCATTCAATGCAGCTAAATTATACGCTTGTGTTGCAGTTGGATATATAATATTTTCATGAACATTGTAGTAGTTTGGTTTTCCTGTAACTATATTGTTTACAAGATGATCTGAATTTGTACTATTTGTATCTGCTGATGATCCTAGAAGATGATTGGCAACCAAAAAATTAGACTGAGAAGTTTTAACAACTTTTTTTTTGGTCCTTGTATGATGTTTCTTGGCCATGTCCAGACTCTTTCATGGAAGTATCCAGGATAGTTCATGCAAAAGTGTAATTTTTAGGATGACGGCTTCAACTAAAGTTTAATTGTCTCCAATGTTATTACGTAAGCTTGTAAATTCTATCAAAATTCGTTATCGAATTGGCGCGAATTATTTATTGCTCGAGAAAAAGTTGTGCAAGCTTTGCAAGGTTAATAATTTGCGAGCTTTCATGTGCATGCAAGCTCTTCAACTGGCGGCTTGAATAATTTATTTGTTATTTGAAATTGTATTACGGTGGCCGGGCTTCGAGCTGGGAAGAGTCTGTCTGTTTTGAACAATAGAAGCAATTGCCAGCATAGCAAATACATTCCCATTTCTTTGCCCTATTTGACACAAGCCAGAAACTTAACTTTTGCTTTGTCTGTAGCAACATGCTTGCATCTAGTGATATTAAAGCAAAGACTATAATGGTGGTCAAGACCATAGAAGATTATACACCTCCTGATAAGTTGTCAAATGCATTACCGCTGGAAATTGGCAACATAATTTATGTTTTAAACAATAACAACAAGTTTTGGTGGGATGGGGTTGTTGTACTTGAAGATGGTGTTGTTAAACGAGGATGGTTTCCAGCTACATCCGTGAAACCATACAGAAATTTCAAATCCAAAAGTCCGGATGAAAACATAGTTGATAGACTCAAAAAAGATACTCCAACAGCAAATCCTATAAATACTAATGTAGAAGAAACTAAGGCTTTATCAACTGAATCCACAATTAGTGATCCGTTGACATCGCATACTACAAACCAAAACTCTCTGCCTCTTTCTACCTTAACATATCAACAGCGAAGGCAGTCTTTGAGGCCAAGACAACATTCACAAACTAGTAATTATAGCACTTTTAAACAGTATAAATCGTCCCCAAGTCAATCCAATTCAATTCTGGAATCATATAATAATTTATCAGATTCAAAAGATTTTCATAATATGGCAGCACCTCCCTTGACTGCAATATCCAGTTCCAACCCATCGTCATCCACAGGAGTACCAATCTTCAAAGAAAAGAATTATTTTATTTCCAGAAATGATTCTTCTGTGTCACAAACCACACAAAGTGCTTTGAATGATTCAAGACAATCATCAAAAGCTTTCACCGAGAGAAGCCTTTCTTCCACTATCAACTCGATACCCTTGATTTCTAGAGATGAAATAGCGTCATACTTTTCTACAAAATATTCCCAGTCTCAGCCTGGGTTAAACTTTATACCCATTTGGCATCCCAAATTCAATGAGAATTTTGATGTCGTTTTTCATAATAAGGCCCTGAATGTTTACTCAACTGAACCTCCTTTTATTGATGCAGATCATATAAATGATAGAACATTGTTTGAATCTGCAGAAACCATAAATATTCAAGATGAGTTTAACTACATTGATTTTGAGACAGCATCCGAGAGTAATGAAACTAATTTCAAGAAGAGCATATCCTCAAATATGCAAAAGATATCTAATCCTGATTCTTTGAGAGTAAATGTATCAGGAGCCATGTGTTCAGCAATCGCTTTTGCTGGTTTATTTAATGTGAAACCATCAGAGGTGTTTTATCTTGAGAGTACCGACTTTGTAACATGGGACACTCTAATCTCAAATTTCATTAATTCTCTTGATAATTGCATTAGTAACTTGAAAAAGCATGACAAGCTTAATTTTAATGAAGCTTTGAATAATGCATCAAATTGCTTGATTTTATATCACACAGCAGGAAGATTGTTGCAACAACAGTTGATAGATTCAAATTGCCTATCAAAATTTAGTCTAATAATCAAAAAAATTACGAATATGTTCATTCAATTTAGAATATGGTCTAATATAGCTGTAATTGCTGTTGACTCATTTGACTCATATGATTCAGTGCAATCTTTGAAAATGGAAAGTATTGATGTGAATGAGGAGAAGATAATTCAGTATGTTGAAGACATTGTCTACTACCGTAATAAGTTAGAGAAGCTTTCTTTACATCTGGCTAAACTTGTCAGTACAGTCAACTTGAAATTCTCAAACGGTATCACAGATAAATATCATCAGAAAATGCTACCTATGATTTATGCTAGGTTTTTAAGAAATAATTTTGAAGGTGGGAATTTTAGAAATAAATTTGTTTCTTTAGGCCAACAAAGTTTCTTAAATAATGATTTTAATCTGAATTCAGGTAATAGATTATTAGACGATCATGCTATTGAATCCTTAAAGTCTTATGAAAAGAATATTATTTCTTCTTTGAAAGAAGTTAAAGACATTTTATCCGAAAAACTTTCCATTAACACTCAATTGAAGAAATTTACAGAAGAAAGAAATTTGAGGCTATTAACATGCATATACCAAATGATTCCTGTAATATGTTCTTTCACTGATCTGATCGAAACTATTGATTTGACTGTTTTTGCGATGATCGATAAATTTGCGACAAAAAATTTACATTCTGATAGAAATGAAACAATTGTTAGTACTAATGAAACTGACTCCATTAAAACAGATACATTGTCTTCTTTGTCTCATCTAAAATTGGATGAATCTTTTAGTCCTAACTCATCAGAAACCAACAGATTCAATGGTAACTCTGAACTTGATAAAGAAAATTTTGAGGAAAATGATAATGATATTGAAAATGACAGTCAATCTTTTTATGATGCAACTGCTAAAGTTTTCAGGCCAATGATTCAAGAATTTTTGCAGTTGAAGCAAGCAATTCATTCATCATTTACCGATTTGATACTTGATTCTCAAACAATAACATCGGCTGACCCAGAGACATTTTTTTCGATAAGAAAAGATAAGGCGAAATTATCTAAAGAAAATAAATTGGGAGTTATTGCTGATTTGATGCTTGAAAAACTTGAGAAGATTGATGTTGAATTATACAATGATGGTCTTTATACATCTGATTCGTCTTTGAAACTTTTTGAAACTATTAAGCTTACAAAAGAAAGAATTAATTTGATTATTGAATCTGTTATCCAGTTGAAAGATGAACGCACGAATATTTTGAATTACTGTTCTAGGTTAATGAATTCTGATTTTAACATTGCTTCATTATTTATTGCAGAAAGACATAATACCTTAGTGTCAAAAATGAGCCAAAGCTCACAAAGCTTCAAGACCAACTCTACCACTTCCAATGATAATTTTGACTCACATCATAGGGAAGACAAGGTTCTACATGATGATTTCTTTAGCAGTTCAAATCCTCTTACTGAATACAATGTCAATGTTGCGAATTCAAACGTTCCCTGGTTTTTAAGAATTGATAGGGATCATCAAAATTTAGTGTACGATGCTTCCACTTTGAAAGGTGGAACCGTGAAGGCACTGGTGTCAATTTTGGTGAACCCATTAGAGCAAAGTGATCAGCTATATGAAGAGACATTTCTTTGTTTTTTTTCGACCTTTACCAAACCCACTAAATTGTTTGAGTTACTCATAGACAATTATTTTCTGACAATGCCGGAAGCATTAAGCTATGAAGAGTATGGTATTTGGCTTGAACAAAAATTGAAGCCACAGCAACAACGAGTACTTAATGTCTTTCATAAATTATTTACGTGCTATTGGTTGGTTGACTACACTACTTCAGATCTCATACGTATATGGGATACTTTTATAAATGAGGCGCAGCTAGAAGATGTTTCACTAACCGATGTTGCCAACAAAGTTTTCACTTTTATTCGTCAAGAAGATTACTTCAAATATTTCAATTTGATAAACGATAACCCCAAGCATCTACCTATGTCTCCTATCACTTCGTCTATTTCAAAAGCTAAAATTCAAGATTTAGGTGTCACATTTGTAGCTAGTCAAATAACAGCAATCCAGGCATTCTACTTTAGGAAGTTGAATTTATGGGATTTATTAGGTCGATCCTACAATTTTGTTAAAGTTTTGAAGAAAAAAAATGATAAAGGAAATTTCATCAACTCTAGGGACCCATTGGGAACGAAAAACTTTTCTATTTTCATAAGAAACTGCAATCATCTAACGCACTATACAACCTATATGATTTTAAAAAGTTCTGAACTAATGGAAAGAGTTGAAATAATAAAGTTTTTTATTTCAGTAGCCGAAAAGCTACTCCAGTTGAAGAATTATTCTTCAATGACTGCCATAATTAGTGGGCTAAGTTCCACGAGTGTTTCTAGATTGAAAAAGACGTGGGAAAAAGTTCCTGAGAGTTTCGTTTCAAAGTTTCATAAAATGGATAATTTGATGTCAATAGGGAAAAATTACAGCGAGTACAGAAACATAATAAAGTTTGTTGAAGCCGATAATGACGCTTATTTGCCTTTCTTGGGAATGTATTTATCAGATTTACGTTTCACTACTGATGGAAATCCTGATTGGTTAAGTACTAAAAAGGGCACAAAAGGGATTGTTAATTTCAGTAAACGAATGAACATAATGAAAATTATCAAAGAGGTTTTGAACTTTAACAAAACTTTATATAATATTGAACTTGACTTGAATTTTTCCAGGTACATGTATGAGATGTTCAATCAACTACCTGATGATGAAAAGTTGTATGAATTATCAATAAAAATTGAACCAAGAGTTAGTTTGCTCAAATCTAAGGCAAAGATAAGTAAAGGTACCATTGATAGTAGTACATTTTCTATCCGAAGTTCTGACATTTCTGATCCATTATTCATAAATGAAACTAGCTCTTTACAAAAGGTGCAATCAAATCTCAAGTCTTCCAATACCCTTTTGGATCAAAACAAGCTTAGGTCGTACAGACCTCTTGTTTCCATGGTCAATTGTCCTCCAAATGATAACGAATCAGAATTTTTTGAAAAATCATGATGGTATTCTCATATTCACATTAAACTTACTCGCGTGAGGACGAGAGTACGGTTTATAATATGTAGTATTTAATAAAAAGTACATAGCTATTTATTAGTTTACATATTCATAAACTGGCTAAACAAAATTGGTGCAATTCAGCACGTAATTGACGTAACTGTCTAACTGCCGAATCCAACGATTTGTTCAGCTCTGTTGACGCAGAATGGGGTATATAAATAGCAAGCAGTTCTTCATTTTGAAGATCAGTTTCAGGATCTTCACTATACATGTTTGAATGTATGGAGTTGATGAAAATACTGCTTTCATAAACAAATGCAGTAGGGAAGTTTTTTAATGCTATTCCAGAGTTTATAAGGGCCATATTGACACTATTATGAATCAAAGATAATAAATCGATGAATTTGGTTTGATGATCAGTATTTATCAGATTGACAAATATATCAATGGTAGATTTTGGGTAGTTACTTAAAAGTATGAGATTTGAGCAAGCTGTTTCTAAAGTGGATAATATAGTCGACTCGGTTATCTGGTGTGGGAGTTCTACTTCCGTTGTTTTGTTTAAAGAATCAACAGTAGACAAAAATGGAGACGCTTGAAAAGTAATCTTTACAATAGCTTTAGAATTGAAAGTACGTTTGAAAGATGGACGAGGGCCATAGACTGATGACAATAGTAAGTTATTTCCTGATTGAATGAATGAAGAACCTGTTGCTGTAGGAATATTGGAAAGTTTAATGAACAATTTTTGTGTCTGAAGACTATCTGACTCCTCATCCATAGAAGTTGAAAAGGTCAACGGTATTACATTGGCCGGACCCAACCTTCTTCTTCTATCGATGGTAATCATGAGTTAATTGATTATAGGTTTTCGAGAATGAAGACTATTTTAACCTTGAGATATGTCTTTAGAAACAAAAAATTTCGTTCCTTCACTGTATTACACTCGATTCTTTATGATCAAATTTTAGCTCGCGACAAATTGGTGATCGGTCGATTCTTTTTAAGATGCTGCACGCATCAATTTGTGTTTTGTTGGGTTAGTACTGACGAGGTAAGTTGACACGTTATAGCTTCAACTATTTGATATCGTTTGAAGATTTGACACTTCGAAGAATGAACTCAGTTGTGCCATGTTATGTGAATGCGCTAGATAAAGGTGTTTCTCTAGTATCACCATATTTAAACGGTAAGCAGCTTCGTCAACTTGACGAAATATGTACTTGGTTGAAACAACATGACAAGACTATATTGTATTCAACAGTTGGTGCAGTTACTTTAGGAACTCTTTATTTGCTTTTGGGAACAAAAAGAAGGCCCAGGAAGTCGAAGAAAAATAGTTTGTCAAGGAAGGTCAAAATAAAGAAAGAGCCAAGCGTCAAGATAGATCCTGTTCAAAGTGGAAAGGAAACAATAGCTACAACTAGAAAGCAACTTTATGACGTATATGCTCCACTTGTAGAACAATTGGAAAAAGATGCTGCGAGTGAAAGGGAAAGTGGACTGCATCAAAAGCCAACCAGCTACAAGGAGAGTACTGGATACCGTAAACTTTTTCTTAACGAATCTTTGTTGAACTTGCTATTAAAGCTCGATGGTGTTACTCCTGAATTGCGTAGTGAAAGAAAAGCTGCAGTAAAGGAATTACAAAACTATTTAAAAAGGGTTGATGCAATTAAACTCAAAGAGGTTATAAATGATACTGATTGTTGACCTCAGAAGCGTGTCTTAAAAGTGTAAAGTTCTTTCAGTATTAATGAAACACAATCGTAATATTGATGTATAATATATGATATTATGAGAAAGTCAGAGCGAGGTTAATGCATTAATTTTTGTTTCTGCATGATTGATATATTGAATCATTATTTTTTTTTTTTGAGAAAACTTTCTACTCTATTTACCTTCAGTTTTGCTACTATACAACTCATTGTTGAAAAATAGTTGTTAATGAAGGAAAATACTCTTTTTAAGCTTGATCTTTTGCAAAGCTACTATCTGCAAAAACCAGCGAGATTTAGAATCACGAAACAAATATTGAGATCAGATAGGTTTCATGGTCAAGCTCAAAACAAAGAAAAGCACCAAAAACATAGACACAAACTTTTACAACTGTCTCGTGATGAAGCTCGTAAATTGATCCAAGAACTGCAAGAAGCAGCTTTTAATAAAAAGCTTCATTTTGTGAGAACGAACCTGATTCGGGCAGCTATCAAGACTTTGAAGAAGGAAAGACAAAGATATTTGAAGGATCAACATAAACTTCAACTTATTGATACACTTTTGCAAAAAGATTCCTCCTTACTTCATGAGAATCTTAATCACAGAATTTTTAAAAGGTTGCTTAAAAATTTTCCCAGCAAAATCAACATCAAAGACAATATTTTCGAATGTGTCCCATCGTGCTCAATAGAATTCATCAAAACTATGAAGGATAATAACCCATATAAAACTAACCCACCCGAAATAAATGATCTATTGTCCAAAGTTTTTGCGGAAAAGGTTGTGAAGGAAGCAATTGAACATATCGATACTATGGAAATTGTATGGGGTCCGAAAACATATAAACAAGATACAGCTTTCAACGGGTCCAATGATGAAGAACTGGCGAACTTTGAAGAGAATCTAATTTTGTCAGATGACGTTGAAAATAAAGGTGTTGGCATCGCTGAAGGTGAATTATCCACTAACTATGATGATTTATATGAGAGCTATAAATCCTCAATAGTTGCTTCCTCTGACGAGGAAAATGATCAGGTTGATAAATTTGTATTAAATCCCTCAGTAGATTATAATGAAATTACAGACGAAGATCCAAGTGATTTGGATGAAGTTGAAAATGAGACAAAATTAGATACAAATGAAGATGATGACAATTCCAAAATATCTACTAGTATATCTAAGAAGAGATCATTACAGGATGATGATTTTTTCGCAGATCCTGATCACAATTTGCAGAGTTCATCAAAGAAAATGCAATTGCCGGTACTAGCAACAGGTTACTATTCTGGTGGGGAGAGTGATGTAGAAAAAGATGACTTAGTTGATGAAATTACAAAGACACGAAAAAATAGACGTGGTCAGCGAGCTAGACAAAAGATTTGGGAGAAAAAGTATGGTAAAACAGCAAAGCATGTCATTGAACAGCACGAAAGATTCAAATCTGAAAGGGAGAGATTGAAGACAGAGTATGAAGAACGTCAACGAAAAAGAGAAGCTAAACAAAAGTGGAGAGAAGAGAGAGAGCACATGAAGGAAGAGAAACAAATAAAGAAAGAAGATATGTCTAATTTTGTCCATCCTTCATGGGAGGCGAAGTTAAAAGAACAAGAAGCTTTGAAAACTGCTAAATTTTCAGGTAAAAAGATTACTTTCGATTGATGTGATCAATTTATTACATATGTCACTGACTGAGTATGAAATATGTAAACCTAAATAACCTAAATATTCATTTCCATAGATATACGTGTTGAGTCTTGGTCAAACGAAGGTTACCATTGATTCAATTTAGCCATTAACATATATTATAATATGCACTTTTAAAAACCCTCAAATCTGAACTAGCAATATCGCTCAGAAAATCGAATATTTTCCATCATCAAATTCATCAATTTCCAAAACTTACGTAACACGGTAGTAATAGAGGTTTATGATATTGAGGAAATCAATATATTCACTTCTAAGATTTGGATCCAGATGTCAAAGTATGACCACATTAAAGCCAGATGTCACACGATTTAAGAATCCCAAGATTGAACTAACCCAAACTGAACAAAAAATTGTGAACATCTTGAATTCATATACTGAAGTTTACAATTGTGAACATAGAAACAGACCTATTACTCTCAGAATTACCGGAGGCTGGGTTCGTGATAAGCTTTTAAAACATCCAAGTCATGATATAGACATAGGTATTGATAACTGTTCGGGTGAAACCTTTGTGTTGGGACTAAGCAAATGGTTAGACAGAGAAAATGATAATAAGGATAAGAACAATGAAGAAAATGATAAGAATCGAGAAAGTTTGAAGATTCATAAGATTAAACAAAACCCAGATAAATCAAAACATCTTGAAACTTGTACAACAAAACTTTGTGGTCTTGATATCGATTTTGTCAATCTAAGAAGTGAGTCGTATACGGAAAAATCAAGAATTCCCACGATTACTACAGGAACAGCTATAGATGATGCATATCGTCGTGATGCTACTTTGAATGCAATGTTTTACAATTTAAAAACTATGGAAATTGAAGATCTTACTGGTAAAGGTTTCCAGGATCTGAGAGATGGTATTCTTCGTACACCTTTGGAACCTAGAAAAACATTTTTAGATGATCCATTGCGATGTTTACGATTGATAAGATTTGCATCAAATTATGGATTTAAATTCGATGATGCAACACTCATTGCCATGAAGGATGAAGATTTGAAAGCAGCTTTGAAAACAAAAATTAGCAGGGAAAGGATCGGTGTTGAGTTTAGGAAAATGATCATTAACAAGAGAGGATTGATCGGTACTTTAAACGCATTAGAACTTCTCAGAGCTGTTCAATTCTCTTGTATTTTTGACTTGGGAGATACTAAAATAGATCAATCATGGATTGATGATCACAAAGAGTTGTTATCGTCTGATATTTTGCAATCAATTGATAAAATTATAGAGTATATTCCTCTCTTTCTTAAAAATGACTGCAATTTACTTGATAAATGTTTGATGAACGATGAGAACAAAATACTCCTCTTTTTCATTTCACTGATTCTATCAAAATGGAGGAATATGAAAGTCAAAGTCGGTAAACAAGAGAATTATGTCACTTACTATTGTGTAGTAAATGGACTTAAGCTGTCATCTAAGCTTGCTGAACATGTGTCCTTGATTGTTAGTAATTTAGGGATTACAAAAGAGTTTGTCAATAATTTTCCAACTAAAAGAAGTGAGATAGCAAAAGGATTGATCTTGCCATTCCAAGATAAATGGGAACTAAATCTTGTTATTAACTGCGTTTTGGATGTATTTGAAAATGGGGATATTGATTCTATTGTTGCAACATACACGAATAGCATTAACTCAATTTACCAACTAAAACTACAGGATGCTTATAAAGAGCAATTATTACTAAATGGTAAGGATATAATGGCCACATTCAATAAAAAGCCTGGTGCGTGGATCAAACCGGTGACAGAACAACTACTTGAATGGCAACTAGACCACCCTGAAAGTTCTAGGGACGATATGATTGAATATATTAAAACTATAGATATATAATTAGTTTAAATCTTAGTTTCCTTAACACCATGTTTCCAGATTGAAACGTATGGAGTAACACCATCTTCTCTGTAGTTCATTAAGACAATCATAGCATCAGGATCCATAGATTCACCAGTAAAGAATTCCCAGTCCTTGAAAGAACCAATAACCTTCTTAACATAGCTAGCAGCACCCTTTTCAAAAGTTGCAACAGCATCTGGGTCGGTTTCTGCTAATTTAGCTTTAACAGATTTCATATAACCCTTAATGTAAGTTAAAAATGACTTTTTGTCGAATTGAGTTGGTTGTAATCTGAAAGAATAAACAACATTATTAACGGTTTCAACACCATCATCTAAATCATCATCAGCACCATCTGCGGAAGGGTTACCACCAATATCGACATCACCACCAGCAGAAACTTGGACCATCTGGCAGTCAGCTTCGTAGACAACGTCATCAACTAATTTGATGTCATAAGCATCAGATAATAATTCATCGCCGGAAAAAAGATCAGTGTAGATAATCATTGTATAAATTTATTGGAATTAATTACTTGCAGAATAAAGAAGCAGAATTGTAAAGTCTTTAAATTTTAATAAACTACACTAACTACCAAATTGAACAAACTGGTTGTTGAAAATTTTGCACATGCGTGCATGCACAGTACCAGGCCTGCACAAATTTTAATATTGCAAATTTTGGGATCGATCTGGGGACCACGAACCATCAATTTGAGAAATCAGAGACTAAAAAAATCTCTTGCAAGGCGAAGCTGAAAACAATTTTTTGGTGCACGGGGTTTTTATGAACATGAACCTCTTGCAACTGACTTAAGCTTGGACATATAGAAGAGTAGAGCGTAGATATAATATGAATGTACTTTGGTTTGTATCAAATCAAGATGTAATTGCCGTTTCAACCTGATCAACAACATTATCAATGGTATCTTTTGGCAGGCTAAGATTTTCATTGTCATTTCGTACTGTGGCACCTATATCAGTATCACATATATGACCAGGATGGATAGTGGTGACCTTTATTGATGTTTTATTCTTTAATCTCATCCTTTCTGTTTCCAGGGCGATTATGTCGGAAAAACGACTCAGTCCTGCCTTGGATGCACTATATATTGAAGTTCCAACGAGATTATGTTTTAGCTCGGACTTTCCAATAACTGATGATATATTGACTATATGAGCGTTTGTAAGTTTCATCTTGTGTACATTTCTCAGGAAGAATTTAGAGAGTATAATCGGTGATAACATATTTGTGTTGATTATCTCTTGAATCTCGGTAACTGGTGTATTTATGAGTAGCCGGGCTTGTGATAATCCTGCGCAATTAATCAGAATATTCACAGACTTTACTGTAGGATACAAATCATTTTCAATGAATTCTGGCTTAGATAAATCAAATTTAACGTAATCGTGCTTTTGATTTTTTACATTGAAATGACGATTCAAATATTCAACGTTCTCCTTCAAAAGTTTCTCATTTCTTGCTAAAAGAGTTACCTTACAGCCAAGATAAGATAACCGTTCTGCAATTGCTTTTCCTAATCCCTTTGAACCACCAGTTATTAGTGCATGCTGATTGTGGAGTGATCTTGTTATCATTTTGACCACCAAAACATTAAAAGTTAAAAAAAATCAATTGAAAGTTATTCCTGAGATATACCACCTGTAAAAGTTTTGAAGTTTCTCTACAGCGGTTTTTTTAGAAACACAAATGCAAAAGTGAAATCAATTTTGCAAATTTTAATTATGATATTTTTACAAAGATATATGGAAATTGATTCCGAACTACAATATACTGATACTTTATTAGGTTGAGCTCTGGGTATATGCTTGGTAACCTAATAAACACGACTTTACTTTACGATTTCGTGCGAAAAGATTATTTATCAAACTATATTCTATACAGCATAGTACCAAGAGCTGATCTCAAGTAGAGAAGAATTTGGGATAACAAACTGTGGCTATGATTATTTTCACTTATTCACTTTTTTTTTTTTGATGATAATGCAACTATCCTCTAAACTAATGGACCTGTCTATATATTTGACAATCTTGACATCAAAACCTCTTTTCTCCATGGCATACTTCCTCGATTCATCCAAAATTCTTCTCATTTTCAGTCCCACTTTTTCCCTTTGTTGGTGAGACAACAAAGAATGATGTCCACCGACAACATCACTCGGAACCCCACTTCTTATACCATTGGTGGCCCAAGCAAACATTTTCTTGAAATAAACAAAATTAGAACGAGTGATTCCAAACTTTTTCAAGTAATCTTTGGAATCTTCTAGTAACCATTCATATTTGCAACAATGTCTACAGCACATAGCAATAACACAACCTCTGAAATTGAATTCTGGAGTGTTCTCAATCGTATTCAGCAAACATCTCAAGGTGAGGTCAGTTGCGACTCCACACAGGTGTTTGGAAATTCCAATAAAGTTATGGGATCCAAAAGCACTGAGACTCGCAGCCAGTTTCAGATCCTTAATATCAACTTTCAGTCTTCGAATTTCGGAGTTCTCAATTTTATATTCCTCCATATCAGCAATCATTTTTTTATCAAATTTCAGTCTAGGCACGGCTCTGTCAATCAAAAGATATTGAGGTCTGTATTCTTTGCAAACTTTGAAAATTTCTGTCATTGCTTTGTTATGATAACGGCTAAATTCGGCTCGTCCGCATCCAAATTCAACAATCACAGCATCATTATATATTAAATCGTTGTCAATCAGTTTTTGAATCAAACTGCTTTGTTGCAAAATATGTTTCTGATTGGATACTTCTTCTAATCTAGTTTCTAAACCTTTTATGTACATTCCATCTTCAAGGGTCAATTCGTGGCTGAACAATTCATCATATTTTGCTGTAACTTCGTTTGTAAACTGTCTCCAATCATTTTCATTAATGGGAAACTCTGAAGTTTCATATACATCGACATCTTGCAAATTATAGTTTACACTGAACCATTCGCATGTCTCCTCTTTATGTTTGATTTCAAGTTTCTCTTTTACAGCATTGCAAATTTTTAGATGTTTGATCAAACGATTCTCCCATACTGTGTGAGTCGGATCTGCAGGACAAACAACACGTTTGATAAGTTGGCCATTTTTTCTCTGTTTGCTGATATTGAATTCCTTTTGAGATGAAGATTCAACTTTGTTAATGTGAGCGAAACAATAGGTTTGACCTTTTCTTACTTGAAGACCACATTGTTTATTTTTCTTATTTGGATGTATATAGCTGCACCTGTTATCAATCCTTTGTTTACTCTTCTTTTCAAAATCCATAGTTGTTTGCTGAAAGTTCAGGCTAATTAGTGTTACTTTTCTGCACTGGTATCAATCAATGAGAAAATTTCTGAGCAGTCGATGGATCTATAAAAAATAAAATCAACAGATCTACTTTCTTGTTAGAAGTTTAGTTTTATTTACAAGTTACTTTGGTGAATACAAAAAATTTTATATGCCAATGTTGAATCCATAGAAAGATTGGCGATTAGATCATGTCAAATTCTTTCCATTATTTTGGAGAAAGGATGTAACACTTGAGTAAAAACCCCACTACTTATTTCATACAGTAATGAATACTAAGAAACCACTTGAAGCTAATTAGCGCCAGATGAACTGAGGGTAAAACCAAAGGTATTTTTGGATATTGCATGGTGAAAACAAATATATATACTTAAGAATGTCAAAGTTATCGTTTCTAATTAATTTCAGATCTGATACGCATACTATAAGTATATACATCCTTCTGTATAAAGTACTGATAAATTTATTTATATAACTAAAATAATCGGACTCACCAATGGGTTTCAAAAAGTTTCAAATTTTATTGGAGACAATTGCATGGTAATATGCTTTATTTCTTCTGGATCGAATTTTCTAAAGTTCTTATATGAGCTTCCATATTTCTAATTGTTTTCTGTAAAAGTAAAATGTCGGAAATTATTGCATTGGAGGAAGATTTGTACTCGTCTAAGAGATAGTAGTAACAACCAAAGCCGGTGATTGAAACACCGGCAAAAAATCCGAAAAGAACACCTTTGAGAGAAGCTGGGGTGGTGGTAGACGTAGATGCAAATCTCTTTGTTTGAAAAGTTCTTGGTAGTGATTTTTTAATGGTATATGCAAACATTATAATTTAAAGAAAGCTTTGTGGTTGATATGCAACTATACACCAAACTAATTACTAAATGATTATAACAGGTTAAAAGATTATAGTCAAGATCTCACAAAAGGTGGCCCTCGAATTTTGTTGGTTGAAGCTCAACCATATATTATTTCAAGCGATGAGAATAAACGATATACTGATCGAAAAATGCCTGCAATTTAACATTCGTATAGAGGAGTAAATCTGATTAAGATGAATTACAAGATATAAAAATACTTTTATAAGGTTTAATCAAACAAACCAAAACCCATGTCATCATCTTCAGATTCTTCGTCTTCTTCTGGTTCTGCAGCTGCAGATTCAGAAGCTGCAGAAGCTGCAGCTGCAGCTGGAGCAGCAGCAGCGTATGCTTCTGGGTTTGCAATTCTGTCCTTAATTTGTTCAGAACCTTCAAAGGTGTAGTCAGTTGCAACAGATAATGCTAAAACATTTTTGTAAGTATTAACAATTTGGTGAGAGACCGCAGCAACAGTTGGGTAACCAGAGGCTAAAGAAATTTGAGTAATTGCAGAAACTGCAGAAGAAAAGTGACCTAATAATTCTTCGTCGGTAATATCTAAGATTGAAGCTGGGAACAAATTACCTTCATTGAAGACTTGAATAATAGCTAAACCATAGGTGAAAGGAGAGATGTTCAACATGTTCAATAAAGATGCTTCAGAAGGACCAACCTTTTGGTCTGCTTCTAAGATCTTAACATCGTTGGTAATTTCAATGGTACCTCTTGCAATCTTAGTTGGAACACCTAAAGCTTGGAAGAAAGAAGTCTTACCTGGTTCCATACCAGTGTTACCTGCTGGAACCCAAACATCAGCTGGAGCAATAGCACCTGCTCTTGCTGGTGCAGCAACCTTGTTTTCTAAAATGACATCTTTAACAAACTTCAAGTCAGCGTTAGTGAAGATAAAACCAATGTTACCTCTAACTAATGGCATCAACTTTTCATATTCTGGGAATTCAGAAATGAAACCTCTCATTGCTCTTCTGACCATTGTGTTCTTACCCATCAAAACAACTGCTTCTTTTCTCAAAGCCTTTCTGACTTCGTGCATTTGTTGAGAAGAGACATTATCGACACCAACAACGAAGACAGATTTATATTCTTCAACTAATTGTCTTAACTTGGTGAAGTATTGTGCTTTCTTTTCTTTAGTAGCTCCCATTTCGTTTGTATGATACGTTAGGCTGTTTAAAGCTGACTAAGAAAAAAAAAACTAAAATTTAAAACAGTAATTAGGGTACAAAAATTGTAAAAGTAATAGTTTTCACACAACCTTTCATTCCTCAATGGAAGTTTTCATTTTTCAACAAAGTGTCGCGAGGTCAACTGTTGCGTTTGAAACGAGGGTTTCCTTCGAGGGTTTAGCCTATCATATATATCGCGTGATCCGACGCGGATCAATTCTTGTCTTTAATCTGTATCATTTCATCAAGCATAGTTGACATAGTGTCGATGGCCCAATAGATTCTAGATCTAAGCTTCTTTCCTTTAATGAAGTTACTTTTTCTTAACTTGTCGTTTATGAAGTATCGCAAACCTTTCATCAATAATGGTTGTTCTTCGCATTTTGCGATAAGCTCTGCCATAACTTTACCTGTATAATGTATATTTTCATGCTTCTTTCTGCTACCTACACCGAACTTCACAGATTCGGAATGTTTTGCAACGATATCAAATATGTTTATTATCATTATTTCAAGAAATAACTCCACATCGGTGGTGACAGTAAGAAAATTGACAACTCTTAAGACGTTAAGGGGTAAAGCGCCCTCTCCGATAAGGAAACCAAAAAAACGGCCCATATTTAAAATCTTCCAAAGTCGTTCATCATCAGAAGAATCCAAAAGAATTGTTGTGGTAGTTGATTCTTCATTATCAATCTCTTTAATGAAATCCCAAAAATTCAATTGGAAGGCTCTTCTAATCGAATGTTCACCGCTTAACTTTTTAGCCAGAAAAGAATAATATGGGTTGTAATTGATTTCCATCGTTGCACAATGCATTAAAATATTAGGAATCTCTAACTTTTGGGATTTTTTCAAAGAGAGCTTCTCGAGCTTCATAAATGCGTCCATAAAATCCTCTGCAGACATGATGGAAATAAAAATAGCCCTTCTAACATCTGTATTCATCCTGCATTGTTTGGCGAGTTCCATCCAATTTACATCATTACTTTCGTTCAATTCATCATCAAACCCTGAAATATCATTTTCTACAGGTTTTGAGGTCGTATCAATTCCTTTCCAAGCAGATCCAATTAACCACCACTTACCACGTACTTCAATATTCTCAATGTCATCTAAAGATACTTTTATAGGATCAAGGTTTCTGCCATTATTGATTGAACCAAGCTGTTTCTTCAATCTGTTGATCATGGGTAGTGAGTTATTATTTTCCATGTTTTTCAGTCTATTGTTCCTCAAATCAGTTATTGTGTCTACTAGAAATCGTGATCTAGTTGTTGTTTCAATACCTTTCGTTTCATTATCTTTAAGAGACTTGTTTAATAGAGTTATAATCTCATTTAAAGCTGAAGTGTCATCTGTTCTCAACTTTGAGCCACAAGATTTGATAAGCTTTAGTAAAACGTCAGTTTTTAATTCTGTTGGATTTTTAATTAGCTTTTCTTTGATAATGTCATAAATTAATTCGGAGCCTACTAAGTTTAATGTGTAAACGTAACCAATATAACCAATGACATTTAAAACACCAATATTAGTTCTATCATTTGACTCTATCTCTTTGATAAATTGCTCAACCAATTTCTGAACAATAAATGCACCAAATTCAACACCTTGAAGTTTATATAATGCAACAATGGCAGCAGCATAAAGAATCAAAAAACTCTCTAACATTGGGGTAGATATGAAGATTGATTGCCTCAGCACTTTCAAAATAGCTTCATTGACAAACCTTCTAGGATTATCATTATATACATTATTTAACTCAATAATGACATTACTGAAAGTCGGTTCTGATAACTTATTGAAAGGTCCTTTAATCATTCTTAAAATTTGTTTCATTTGATCAGAATCTTCTTCAGTACTGTCTTCAAGTCTTTTAATTCTGATAGCTGGAGGTACGTATTTGGACCCCTCTTTAGTCGCTTCCAACTCAGCACCGGGTGCTACATAAGGATTTTCCTTGGCATGAGGACCTTCATTGATCTCCAACTCTGATTCTAGATCTGAATCCGATTCTAAATCTGAACTTCTTTCAATTCCATACATTTCTCGTAATAGTGCTTTGTCATCTTCATCTAAATCATCTTCATCATCGAAATCATCAGAGTTGACCTGATCATCCTCATCAACGGTAATGTCACAATTTTTCTTCGAGTGATCTTGCTGTCTTTTCTGTTCTGAACGATTGTCATGATCTGATTCGCTCAACTCAATCCCTTCCAGCAATCCTCCAATGAAATCATCTTCGTCTTCCCTTTTCAGTTTATCTTTTGGGTTAATTCCCAACTTTTTAGCATAATAAGCCATGTCTTCTTCCTCTTTCAGTGACGCCAATTCATCAAAGCTAAATTCATTCATCGGGCCCTGTGTTTTGGTTTTATCACTATCTCTATCTGTGGCATCAAAGACTTCGTATTTATCCATAAAATCAAGACCATCAAAAAGACCGCCAATAATGTCATCTTCTCCATCTTTTCTTAATTTCATACCTTTGCCTTTGTCAAGCTTCAGTTTGCTTGCATAGTATTTGAGATCATCGAGATCAGTATCATTACCAGTAGGTGTGACACTATCGGGTGAGACATTATGATCTGAATTCAGTAGTTCATCATCACTTGATAAACTATCATCTTCAAAGTCACTCTCTCTAACAATTTTGATCTTTGAAGTGCTCTTTCTATTTCCTTTTAAGGCTGAAAGCTTTTTCATTATATCTTCTTCTTCGTCTTCTTCTTCGTCTTCTTCTTCGTCTTCTTCTTCGTCTTCTTCTTCCTCTGGAAATTGCTTTATGGTTGAGTCAATCTTGCGAAAAATATCCCCTTCACAAAGTTTACTGTCTGTGATTGTAATTGCAGCAGGTGTTCTCAAAACGCCATCCTTCTCGTTTTCTTGATCAATAAACTCATCGTCTATATCAGACAATGAATCATCATCAATCTCTTCCTCCTTGACGATCTTGATAGTGGACTTCGAAATTTTGTTTCCCTTCAAGGCAGCCAACTTTTTCATAATGCTGTTTTCCACATCATCGCAGGCTACGTTTTCTGCTATATCTGAGTCATTTTGTCCGCAACTATTTGGGAGAGCAGAACTTTTCTCCATATTGTTACTTGTTGACATCTTATTTCCATCTTTCAAAGAAGCTGCAATATCATCATTGAGTACTTTTTGGGGCTCGTCTATCTTGTACTCACCCATTTGCACTTGCTTCAATTGCTTTATTTTTTGTATTAGTTGACTAGTATTTTCTTCATCTTGCTCATCCTGAAAATCAAGATCAGATTCATCTGGAAAAGATTCACTACCATCAGACTCGATATCAAATTTATTTTGAGATATTCTCGACTGTTGTTTAGCAAGTTGAGCTTTGTGACTTTTGTTCATGTCTTTTGGTTCCCCTTGGAAATCTGCTTTTTTTTTAAAAGTCGATTTCTTGATGTTTCGACTTTCTTGACTTTCCTGGTTAGTGACCATCTGGTGACGTTTTTCAAACCTTTGAATCAATTTTGTTTTACCCTCAATCTTCTTTAGCTTCTTACTCTGGCGTTGCAACTTTCGGTTTTCTTTACGATGAAGCACCGAAGATCCTTTTATTTTTTGACGTTTGGTAAATCTTTCATCTTCTTCGTACTTTTCATTACCTCTAATCGAATCTAATATTGATCCCGGAATATTGATTCCATGTTTCTTTTTGTTAATTGACATAGAGAGTTCAGTTTGTAGTTATTACACAAACAATTTTGGGGAAAATTTTCTTATTATTTAAGATGGAATTTGAAAAATATATATTGTAAAATTTGGAACGCACTCGGCCTTGATCATTAAATTTGTGCATAATAATTCTGCACATCCAAAATTACATTACATGTGGGGAAGTGTTGCTCTATTACAGCTGTTACTACCAACTATTCCTTTTAAAATTATAGAAGGATGAATAAAAACGAGATTTTCAAACTTGTAAGTGAGTGTGTTTTGTTAACAACAGCTTCCTTTTCTGTGTACTATGTTCTATCATCCTTTCTTGGGGATCCAAGTCACAGAACAAATGACGAGCGTGATCGTACTTCCAAGCATCTGGCAGCATTGAAAAACAAATCACCAGAGATGAAAAAGGTACTTTCATTGCTTTCAAACTATGAAAAAATAATGCTAGCATATTTGGTTCCTTCAGAAGACATTGATGTTCAATTCAAAGACATCGGTGGTTTGGAAGATATTGTTGGAGATTTACGTGAGTCTGTCATTTTACCCTTAGTTTACCCACAATTATTCAGACAATATGGATCACTATTAGCTGCACCAAAGGGTGTTTTACTCTATGGACCACCTGGATGTGGTAAGACTATGTTGGCAAAAGCGTTAGCAAAAGAAAGTGGGTCTAATTTTATCAGTATCCGGATGTCAACAATAATGGATAAATGGTTCGGTGAAAGTAATAAATTAGTTGACGCTTTGTTTAGTCTAGCAAACAAGTTACAACCATGTATCATTTTTATTGATGAAATTGATTCCTTTTTAAGGGAAAGGAGCTCAACTGATCATGAAGTGACCGCTACTTTGAAGGCAGAGTTTATGACGCTTTGGGATGGTTTGGTAAGTTCTGGGCGTGTTTTGGTTTTAGGTGCTACCAATAGGCCTGGAGATATTGATTCTGCCTTTTTGAGGCGTATGCCCAAGCGATTTAGTATTGGTTTACCAAACAATGAACAAAGGCAAAAAATTTTAAAAAAGCTTTTATCTGACGTAGAAGTAGAATGTGATGTCAAAGATTTAGCAGAAGCAACTGAAGGAATGAGTGGATCTGATTTGAAGGAACTTTGTAGAAATGCAGCTGTGAATTCTACTAGAGAATACATTAGAAAACATTTGCTGTATGAAGATGGCGAATTAGCTAACCAAACAGGAGGGATTACACTCAGGCCTTTACGTTTGAAAGACTTTTTAGATGCTATGGATCCCGAAAAAGTTATGAGACTCAAATCAGTCAATGACTTGGATTGAATTACATATATTTATAGTTGTATCCTGAGTAATCCAAACAGCGGACATGTTATTGTCTAACCTAAGATTCTGCAGGAGCCAAGTCTCTGATAATTTTCAAGAAACAAGACAGAATTATTCTAGGCCTCGCTTTGAATCTACACACCACAATACAGATGTGTAAATCTTCGAAGAGGTCTTGCTTTGAAAAACAAACAAAGAAAAAAAAATGTGGGAAACAAAATGCTTTATTTTTTATTTTGGCGGGCCAAATTGCTAGCTTATAGCTTACAATTTACAAATTCTTTGCATTATTTTTTTCTTGAAATTTGACCGCGATAAAATTGGTATTCTATATCAGCTTACATTGAGGGTTTCCAATCAAAGCAAGCTTGTATATATGTACTATATATAAGCTAAAAGAAAAAGGAATCATAGAGTCAACATTCGCTGTTTTCAATGTCTCTATTATTGGAATAAATGTCTGTATCTATTACTCATAATCTAATTAGCGATTAATAGTGCCGCTGAAAAGCAACTCCGAAGTATGATTGAGGGACTACTCAGCCCGTTGATTTGAACACCTTGCATGTTCATCATAGATAAATTTTTTGTAAAATTATCTACTAATATTGCACAATATGATAATGCTTTTGCCTAGATGGCTTTCAATTAGTTAACCACTATCTTTTACTTGCTCTATTTTGATTTTCTGAGGGTAGAGCTCGAATATATTATTATCAACTTAATCAATATATTTATGCATCGTACAAGGATCTTTCAATATAATTAAGCGCTCGGGCCTTTCCGAAAATGTCTCAGTAAAAGCCCTAAGCGCTAATTGCGTGCACATGGCTTACACAAATTTTGTTTGTTTACTGGGAATTAGATCCTTCAACGAGATTCTTGAATGAACTACAAACGCTAGGATGAATATTTTGAAGAAATGTATGCAGCTGCTGTTCTGACACTGATGACTAAAAACATTTACTAACCAATATAAAATAAGCAAGATAGCTTAAAAAATGCACCAACTGGCTATATAACATCAATCCAACACTCGCCATCTATGGATTTGATGATAATCACTTCCGTTATTGGTGAATTAAGTATCTATAGAACAAAGAAGATCGCTGGAATAGATAGTTTGGAACCAATTTATGGTACTAAACTGGGAAAAATAATAATGTGTTCCCAACTTTATGAAAACTATATACTTGTGGCTCATCCTAACAATATAGCGATTTATGAGATATCAGGAGGTGCTAACATCAATATCCTTCTAATCAAAACTGTTGAATGTATGCAAGTGATTCAAATGATGAAGGTAAACGAAGATTTGAATATATTAATTGTGGGTTCTTCCTTGGGTCATATGACAATTTTTAATCTCCCAAATCTGGCAATACTTGACACCCTGCAGTTGAAAGATTGCAAGATTCAAACTTTTGACAACTACTGTAATTACGTTGTTGTGGCAACAGATAAAGGAACGCAAATATTTGACGTATCTAGCAAATCTATATATTGGCTAAAGGAAATTGAATCCGGGTTCATGTACCCTATAACTATTGACTTGAAAATTTTGAACTCTGGAACATCTTCGTTAAAAGATTTACCTCACACATTGGTATTTGCACAAACAGGTATTGAGGGCAAAGTTTCTGTAATAAAAGTTGTTGTTGAATCACAGGCAGAGCCAACAGTAACAATAAACACGGCAGCAATGCATGCACCAATATCGAACTCATCTACTAATCCCTCTGGCCTTATGATCAACCAATCAGAATCGAGGTTCATTTTTAGAGCACATAGGACTACACTTAGTGAAGGTAATATACTTATTGGCCTTATATACTCATTAGCTCTTGTTAATGGATTTCTGGTTACATGTGGTTATGGTGGAAACCAGAAGAGTGGTTTGCATGGCAGTGTTGAGGGGAGCATATGTTTTTGGGATACTGAGAAAAAGAAGCGTCTTAAATTGCTCAAGGGGTTTCCACAAAGCATAGTGTGTGCCCAATCGTGGATTACTGATGAGCAACAAGAAATTCTTGTTTGTGGATGCAGTGACGATAGTTTCAAAAACATGACTCCGGAAATGGGGAAAGATTATACGGTGCAATCAAGCTCAGTTGTTGTTGTTATATTGCAACATTGACTGCTAGCGGTAAGCTTGTATGAAGATGTTTAGCCAAGTAAAAATTAGATCATATTACACACACATCGATTTACGATATTTAAGTTCGTCTGTGAACCCCACTATCAAAACTATGCGTGCATCTAGATTCATAGCTTGCAATGGGAACTGTTGATAAAACTTTCATCGATCTTTCACTAAACTATTTCTCAATAATAGCGTGTTATCTGTGAAGAAGAAAAATCATTGGGACACTCATCTTCGAGTAACCTAGCGCAATCAGAAGCTGTATTGTAACAATTTGTTTGATGAACTGTTATATTCCACAAGTCTATCTCCAAAGTTCTTACCAACAAAGACTTCATCTACCGAACTAAATCCGACTGCGATTATATCAAGAAATTCTTCCTCGATTGAAATGCCGTTGTCACCTTTTATTCTTTCCAAATGATCCAATAAGGAGTGTCAGATTTATGTTAGAATTCAATAAGGATAGGTAAAATCTTGCAGACCTGCATCTACTATTGCATGTGACTTGGAACATGAATTGAGTAACCACTGTGAAAATGTGTTTATAAAAGAAAGTCCCCTGCATTAATATTGTGTCTTATAGCAAAGTAATTAAAAAGCAAAGATCCGACCGTCTTTTGGATTAATAATTCATTGCCAGAAGCTTTTTCCTTTCTTCTGTTTGTAAAAGTCTCTTGCAATCATTTTCCTTTAATGAAACTTTTTCACAAAGTTTTGCGCTTTCTTTCAAATACTTCTAAATTTCGTTGAAGAAAATAACAGTAACAATAATGTGACTGAACTATTTCTTTTGTATCTATTTTTCAACGCATAACCGAAAAAGAAACTGGAAGCTAATCAATCTATTTCATAGTGATTTGAGACATTGGTTTCAGCTCTTTGAATCGGTGTGAATATTACCAACACGTTAAGAGGACAGTAGATTATTTCAATGTGTCGTAACAACAAAAAATTTAACACAAGTCATGTTACTTTCATTTTCTGTCACTACCTTGAAAAAATTGGCACTAACAAGACGGTTGCGATGGTGTTTATGTCTCGATTTAATAAGTATAATCTGTAGAATTTGTTGCCTGCGCTTGAATTTGTTCAATAAATTTGGAAAATCAAATCGATCTGTGGAAAAAAGTGAGGCGATCAATCGAAGTGTCTAGCTTGTAAATTTCCTGTTCTATTGAACGATGGACAAAAACACCACAAAAGCCTTTCAAAAACCATCATCATTTGTGAAAGTTAATGGTTTTGTTGATTTTGCTCTTCAAATAATTGAACTAGCAAAGGGGGCCCAATTTTACTGGTTTTTAAGTTTGGTATTCACCCTATACTATTCAATTTTGTGTATAGTTGGGTCATATGTGAAAGGATCTAATCATGTTTCTGTTATTCATTATTATACATATGCATTATCTAGCATAATGATAACTTACCTCCTAGTACTGAGACAACTCTATCAATATACGCCATTTTTCTATCTGATTTCATTGATATTCAAATCACTGAAAACTATATTCTCTCGTGACATTGATAGTCGAACAAATCATGCTGGCATGTGTTACGACAATGATTCAAATCAGAAGCTTGAGAAAATCAACAGTAATAGAAATAATGAGTTGGAATCATTCTTGAAGAATGAAAACATTCATTACCTTATCTTTGCTTTCTTCCATTGGATATTTTCTTCTCCTATTTATGGTGACGTAAATCCTTCAGTGTTATATTCTTATGTGATTTATGCTTTTTTTCACATTCTGAATTACACCAAACAGTTCATAATCCCATTTCTCCCAAATATCAGCAGGCCGATAAAACAGAAATGGATTCAAAAATTCACACAGTTCTATCAAATGTATAATAATACATCAAAAATGATGGCTTCAAATACAGAGGTTATGCTAATTACAGCTTATATTATCCCCCTTTTCAAGATTGCTTTTCGATTACTATTTGGAAGATTTTTAAATGGAGATATTAAACAAATCTGGATCGATGTTAAGAATCTTTTCTTGTTTTTAGTTACTATCAACTTTTTGCGTATGAGATACTCAATTGATTCATATACTAGAACTCAAATTTTACACTTTGATAATACCTTTAATGGTATTTTGTGGAATCCAAATCTCCCTGAAGCATTGAGACAGGTTCTAGCTTCATTTTACCATTATATCAAACTTTTCATTAACAGGGTAACTCTTGTTATCTAAGCAGATTTTAAGCACTCATATGCCTCTATAACTAATAACTAATTTGTCGTATATATTATCCATGCAATTAGCTCTTGACAAATCTGCTGCCATGCCAGCTCAGGCCGAGAATAAATTGTTCGATTTGCATAAAATTCGAGAAAAGAAATAGATCTACATTCCTGTACTTCTTCATCCCGCCAACTCTTTAAATAGCATTTACTAACACTATACATTTCATATCTGCATCTAAGGATAAGGATAGAACTCATAAAATTTATAGATTGATAAATCACTACAATTTGCAAAATACTTATTAGCATAAGGGTGTGAAATTCTACTGAAAATTAATTACAGCTAAATTAGATCTACATTTGACTTATCGATCATATAAAGGAACGATGGCAACAGTCCATTCGAAAAAGGCAGTCCCCAATAATTCTGTTTCTGGGAATTCAGTTGCTGTTGATGCAACCTCGAGTATGACCACTTTTACTCAAACGCCGATCAAACAGTCTGACAATTATCAGCAATCTTTGCAAACACAGATCGAAGAGGTTTCATCACAAGACATATGCGAAATTTACTCTATGCTATTACCATGTTTGCATCTAAGAAAAGTCATGTTATCACAGGCGAAAGAAACAGTTATAAAAACGTATAAGGCAGCAATGAACATCGTTATAGCCGAAACAAAATCTGCTCATTCATTGGATTCTAAATATGTGGACAGAAATGGGAGAAAAATGAATACAAAGCATTTACAGAAACTTATTTCAGCCGTTTTAAAATGTAAAGACTGCAGGGAAAACAAATGTACGGGCCATAAGCGAGTCTTTATGTGTCTTCAATGCTCAAATATTGGTTGTTTCTCCGCAAAACATGCTCATATGCATGCAAAAAAGACCGGACATATTTTTGGTATGTTTTAGAATGATTTATACTCATCTATTATTGAACATCTACTAATACTCACTTTTAACAGGAATCGATCCATCGAATGGAGAGCTATTATGCTTCAAATGTGGGGACTTGATCTCACATAAATTGCTAGAAGAAATTAGATACAACGCCTTGAAGGAAGCAAGACTTTTGAATAAAGTTTCTGGTTTGCCTTATGTTCCTATAGAGAACAACAAGGAGGATATTCGATTGATGCAGACATCAACCCGAATCCCTTCATTTAAAGACAAACTGGGTTTACGTGGTTTTGTAAATTTAGGTTCTACATGTTTTATGTCTTCAGTTTTGCAAACAATACTGCATAATCCTTTTATTAGGCACTATTACTTAGATGGTTGTCATACACAATCAAATTGTCCGAAATCTCATACAGAGTGTATGTCTTGTTGTCTCAATCAAATTTTTCAAGACTTCTACACAAATCCTACATTATCAGCTTACGGATTAACATCGTTTGTAGAAGCAGCTTGGAAGGTAAAAAGATCATTAGCTGGTTACAGTGAACAAGATGCCCATGAGTTTTGGCAATTTTTAGTTCAGCAAATCCATAAAAGTGATACTGTTAGCAATACATCTGTCGCAGACAAGCTGAGTTTACCAAACAAAATAGAAAATGCTAATGGTAGTAAAACTTTAGGTGATGCCCCAACCAGGTGTGACTGTATTATCCATAGAACTTTTTCTGGTACGCTTCAGAGTACATTAACCTGTACCGCATGTGGCTCCAGTAGGACTATAGAAGATCCTATGCTGGATATTTCTCTTGAAGTACAAGACAAATTAGGAGATGAAAAGATTTCTTTGAAGGACCTACATTCTTGTTTGAAAAAGTATACAAGGATAGAGGAATTGGATGTTTTATATGAGTGTTCCCAGTGCCAAAAACGGACGAGGGTAACTAAGAGCTTAAGGCTACTGAGACTACCCCCTGTACTGTCCATACAACTTAAAAGATTTGAGCACATTGGAGTTAGCTCTAAAATTGATTACCACATAAATATACCGACCGTTCTTGATGTTAAGAACTACACATCTAACTTGCTTAGCGATCAAATAACTACGTATGAGCTTTTCGGAATAGTCTGTCATATAGGAAATGCCAATACCGGGCATTACATTGCTTATGTCAAGATCAGAAATGGAATATGGTTGAAATTTGACGATGCTATTGTTACTAGAGTCTCAGAATCTGTTGTCAAACAAGCAAATGGATACATGCTATTATATTGTGCAAGAAATTTTTCCTAGTCGAAAAAATCATCGTCATCACTACTATCCTTGCTCGACGAAATATATAAACTTTTGTTTTGATATCTAACTTTTTGAGGCTGTACTAATTCATCATTATCTTCATCATCATGTTGATTTATTATTAATCTTTTGTCTTTGCAATCGATGCAGCCAAGTTGGACGAGTAAGGTTTCCAAATCTTTCAAAGTTGTATCATTTCCGTTCAACATCAAAAGAGTAACATATTGCTTCAAAAGCTCGCCATCTCTGTAGATTAAAATTGTAGGACAATTTGCATCCGGGTAGTTTTCAATCGCTCGACGACCCTCAATTTCACAGAACTTGATGTCCTTAAATTTAGATGCAGCTGATCTTAAGATAACACCAAAAAGTCTAGACTGCACTTGATTTTCACTCATCAAATGAACAACAACAATTGATTCTTTACTGGCATCAGTAACTTCAGTCTGCCACTCGGGTTTAGAAATAGGATACACAGAACCAAATTTTTCCTTGGTTGCAATTTTCTTCATCTCTGCAATTCTCTGTTGCTTGTAGCTCTGTAAAAACTCTTCATCTTCGTCATCTTCTAGTGCATCAAGTTCGTCTAGATCTAGACCTTCCAACCTATGTTCACGTTGTCTTTCAATTGCTTCAGCCAGTGCCTGCTCTAACTGCTCGCTAGGATCAGGTTCCTTCTGTGGAATGATGCCTTTTTCCCGAAGAATATCATTCCACTCTGTATCTTCAGTTGGATCAACTTCGACTTGAAACTTTTGATCAGGTATACCTGGTATCATTTTTGTAGGTTGTCTCTTGTATAAGGCCTTCTACAACTCTGTTATTTCAAAATCTCAAATGCATCATTATTCCAATGATATATGACCCTACTAAAAAAAACCAAAAACAAAAAAAAGTAAAGTTACTCCCTATCAGGGGCTCGAACCCTGGACATTTCGGTCGACTTCTTATGAGAATGTAAAAGCCGAACGCTCTACCGACTGAGCTAACAGGGATTAACTTGTTCACCAAGGATATATACGCAAGTCGTCGTGGAGGGCTTTTGGTCCTCGCTGAGCCTCTTTCATTACGTGTGTGAGGATCAGACACTTGTTGAGATAGTTCAAGGTTAACGAAAAAGCCACCACCAATAACGGTTGACTTCTTCGAAACATGGAATAAAAATTCACCCATAACTTCGGATTCGTTCAAGCAACAATCAAAAAAGATCTGTCAAAATCTGGCTATGAAGGACACCATGTCTTACTGGGAAAAGCACATATCGCTTCCAGAAAAGTCATGGACCAAACTCCTAGGAACAATTTCAAAGCTGCATAACCAGCATCACGTCTTTTTTAACGAAGTTTTTGAGTTACATGTAGGCTTACTAAATAAAGCCTTCATTCCACCTTGTGTCTTTTGTGGAGACGAATCCAAAGGAGGTCCAGGACATATTTTCCTTCATTGTGACGGAGTAATCAATTTTGT
>JAJMKU010000055.1:0-50069 GCA_030563965.1 Pichia cactophila
CACCATTAGACTCACGTATTGGTCGTGATGCACCATTTGAGTTTGGGCAAAGGTTCCTGGATGAGAGTAAAGATGTTTTCGAACACAATGCATGGGATAATGTTGAATGGGACGATGAACAAATTTCACAATTTGAGGAAGCAGTAGCTCGTCAACGATCTGAACCTGTTGCTGAACATTTAGCTAAAGAATTTAATGCAAATCCAAAGAAATATTGGGATATCTTTTATAAGAATAATGGTGAGAATTTTTTCAAAGATCGTGCATGGCTTGAAATTGAATTTCCATTGTTATTTGAATGTACTCATGCTGATAGTGGGGAGAAAATAGTACTTGAAGTTGGATGTGGTGCTGGTAATACATTTTTCCCATTACTTGAACGAAATGAGAATAAATTATTAAAAGCGTTTGCATGTGATTATAGTGATGTAGCTGTTGAATTAGTTAAATCAAATGAAAGATTTGCAAAGCATTCTGAAAATGGTAATGCATTTGCATCAGTATGGGATTTAGCAAATGATGATAATAAATTACCTGAAGGTATTAAGGAAGAATCAGTTGATATTGTTGTACTTGTTTTCGTTTTTTCAGCATTAAGTCCTGAACAATGGTTTAATGCAATGAAAAATTTATTTAAATGTCTTAAACCTGGAGGTATTATACTTTTCCGTGATTATGGACGTTATGATCTTGCACAAGTTCGATTTAAAAAATCTAGATACCTTAATGAGAATTTTTATGTTCGTGGTGATGGTACTAGAGTTTATTTTTTCAATGAAGATGAATTGAGTGAATTATTTAGTAATAATGGATTTGAAGTTAATAAATTAGCATGTGATCGTCGATTATTAGTTAATAGGAAGAAACAACTTAAAATGTATCGTAATTGGATTCAAGGAGTTTTTCAAAAGAAATTAATCTGAATTTATATATAAAAACAAATCACAAGAGCAAGCTTCAATATATAATTCACCAATTTGTACATAACTAGGGATAGGTATATTATTAACGTATCCTATTCCACCAATAATATCACCAACTGCTTTATTTGAATCAGCTGGTATAATTTTCCAATTATTATTTTGGAAAACACGTAATGGTACTCTATTTAATTTCTTTGGTATAAGTGATTTAAACCATTTATTTTCATTTATATTACCATTGATCAAATCATTCCAAATACTATCAGTAGCTTCAAGTGATAGTGCAAGGAATGGTGAAGCAGTACCATGAATTAAATAGGTTGCAGATTTAATTGTATCTTGCCATATACGTTTAATATGGAAAGGTTTTGATTTTGAAGAATGTAAATGTTTTAAAGATAAAGATTTTGGTATATTTGTTGATATTGTAAATAATTTAACATTTAATAATGTACTAACTGGTAAATCTGGATTTATTTCGATATCATCAATTAAAATATGAAAATAATTACCAGTTTGTAGTATAGAATCAATCAATTGAAATTGATCATATAATGCAGCATATAATAAACTATTTAATGGTAATGAAACAACACAAGATTTATTTTTATATTTTAAACGAGCTAGCATGATATCATAAAGAGGTTTTATTAATTATATACGTTTTAATGATAAAATTTCAATAAATATTTAAGTCTTCGCTATACACATCTCGATTTGACACATGTGATTATAAATTTTTGATGATTGCATCAGTGAATGAAGAAGTTGAAGCAGTACCCTTTAAATCACCAGTTCTATTTTCAGGTCCTGAAGCAATAGTTTTAAGTACAGCATTTTCAATTTTATCAGCATAATCATTGAGTGACATATGTCTTAACATCATACAAGAAGATAATAATAAAGCAGTTGGATTTGCTAAACCTTTACCAGCAATATCAGGAGCGGAACCATGAACAGCTTCAAAAATACAAACTTTCTCACCCATATTACCAGAAGAAGTTAAACCTAAACCACCGATTAAACCAGAAGATAAATCAGATAAGATATCACCATATAAATTTGGCATAACCATAACAGATTTTGAATAAATTGAAGGATCAGAAGCAAGTCTTAAAGAAGTATTATCAATTAATTCATATCTAACTTTAATATCAGGATATTCTTTTGAAATTTCTTTTGCACAATTAACGAATAAACCATCACTTAATTTCATAATTGAAGCTTTATGAACGACAACAATTTCAGGTCTATTTGTTGCGCGAGCATGTTCAAAAGCGTAACGAATAACTCTTTCTGAAGCTTTTTTAGTAATTAATTTAATTGATTGAACAACACCTGGAACAATAACATGTTCAATACCAGAATATTCACCTTCAGTATTTTCTCTAATTAAAACAGTATCAACATTTTCATAAGGAGTTTTATAACCTTGAATTGATTTACAAGGTCTAACATTAGCGAAAAGGCCAAAAGTTCTTCTTAAAGTTAAATTCATTGATTGATGACCTTTACCAACAGGGGTTGCCAATGGACCTTTTAAAGCGATTTTATTTTTATTAATTGAATCAACTGCAGGTTTTGGAATTGTTGTAACACCATTAATTAAAGAAGGTGTTACATCAACAGATTCCCAATCAATTGGAACATTAGCAGCTTCATAAATACGAACAACAGAATTTGAAATTTCTTCACCAATACCATCACCTTTAATTAAAGTAACATCATATCTACCATTACTTTTTGGAACACCTTGGAACTGTCCAGCGATTTTTTGTGAATAAGATCTTGCAGACATGAAAGCAGTAGTTGTTTGTCTATTGATTGATTTGAACATTTAGGGAAAATAGAAGGTATATAATTTGTAAAATGTAAATATAATTGTAAATGTAAAATGGATAGAATGCCCGGTGATGAGGAATGTTTATTCGATGAGAGATATTGTGTGTGGGTCGGTTAGGGGGAAAAAAAAGCTGAGTAGAAACAACCACAAACGAAAGAACGAGCGAGTGAGTGAGCTTGCTTGAGTGCTGGGAGGGTTCTATTTTACTTGTTTAAGTTGAAGGGCAGCTCCGGGGCGGTTACAGCGAGGGCGGGGCCGAGGCGGGGGGAGGACGAGGGGGCGACTGGGGGCGGGCTGGGGGGAAGCCAGGGAAACGCTGGGGAGGAAAACGTGGGATCCGAGGAAAGGCGCGGGCTTTTCCGCGTTCGATCGAGGGCCCGGGTGCGTGCGTAGCCGGGCTAATAGTCTATTTATTTGAATTTATTTGGTGGTGTTGGTGCACGGGAGGAGAAGGGGGGAAAAGTACTAACAAACTGTTTTCCATTTCCCACTATTTCCAATAATTGCCAAATTGGGTCCCAATTCCATTTTACTATGTAAAAAGCACCCTATTTACTAAGAAATTGTTTTCCACTCGCGTTTTTTACTATGTAAATTGGAAAGTACGATTCAAACTCCACACAAATTGTTTCTCATTCACTCGAATTTAGTCTTGCCACACACAATTCTTCTTGGCTAATGTTTCACATATCTGAACTATTATTTCATCACCAAACCTGAATTCCATCTACCAAATTTACCATAGTAAATGTAAAAAACCATTTTTTTCGTCGTATATATCATCGATCGCGATTTTAATTTTTCACTTCATCGATTCGATCTGAATTTCTCACTAGTACCCATTAATTATTCCAAATAAGGAAATTCACGCACTCTTTATAACGAACAAACTTGTAATATAATAACCATCTATAAAACACTTTAAACACTAATAATAATCTCTCCTCATTTTAATCTCCAATTTCATTTCATAAAATTAACAAACTCTTTTCATAATGACAAATTCTTTACCGAAAATTTCACTTACTTCATTTATATTAGGTATTATAACTGGTGCATCAATTTATTCAACTTTAAATTCAATTATCTACTCAAATGAATTACAACCACTCTCAATTTACATCATTTTCGTTCAATTATTTCATTTCTTAGAATTTTACATAACTGCAACTTATCAACCTTCACGTGTAAATGATAATTCATTCGTACTTGATAATAATGCCTATTTTGTTGCTCATTTATTCGCTCTATTAGAATATTATTTAGAATTGAATTTATCATTCAAAAAAAATCATTTTAAATTACAGTTATTTGGTATCTTTTTATTATTCTTATCTCAAATTATTAGATCATTGGCAATGATAACTGCAGCTGAAAATTTCTCTCATATAATAAAATGTGAACGCGAAGATAACCATACTTTAATAACTCATGGTATTTACAAATATTTACGTCATCCTTCTTATGTTGGTTTCTATTATTGGGCTTTAGCAACTCAAATTTTATTACTAAATCCAATATCTTTCATTTTATTCGCTATACTCGTTCATTCATTTTTCAGTGAACGTATTCCCTATGAAGAATATCATTTAATTAAATTCTTTGGTATCGATTACCTTAATTATAAAAGGAAAACTTATGTCGGAATACCTTTTATCAAAAAATTACCTAAAAATAATAATTAATCATCCTCTGTTAAATCAATAACTTCAGATAATACTTTAGTAACTGAATTAGGAGGCTCGCATTTATAATCTTTAAATTTCTTCTCAACTCGTTTAATCTTTTTGACTCGAACATTTTCATCATTATCTTCATTCTTCCTTTTATTATTCCTATTTGAAATCTCTTCATCTACTTTCTTACGTAACTTCTTCTCCTTCTTTTTAACTGGTTTACTATCTTCAATTTTATTACCAACAAGTACTTGTAATGATTTTGGTAAATGAATACCAAGTAATCCACCACTATTTTTGCTACCATTTTCAAAGCCTTTTGGTTTTAAAACAACAGGTCCAGGACGTAAATGTTGTTGTTCAGCTTCCTCAAGCCGTTTCTGCTTTAATAACTTCGATTTCTCAATTAATTTGTTAACTCTATCACTCATAGGAGCAATATCAATAACTTTACCAATATTGCTCTCCTTAGAAACCGTTACTTCTTCCCTATTTAATCGCTGTAACATCTTACGCTTTTGCTCCTCAAAATGTTTAATATCTTCGAAACCTTTGGACGTTCCATTAACATTACCAGTATAACCTCTAATCTCTGTATCATGAACATTCTCCTCTTCAATTTTTTTAGGAGGTTGACTATCTGGTGGGGGTAGCGGTGGTGCAACAGGTGAAATTGAACGATTATCATTCAAATTATTTTTCTTAACAGGTGCAACTAACTTTAATTTAGCACTGACAGGCAATGATTCAACACGCTTGATATTATTATTGGCATTGTTTAATTTGTTTAATACTAGTAATGAACTTGCAACAGTTGATCTAATAGAATCACTAATACTGCTAGTAGTACTCTTCAATCGAACAGGAGGATCATCTCGAGGTGGAGGTAATGCTTTGACAATTTTTTCGGCTTCTTCCGTTGTCTCTTCTTCCTCCAAACCACCAATTAATTTGTCCTCATTTTCAATTAGCTTCTCCACTTTTGATACAGCTGGTAATTCGTTCCGAACGTGAACAACAGTAGGTGCAGGTATACCGGATACACTTTCACCACTTGTATTCACTTCTAAACTCGATTCAATATTGGAAATTCTATTGCTACTCTCTCGACTTGCTTCCTTATGTCCTTTATAAATGTCTTCAATTCTCTTTGAATTTTTACTCTCTGCATTGTGCCTTTCTTCTGTAATACGTTTTTCCTCTGCAAGACGCTTTTCCTCTGCAAGACGCCTTTCTTCTGTAATACGTTTTTCCTCTGCAAGACGCTTTTCCTCTGCTAACCATTTTTCGTCTGCTAACCGTTTTTCGTCTGCTAACCGTTTTTCTTCTGCAAGACGCTTTTCTTCAGCTAACCTTTTTTCTTCTGCAAGACGCTTTTCCTCTGCTAACCTTTTTTCTTCTGCATGACGCTTTTCCTCTGCTAACCTTTTTTCTTCTGCAAGACGCTTTTCTTCTGCAAGACGCTTTTCCTCTGCAAGACGATTGTCCTCACGGCGTTTTTCTTCAGCTAACCTTTTTTCTTCTGCAAGACGCTTTTCTTCTGCTAACCGTTTTTCTTCTGCAAGACGCTTTTCCTCTGCTAACCGTTTTTCTTCTGCAAGACGCTTTTCTTCTGCAAGACGCTTTTCCTCTGCATAACGCTTTTCCTCTGCTAACCTTTTTTCTTCTGCAAGACGCTTTTCCTCTGCTAACCGTTTTTCTTCTGCAAGACGCTTTTCTTCTGCAAGACACTTTTCTTCAATAACACGCATCTCTTCTTTTTCCGCTGCAAGACGCCTTTCCTCAATTAAACGATGTTCTTCCGCAACACGTCTTTCGTCCGCAAATCGTCTTTCGTCTGCAAATAGTCTTTCTTCGGTAATACGTTTTTCCTCTGCAACCCGTTTTTCTTCTGCTAATCGATTTTCTTCAGCGGTAAATCTCTCCTGTGCAATCCCATTATCTTCGTTAATCTTCTCATTTGATGTGTTATCAGTTGATGGTTCTCTAAGGGTTCGTGTGAAATTACTCAAAACTTCATTATTTTTATTCATCTGCTCTCTCTGTTGTTCGGCTAATCTCTGCTGTTCGGCTAATCTCTGCTGTTCCACAGATCTCCGTTCTTCCATTTGTTCTCCTGTTGATGTCTGTAACATATCTTGGACAGTTAGATTTGTTGAAAATGGTCTGTTATCGAACTTAGCAATAAGTGCTTCAAGTTTTTGTAACTCTCGATTCTCATCAATATTTTGAACCTCAAACTTTAGGCCTGTAGTTGATAGCCGTTCAGCAGTTCTACGAAGAGCAAGTTTATAGAAGCCTCTTGTGGATTCATTCGAAAAATATTGGCTCATACTACCTTTCGCTGTATCTAGAATTCTAGTCAGCAATGATCTCCTTTTGAATATACTCCAATCTTCAGGTGCATTTTCAAGTTGATCAATAAGCTCCCACAAAGTAGTGCTGATTCTAAATATTGCCTCATTGAAGTATATTTTGACTAATATTTCATTCCTGTATTCTGTGTCATTGTCAACAGCACGATACATTGACCGTAAATGCATATCGGTTATTGCACTAAAATTTCTGTTTCTGACAATGATACTTTTCAACATGAAACATGAAGATTTGAATGCAAAAGAAAGATAACATGAGATGAATTTGGAACAATCCCCATATTGATTAACCAGAAATTCTGGAATAGGCAGATGCTGTTCTTTCAGCTGATAACAGTGCTGCAATATAAGTGATCTCGTTTGAAAGTCTTCTTCTGTGTATTTTTGATACATCTCTGTTATACTATTCACAGTACTATTCATCAAACTCAACTCGCCCCTTAATTTTTGATAACTTTCGGTGTTTTGAGGATCGATGGAAAAAGAGTATGCTGTGTTATTGGTACTTGAAGTCGGGTTGTTTCTGTCATCAGAATTCGATACTGGTACATTTGAGGCCTCAAATACAGGCGATTGGGCGATATTGGTAAAATTTCGGGTATCTGGTAAAATACTGGCCTCACTTCTAGGTGATCTCAAACTTGGTGGCTGCACAGGGGAATCGATTTCAAACTCACTAGAACGGCCAACTCTCTTGGGATACCTGTCACTTTCATCAGAAATCAATTGGCGTGTTTGTCGTTCTTGCACTTGTTGAAATTGCTGCGCATTTGCCGCTAGTTGCACTGGTTGCACTGGTTGCACTGGTTGCACTGGTTGCACTGGTTGCACTGGTTGCACTGGTTGCACTGGTTGCACTGGTTGCACTGGTTGCACTGGTTGCACTGGTTGCACTGGTTGCACTGGTTGCACTGGTTGCACTGGTTGCACTGGTTGCACTGGTTGCACTGGTTGCACTGGTTGCACTGGTTGCACTGGTTGTGCTGGTTGTGCTGGTTGTGCTAGTTGTACTGGTTGTGCTGGTTGTGCTGACCGTGCTGACTGTGCTGGTGCTGATTGTGTTGACGTAGGTTCATCATCACCATCTGACAACAATTCTATCACTGCATCCTCTGGGATTACATTTCTGGTAGAACTTTTACGGCTAAAAGCTGATCCAGTTGTCTTTGGTGGATGAATCTGCTGTTGATTCAAAATTTCGTGTGGAATCTCCATTCGATGCAAGATACCTTCCTCTCCTGTATTGCCATAATCCTTTACAATTTCTTTCACCAGATCCGGACTTTTATCATCAAGAACAAGCAAATCACCTTTATCAACAACGATTACGTCAGATTCTTCCTCCTTGATAGGCGGATTTTGATTGATTATCTGAACAGATGAATGCATTTCCTTTGGTGGTTTTGTACTTGCTTCCAAATTTTCAAAGGGCTTCCAAGAACCATCGTTTTGAATCTGTACATAGTTATATTTCGAATTGGTATTCTTCAATAAAAATGAGAAATATTCATCTACTGCTAGATGAGCTAGTTTCACTTTACCATCACAAACTGGGCATAGCCACGTTGGTGCCTTCTCTTGTAACATGATATAAGTTTCCAAATCAAAACATTGGATGTGATTGCATTTGATAGATCGAACGGGGATTTTCATTCGTATGTAGGACATTGGATCGAGTAAGGAGAATGTTTCTTTTGATGTTGATATTTCATCATTTTCACTATCTATAAGCATTTTCAAAGTTCCAGACATCGGTATAACTGTAGAAGTTGCAATTTTATCTATAATTGCACGAGATTTTCCTGTCCTTATTATGTAAAGATAAATAGCATATCCAATTTTGTGGTAACTGTATCTGAAAGTTAAAGTGTTCTTCCCATTCACATCAATATAGTTGGTTAAATCATAAGGCACAACAGATGACTTTTTACCTTTTATACCTCTAGGATTACCCGGAACTTCAACTGTATTGAGGATAAATCGACATGGTGTTGGGAACTCAATATACTTATCTGCATCGAAGTCGTCCATCAAAGCACCCATAGCACATAACTTATTTTCAGGATCTTTCAATAAATCTCGTTCCTCCTTTGTGAGAGTGAATGATAGTCTTGCCACAGGTGGGTTCGTAGTTTCAGCTTTTGTAATAATTGGATAGACATTTACTGAATCTTTACAGTCCACCAATTTGATTATATCATAGAAAAAGGATTTTCTAAATGTGAAAGTTCTATTTTTTTTTGCCAACATCATTTTCTCTTTCACTCTAGCTGCAACTATTGGAAATTCCGGTAAATCTAAGTCTCTTTGGGTCATCATTATCATTTCTCTGACAGCATTCATATCAGCAAATGCGTTTTTCTCACGTAATGTATAAAGGTATTCTTGGATAGAGTTTGTCATATCACTTTTACGTTTACTTGCAGCTGATAGAGCCAATGATCGCAGCAATTTAGTCAAATCTATATTTCTTAGTGTCGAAATTCGTGTCATTGAGTCCTGTAATTATATGGTAGCACTTTTGATGACCAGTTTATGATCAATCAATTTAGCAATAGAAGTTAGTAACTTGTAAAACAGTTGGGTAGAATTATATGAAGGAAATTCTATACTTTTGAGTGTGGAAAAGTTTGATGGATAGACATACCGTGAAAGCTGATTCCAAGTCCAATATAGCTGGTCCCTGTGATGAGGAAGGTAGAGATGCCTGATTGCCAAGCATATTGTTTGATGTTCCTATCTATTATCAAAATGTGGTCTTGGAAAGAATATGGCTTTGTTTGAAATGTTGAATCAAATCAAACCTCGTTGATACACTAATACACGGTGTTTTTGAAGGGCTCAAAACGAAACCCTCAACGGATAAAACTAAATTGAAGCTATGGACACAGTCGCGAAACTTTCTTCAACCCACTACTTTTTTTCAGCAAATGTTTGACTTTCAAAAATGGGGACAAAATTTAGCGATTCCGGGTGGCAGAGGGAAGAATTTGAAAAAAAAGTTATCACTTAATACAGGTGTGTAAAGAGAAAAGAAGATAGAATGGGTTACACCAGAATACGTTAGTGATATGACAGGTGCTCCTACTTCTGCTAGTCTGGCTGCTAATGCAGCTGCTAAAAAGCTTGAAGTTTTGATTGACACATTCATTTTTAAGTTGAAGAGACGACAAGTTACAGGATCTTATAATGTCGCAATTGCAACTTGTCAATTCTTGATGAAAGTTACATCAACTTCCCGTTGGCATAATGGCTTTCAGTTGATTCAGTTGATACGTGATATTGGATTACGTCTAACAGAGGCACAACCGAGAGAGTTTGCTGTTGGAAATATCGTTCGAAGGGTACTAGCAATAATTCGTGATGAACTTTCAACTTTACAGTCGTCGAATGAAATTGCAACAACATCCGTTAGTGCTTCCATGTTTCAGCTTTTAATTACACACAAGGAACCAGAAAATGTTATTAATGGTAGCTCAAAATCTAATGAAAAATCAGATTTAAGATCAGTCATCATTCAAGGTATACGAGATTTGATGGATGAAATTCAATCAGTACATGAAAATATTGAATTAATGACAGTTGACTTGATTCATGATAATGAAATTCTACTAACGCCAACACCAGGATCGCAAACTGTGCTTAACTTTTTGTTAAAGGCAAGTCTGAAAAGAAAGTTTACAGTTCTAATAACTGAAAATTACCCAAATGATATTGAACTCTGTCACAGATTCGCCAAAAAATTGGCAGATGCAAATATTGAATCTGTTATTATTCCAGATTCTGCAGTATTCGCTGTTATGTCTAGAGTTGGTAAAGTATTAATTGGCACAAGGAGTGTTTTTGTCAATGGTGGTTGTGTTACTGCAGCCGGTGTTGCTACAGTTTGTGAATGTGCAAAAGAACACAGAACTCCTGTTTTCACTGTTGCAGGTTTATACAAATTTTCACCATGTTATCCATTCGATAGAAATTCCCTTATTGAAGTTGGTAACTCAGGAAAAGTTTTACCCTATGAAGATAGTAAATTAGTGGGGAAATGTGAAGTGACTAATCCATTATATGACTACGTTCCACCTGAACATATTGATATTTATATCACCAATATTGGTGGTTTCTCTCCAAACTTCATTTATCGTATTATCTTAGATAACTACAATACAGATGATGTTGATTTATCCTAGATAATTCCAAGAACTTCATACTTTCAATCAACTATGTATATTACAGAAGAGAAAAAAACGCCATTATATTTGACTGCTCCCGATTGATCTCGTCACTGATAATTTAAACAAATACTGCCCTGTGCCTCGCTCGGTTATGTAATGTTCACATAATCTTGAGCTGGATACTTAGTTTTCAATACTTCGAAAACGAAAAGTAAAGGGCTAAATTCAAATGGTTCACTTTTGAGTGCGCTTTCACCACGGCTTGACCAATGGTGAAACTGTAATTATCGAACCAGACATTGTAGTCTTGTAGCCGTAATTTGTAAAGCTTGATTCTTCGTAAACTTCGTTGTAAAAAATCCAGGATCGAATGAACACGCGGATCCCATCTTTGAAAAAAATGTTATACCTTTCCAATCAACGTAAGCTGATTTGATCATCTGATTCTTTCGTTATCAGATTGCAACCATGGATTATATTGTTATACCAATTGTTTTGCTGATCTTTCTTTACTCTTTGAAAAACATTTTGTTCAACAATGTTCGTCATGTAGATGTGGAAGTTGAAATTGACCCTGAAAAATCCGGCGAGCAAGACGACGGTGCAACCGTTATAAGAGACTTCACGCCACGTGAGCTATCTAATTACAACGGTTTCGACCTTGAAAAAATATACATAGCAGTGAAAGGAAATGTTTATGATGTTTCAAAAGGAAGACAATTCTACGGTCCCAGTGGTCCCTACTCTAATTTTGCCGGACATGATGCAAGTCGAGGTTTGGCGTTGAACAGTTTTGAAACAGAGCATGTAAGAGGATGGAATGAACCAATTGATGACCTCAAAGATTTAACTGATATAGAGAGGGAGAGTTTGGACAAATGGGAAGGGATGTTTAAAGGTAAATACCCATGTGTTGGCAAACTCGTAGCTGATCCTGATTTCACTGAAAAGCATGTATAGCCTGCATACTTTGAAAGTATGTACTATATCAATTTAATACTAGTATATATGTAACAGCCACTGCATTAAGACTCCAATACGTGTCTCCCACTCTAGGTGTTCCTTTATGTGGATGAAGAAATATACCCTCAAAAGGAAAAGGCACGCGAGTGTTCCAAGTCGCGAAAGACGAATCAAGTCGGAGTTCCGGTGAACATCAATTCCGATTCGCTGTCTCAACGTTTTTCCGTCCCAAGTTTAGTTGTTGCATCAGCCGAGGTTGAACTATACTACTTTCATACAGAGCAGAAAACTACATGTTGTCAATGAGGTTAAATAAGCTCTTGTTCATTTTTCCAGTAACCTTACATTAACAACAAGCCTCTTTTTGGATCATACTCCCTCATCATGCCCGTTAAAAGAGAATGTTGGATGAGTCGAATACCTGATCATACAAACGTTTCAGAACTTTCCATTCCTGGTACACATAATTCAGCAGCATATTTCAAATTGGCTGCACTTTCCGTGAGGTGTCAGGGTAAATCGATTGCACATCAACTTTCTAATGGTGTCAGATTTCTTGATATCAAACTTTCAAAGAATTACATGTCTAGAGGTGAAAACGTTAACGACCTAATTTTAGTACATGGAAAATTCCCAGTGAAGCTTTCTGGAGCTTTGAAATTCAAGAAAGTTTTGGACGATGTTTATCAGTTTCTTGATGAGCATCCAACTGAAGCAATTCTAATGTCCATCAAATTTGAGAATACAATGCTGAATTGGAACCCTAACACTGACGAATTTGCCAAAGTATTATTTGAAAAATACATCGCTCGCAACAGAAATCAATGGTACCTTTCAAATAAAATCCCAACTTTGAAATTTGCTCGTGGTAAAGTAACTCTTTTAAGAAGGTTCCCGGTTATAAGTACCGGAACATATAAAAATTTTGGTATTCCTTCATTATGGGATGCAAGCGAATACAATGATAGCAAGATATGTGTACAAGACTGCAGTGAAGTTAAATCACAAGACGATATAGTAGAAAAGGCGAATAAAGTTAAAGATATGATTGAGAGAGCATCCCGATATAATTCACAAAGAAACAATAGTGTCTCTTCAGATTCATCATCATCAGCAGTTGATACACAATCACCATCAGAAATGTCATCTATTGCTTCATCTGTAAACGAATACCAACCTTATGTGCCTATCGAGCCTAAACTTTTTATTAACTTTACAACAGCTGCAAATTATTTTAATAAAAGTCTATGGCCATCCAAAGTTGATCAAGCAATCAGGAAATTAAATCTGGAGCAACATTTTACAAAAAATTGTGGTATAATTATAATGGACTTTGCTGAACGTGACGAGTGGAATCAAGTGAAAAAACTTGTAGATGTAAATTTCTCTTAGAATTTGTATTTTTAATCATTATAATACGGAGAAGTCTCTAATGTATATATGAAGATCTGCTTGATAGATAACAAGTGAGAAAATCAAGTTTTCAAAATAGATGATAACAAAAGTCAAAAAAACTCGTCACAGACAGGATTCGAACCTGCGCAGGCAGAGCCCACCGCCTTAGCAGGGCGGCTCCTTAACCACTCGGACACTGGGACAAGATTGCCTTTATATAATTAGTCAAAAAATATAAACTGCTTAAAATGGGCAATTTCTTGATATTTATTAGTGGTTTTTAGCTGGTTGATGACTATGCTCAACTTTTGCTTCCTTGGAGTTTTTTTATCAAGTCTTGATTTTAATTTGAAAGAAAATAAAAAGAAAAAGTCTATTTCTCTCTTTAATTGACTTCAAGTTGTACCTTATATAGTTTAGATGGAACAAATGGTTTTGAAAACATTTGTTTGGGCTTGCAATCTTCACTGAATCATGATAGGTTGCCTTAAAGAGAGTATCTAACTATGTAGGAGATCATAAATATAAAAAGACACCTGATATAACAGCACGGTAGCATATAAGAAACAACATAGCTAACCCAACTTTAATAGCTTAACTTCTCACTGAGGACTAATTTTCTCGGTGACACAGGTAACAATTGTATCATCTTGGTGTGATAAAGAGAATTTGACATCAAAAGTTTCTAGTTTATAATTGATACTATGATTTTATATTCAAACGGTTCTCTTCAGATCAACACATTTGTCTGACACAACAGTGACATTGATAGCTAGAAGGGGCTGATTCACCGAGTTCGATCCCATCAGATTTAGTTTATCAGATAAAAATAAAGTCATTACTTTGGAGAATCAAATAGGACTATTACTTGAATTATATACCTCTGCATGGGACGGTAAATAATGTATCAACTTAATTAGACTGTATAATATCATTTCTGCCAGAAAAAATAAGTTCGCAATACTTATAATGCAAAAAGCGTGTCCTAGTTTTACAAACCTCACTTTAAGTATGTAGAATCTAATTTTTTGCTTCTCTATATTGAATGAGTAGGAAACTGGTGAACTAATTCTCTTAAGCCAACTCGTACAACAATATGAGAGATATTACCGAATAGATATTGCCACTAAGATTATCATGATAAAGTTTGCTTATTTCCTTTGAAGATCTGGAAATGGTATTTTGGTTGAGACTGTTTGGTTGTGTATATGATAAGAAAGGTAATACACTAAATTTTTATTATATGGTTTTATAATATCAAGACATATTGGTTTTTTTCCCTTAAACGGTTTATATGCTCAATTGAAAGCCAAAAAGCTTTTTAGTCTTGCTTTGCTATTGGTTACATCTTACAAGTGTGTGAAAACACTATATTAAGCTGTTGTCAGTAATGAAGACTAAGCACATTTGTTAAAGAGAGGTGAATGTCAGGTTTTAATTTGTCTCTTACATATTTCAATAACAAAAAAGGACTGATTGAAATAATGTAATCTTATATCTTTCCTCGACGCGATAAAAGTAAATTTCACGATATCGATACTGATTATGTAAATCGGAGTTGGCTAGCCGGGTTCATGTTTGGCTACTTATATAAGACATGCATGACCTTCCTTCATCTACTGTCCTCTTGTTTAGGTCTTATTTGATATGCTTCAATTCCCTGTTTCAAACCCAACTAAGTCTTTTTGGCAAACAATTGAAAACCCTGCATTTGCAAATTTACTTTCCACTCCAACATTACCGTCAGAAACAGATATTTTGATAGTTGGTTCTGGTTATGCCGGCGCATCAACTGCTTATTATCTGTATCAAAAGGGGTTCAATGGATCATTGATAATGCTTGAAGCAAGAACGCTTTGTTCTGGTGCATCAGCTAGAAATGGTGGTCATTTGAAACCAGATTTATACATGGCCCATGAGGCATTTAGTGAACGCTACGGAGAAGATTTTGCTGTTGATATTGCCAATTTTGAGTACAACCACTTGGCTGAATTCAAAAAGGTTGTGGAAAATGAAAACATTGATTGTGATTTTGTTTTAACTCGTGCATGTGACGTTCATTTGAGTAAAGAAGTTTCAGATGTTGCTGAAAGAAATTTTAGACGTTCTGTTAATCATCCAAACGCCCAATATAGTAGCGATTTACAAATCAATTTTGGTGAGGCATCAAAGGTCATATCAAAAGTTGAGAATACTTCATCTTGTATCACTTATACTGCTGGTCATGTTTGGGTGTATAAGTTTGTTGCTGGCCTTTTAAATAAGTGCATTAATAAAGGCATGAAAGTGTATGCCAATACACCTGCTTTGGATATCAACAAATTACCAGATGGTAGATATATGGTTAAAACCAACAAAGGTAGTATTGTTACAAAAAAGCTTGTTTTAGCAACTAATGCTTATACTCCGGCAATAGAGTCAAAATTGAAAGATAAAATCGTTCCATTCAAAGGTGTATGTACTCGAATTATCTCACAGGATACTAATAAGCGTACTCCACATTTGACTAATACTTATGGCATTCGTTTTGCGCCTGGCCAATTTGATTATTTAATCAATAGACCAGATGGATCTGTTATCGTTGGTGGTGCAACCAGGAAGGTGATGACTCTTTCTAAATTTTATGACAATATCGATGACAGTACTACAATTGATGATATTGACAATTACTTTGATGGCTACATGAATAAGATGTTTTACACTTGGAAAGGTGTCCCCGAAAAAATCTCCCATATTTGGAGTGGAATTATGGGTTTCACAAATGACCAGCTTCCATATGTGGGAGAAGTTCCAGGTGACATGAATAAATTTGTTATAGCTGGATTCCATGGTCATGGCATGCCAAGGGTCTTACTCAGCGCCAAAGGACTTGCCAATAGCATCACAGGGGGTTATTTGGAAATTCCTGAACCTTTCAAAATAACAGAGAAAAGATTAAGCAACACTGAAAACTTGATCATTTCTGGTTTAGGTTTGCAATCTAAATTATAAATCAAACGATGTTGCCGATCTCCAGCAGGTTTATACTCTTTATAGATTAATTTAAGGACGTCAGCAGACTGTCAACTTGTTAGCGACAGCCGTGCTTTTGTTGCCACTGCCTTGATTCACTGATGAAATCATAAATTTTGCATCGGCGAATTTTGTCGGCAGTCCCGACGAGCTGTTCTCAGTTTGCCTCGCAACCAGCGCCAAAAAACTGTGGCGCGGCGGGACTCTCCGATCGCGGGCCCCGCAGAGAGTGCCAATTTCTATTATGATGACAGCAATTTTGCCGTTCGCGCAATGTTCCAGGAGTTTCAAAGTTGAGTTGTCAGGGCTGTGCCAAAGTATAATCCGTAGGCCATTATCACGATGCATGAAATTGGCACCTTAGTAATTATTTATCCACAAATTTAATTGCTGATATTGCTGATAACTCGCAAAGGCTCTATATTCTTAAATATAAGGTATTTCTTCCATTTTTACAATAAATAGTATCCAACATAAGTGTTACCAAATATGGGTGAGAAATCAAATACTGACACTTCAAGTGCGATTTCGGATCATGAATTAGTTGACAATGAAATAGTCGTTACTAATGATGTTGTTAAACAAGAGCAAAACATCCTATTTGATTCTAAAGAAGAAGAACTTGATCTTATTGAAGAGCTTAATCAACATCCAGGGAAGAAGAGAATTGTGTTATGGAAGATTGATCTTTTCATTTGTACCAATTTGTTCTTAATTGCATTTTTAGAGTTCCTGGATAAGAACTCTCTTGGTATTGCAGCCGTTTACTCTTTGAAAGAGGACACCAATTTAGTAGGAACACAATTTTCAACTGTGGCCTCTACATTTTACTTTGGTTATTTGTTAGGTGAGTTTTTGAGTTTTTTCATCATTCCAAGGGTGAGAATTGGAAAGTTTGTGACAGCGTGTTTGATGATATGGGGTGGTTTACTAATGTGTATGGCAGCATGTCATAATTTTGGTGGATTAGTTGCAGTGAGATTTTTACTTGGAGTATTTGAGGCAGGTATTCTACCATCTTTTATGATCATTTCATCGATCTGGTGGACTAAATCCGAACAGCCGTTAAGATCCACTCTATATTTCAATACTCTTGCAGGTATATTAGGTGGTGTTTTTGGTCATTTAGTGGGGTTGATCAATGGTAAGCTTGCGACATGGAAGTACTTGTTCATTATTTACGGTGCAGTGACGGTTGCATACGCCATTCTTATGTTCTTTATGTTCCCAGATAATATCCACAATGCATGGTTTTTAACGAGAAAAGAGAAGCAGATAGCATATCTCAGAGTGGTGAAGAACCAGACAGGTACCACACATAACATATCAGGAATCAAGATGGCACACATTTGGGAGTCTCTTCTTGATCCCAAGTACTACATCACTGTTGCGTTTATTATCTGTCAATCGATTTGTAATGCCGGAGTGACGAATTTCAATCCACTTATTATCAAAGGATTTGGATACTCTGCATTGAAGACGACGCTTATGGGAACACCACAAGCGGCAGTTGCTCTTGGGGGTGGTATTATTGTTACAGCAATCTGTATGTTTATTGAAAACATCCGATGCTTGCTTTGGTTTCTATCATGTTTGCCAGCACTTGCCGGTGCAATCATGGTGAACAAGATTGATTCAGCAGACAACAGACAAGCAGCATTGGCGGGTGTTTATCTGATGGGATTCTACAATGTTCCATGGTGTTTGATGCTTGCATTGACATCATCCAATACCACAGGTGTCACCAAAAAGACATTCATGTCTGTTTCGGTTGCTGTGTGGTATGCTGTTGGTAATATCATTGGTCCATACTTTTTCAAATCATCACAGGCTCCTCACTATCAAATGGGTATTCACGCTATGGAAGCCTCATTTGCAATCATGGCATTCACGAGTATTCTGTATTATTTTGTTGCTAGATGGCAGAATAGACAGAAGGAGACTGAACAGGTAAATGTTGAAATTGCGGAGGAGAACCTGGCTAATGACTTGACCGATAAGGAAAATCCATACTTTAGATACGTTTACTAATATTTTCAAATTTCTTTCGTTAGTTTTACATATAATTTAATCTTTTTCTAGTTTGAGTACACTTTACTACAATATCAATGATAAAATAGAGCTTTTCACACGATACACTTATTAATCCTCAAGTTCAAGTAGTGTTTGTTCTCTGGAACGAGTAACGTTTTTAATTACGTCTTCTTTGTACCATTGACTAATTTGTTTGGTTATAGGACCCATTTTACCATCTTTAATCTTCAAGCCATCAATTTCTCTCACAGGAACTTGCGAGGCAAAAGTACCTGTACAAAATGCTTCATTTGCTGTATATGCCTCAGTGTTTGTAAAGTTTTTTTCCTTAACAACAAGTCCGTGTGCTCTTGCAACATCAAGAACTTTCTGTCTCGTTATACCATGCATCTGATTCTCTGCTGTTGGTGCCCAAAGCTCACCCTTCTTAACTATAAAGAAATTTGTAGCATTACAAGTTTTCACAAATCCGTTATGATCTAACATTAACGCACCATCTGCACCAGCAGCTTCAGCAGACATACTTGCCATTATATCTGTTGCTTTGGATAAGTGATTCCACATTTCATCTTTAGTATCGGGATTACCTCTTCTCACCCAAGATGTAATCAATTTAATACCATTTTCATAAGATTCTGGCATAACTTTCTTATATTCTGGGATGATTATAATTTGAGATTTACCAATCTGAACTTTTCGTGATTGGTATGGTGTAGATTTTAGACCTCTAGTACATATCAAACGTATATGAACATCATTGCTCTCTTTCATACCAGGATTTGCATCAATTGTATCATAAATTAACTGCAAAAGCTCTCGTTTAGTCAATCCAAGATCGATCCATAGTGCATACGCGGTGTCAAACAGTCTTTCAAAATGTTCATTGACGTACTGTACATTTCCATTGATTACACGTAACCCTTCCCAAATACCATCGCCAACAAGAATTGAAGAATCAAAGACAGAAAGTTTTGCATCTTTACGTTCAAACAATTTGAATTCAAGGGAAACACCATCTCTTATACCGATCAAAACAGTTTCATTACGTTGATCTTCAATAAAAGCATGATCACCGTTAAGCTGCTCGTGTTGTTTAAGGGACATTTGATTTTTCTCTTAGATTCAAAAGTAGAAGAAGTGTATCAAAGTGGTCCAAGTGATCGAAATATATCATCCTAGATCATGAAATATAGTACAACACTGTGGCTCACATTTATATCAATTACGTAAGCGTTACTGTTGTTAGAAATCAGACTCCCAAAATTCAAGCTTGGAGACCAGCGCAGTCCCACCTCAAAGGCACAGGTCACGGGATTGTGCGTAATTTTGTGTTGTAGTCGTGATGCTAGTTTGAAAATTGATTGGTCGGTACTTGCCGATGTGAGCTCACTGAGGCGCTCGGTGGATACCGAATTTTAGATATTGGGGCACGTCCTCGGTGAGTGCCGAGGACCTTTAATGCAAAAAATTTGTTTGCGCGTGACATTTTCACGAAAAAGGAAAACAAATATTGGGATTATACCAAATTATCCTTATAGTTGATTCATTCGATAATAGCAAATTTAGAGGCTATTTTCATATCATTTGAACTTCGACCTTATCTACAACATTAGCTAAGAGCTTGTCCGATCTTAAAGTTTATGCAAAGAAGTAGAATACTATCGATAATAGATTTCTCTAGATTGTAATGTAAGATTTCGGGTTCCACCGAGCAAGTATCTATTACAGCTATAATCTGTCCAAAACTCAGCCAACACGAATTCTACAAATAAAAACTATGGCGGGCTCATTCAATTCTGTCATTGACACCACAGTTTTTATTTGGTTCTTCTCCATCGATGATCACTTCTGTATTTAATCCTTAGACCCTGCCCTTAAGAAATTAGCTGAACGATGTAGATACATCTAGAAATAAGTGCAAAAGAATTAATGAGTAGCAATTCTGTTTCTAGTGGTGCTGAAAAGGAGCCAGCTATTGGCGAAAATATTATAAAAAGTGAAATAGATCTTTCCGTCACTAATGAAATAATCAAGCACCAAGAAAATATTTTGTTTGACACAAAAGAAGAGGAGTTCAACCTGGTAGCAGAACTTGAACAAAACCCAGGACTCAAGAGAGCAGTTTTATGGAAGATTGATCTTTTCATTTGTACTAATTTGTTCTTAATTGCATTTTTAGAGTTCCTGGATAAGAACTCTCTTGGTATTGCAGCCGTTTACTCTTTGAAAGAGGACACCAATTTAGTAGGAACACAATTTTCAACTGTGGCCTCTACATTTTACTTTGGTTATTTGTTAGGTGAGTTTTTGAGTTTTTTCATCATTCCAAGGGTGAGAATTGGAAAGTTTGTGACAGCGTGTTTGATGATATGGGGTGGTTTACTAATGTGTATGGCAGCATGTCATAATTTTGGTGGATTAGTTGCAGTGAGATTTTTACTTGGAGTATTTGAGGCAGGTATTCTACCATCTTTTATGATCATTTCATCGATCTGGTGGACTAAATCCGAACAGCCGTTAAGATCCACTCTATATTTCAATACTCTTGCAGGTATATTAGGTGGTGTTTTTGGTCATTTAGTGGGGTTGATCAATGGTAAGCTTGCGACATGGAAGTACTTGTTCATTATTTATGGTGCAGTGACGGTTGCATACGCCATTCTTATGTTCTTTATGTTCCCAGATAATATCCACAATGCATGGTTTTTAACGAGAAAAGAGAAGCAGATAGCATATCTCAGAGTGGTGAAGAACCAGACAGGTACCACCCATAACATATCAGGAATCAAGATGGCACACATTTGGGAGTCTCTTCTTGATCCCAAGTACTACATCACTGTTGCGTTTATTATCTGTCAATCGATTTGTAATGCCGGAGTGACGAATTTCAATCCACTTATTATCAAAGGATTTGGATACTCTGCATTGAAGACGACGCTTATGGGAACACCACAAGCGGCAGTTGCTCTTGGGGGTGGTATTATTGTTACAGCAATCTGTATGTTTATTGAAAACATCCGATGCTTGCTTTGGTTTCTATCATGTTTGCCAGCACTTGCCGGTGCAATCATGGTGAACAAGATTGATTCGGCAGACAACAGACAAGCGGCATTGGCGGATGTTTATCTGATGGGATTCTACAATGTTCCATGGTGTTTGATGCTTGCATTGACATCATCCAATACCACAGGTGTCACTAAAAAGACATTCATGTCTGTTTTGGTTGCTGTGTGGTATGCTGTTGGTAATATCATTGGTCCATACTTTTTCAAATCATCACAGGCTCCTCACTATCAAATGGGTATTCACGCTATGGAAGCCTCATTTGCAATCATGGCATTCACGAGTATTCTGTATTATTTTGTTGCTAGATGGCAGAATAGACAGAAGGAGACTGAACAGGTCAATGTTGAAATTGCGGAGGAGAACCTGGCCAATGACTTGACCGATAAGGAAAATCCATACTTTAGATACGTTTACTAATTACTCTTCGTTATTTTGCTAACTTTTACATAATTTCTATAATATTTTCAATACAAAACACCCTTCATGTTCGTTTATACTTGTCATTAATCATTTACAAAAGTAGTGCCTATATTTATTACAGGACTTCTATAATATCATAAATTTCAGAAAATTCCTCCACAACATAGTAACATTCTTTACCAGTATATGTTTTTTCTTTTTTCAAAGGAATTAGCCTTGTTTTTGTTGCACTTTCCAAGTCCATATACACCACACATCCTTTTAGTTTTAAATCGGAATACGTTTTGTTGAATAACTTGAGTAAACGGAAATACTCAAGGGAAGTCGATCTCTCTGCTGTGATAATGATAAACCTTTCATTACAATGTAATTTTTCAGATATCAATAAGTTTTTCATGATTTGAAGATTTTGAAAGTCATTTATCTTGTGACCTAAGATGGATTTATACTGCAATATCGTCATCTGTTTTATTGGATTTTCCATTCGTTTGTTAATTCTATTTATTAGAGATCTATAATCAAAAGATGGAATTAGTGTCAACTCATTATCTTTAATGATAGATATATCATTTCTTCTGTTCAAATTTTCTATAGTCTTAAGTTTGCTAAACATCGCTTCATTGAATATGACATTTGAATTGAGCATTGTGAATATCTTTCTTATCAAAAAAGTGTCTTTAACACATTTGTTGAGTTTATAAGTCGCTTCCTTGTTGCTTTGTGCGTACGGTGAATAGACGTTTTTTATGATCTTTCTCAGACTGCGTTCAATCATTAAATTACTCATAGGTCCTACATTTCCCAAAAGCATGGTTGATATTTCCATTTCAAAAGACTGCTGTAAATCTTCATAACTCACGTCTATTTCTGGGACGGATCTAATAACAATACTATGCACAGTTTCAAATAAGTTCAAATTTTCATATAGAAGTTTATCATGGACCAGTATGTGACACGGTTTCTGTTGAATCACGGGGGTACTGTTTAACCAATTAGTAGTACTCCAATCTTTGACAATATTATCAAACTCACTCTTTTTACGACTGATTAGAGGTGCATAAGCATGTTTCTTTAAAATTTCATCTTTCTTCTTAAAGTTAAGTCGCATTATTGAAAGTGGTTTTGTCTCCTTTTTTTTATGTTTCGTTGGAAATGCTTCAGTCTTATTAGCTGTTAACGGTTTGTTCAAATCATTAGAAGTACCCATAAATGGAAGTATCGGTCGGTCCTGATTCGCTTCTGCAAGGCGGGCTTTCATTAACTGAATAGCACTTTTAGTGGCCACTGTTGTGTCATTATCCAATATAGTTTTGAGAAGTCCAGCTTTCTTCATGTCCTCATAAGTAACTAAAGCGTTCAACTTGAAACTTAGTTGCTTGTCTCTCTTGGTACAGTAATTTCAAGTTTCATCAATTCGTTTCGAGATTGGCGCTAGTAAATTAAATTGACTCGATTTTCCTACAATATTTTGATTTGTTTCTTTTAGCCCCTGCTGACCATTGCAAGAGCCGATTTTATAGGCACATAGAAATAGATTCAAGTATAACTACACGTTATATATATGTTATATCAACAAATTGAAATTGCTTTGAGGTGAATAAAAATGAGTTTCTAGTGAGCTTTCGCAGAAATATACTAACGTGTTACGTTCTATTATTATTCACTTACTCTAGTTTGTTATCGGCCCTCTTGCTTTCCTTTAGCTTTAATAATTGGTCAACGACTGTCTCTAAAGGAACCGCTTCATTCTTACCTTGAAGATCTTGAATGTCTCTATTTCTGATATTGACAGATTTCTCCGTAGCTTCTTGTTCACCAACAATGAAAATAAAATTGTACTTTTGAACTTGCCCGTTTCTGACCTTCTTCTGTAACGTGTTACCAGTAACATCAACATCAGCATAAAATCCTGCATCATGTAATTTCTTTTGAACTTCCTCAGCATACTCGAAATATTTAACACCAACAGGCACAACTAAAACTTGTCTAGGAGATATCCAGAATGGCCACTTACCTGCAAAATGTTCGGTCAAGATAGCAGTCATTCTTTCTACAGAACCTAAGATAGCTCTGTGAATCATGACAGGTCTAACAGCTGATGTATCTTCTTTATCTTTGAACTCTAATTCAAATCTATTTGGAAGTTGAAAGTCTAGTTGAATAGTAGCACATTGGTGCCATCTTCTTAAAGCATCAGAGATCATAATGTCAATCTTTGGACCGTAGAAGGCACCATCACCAGCATTTATTTCCCAATTACCACCCCATTGATTCAAAGCTTCCTCCAACTTGGCTTCAGCACCATTCCATGTTTCAATATCACCAACAAATTTTTCAGGTCTAGTAGATAATTCCATTTTGAAGTCAAATCCAAAGATACCATAGACATGTTTCAAGAAATCAAAAATTCCAGTGATTTCATCACCGATTTGATCTTGTGTACAAAATATATGAGCATCATCCTGTTGGAATCTTCTAACTCTAGTTAAACCAGATAGGGCACCAGAATACTCATTTCTATGAATAACACCAAAATCAGCAACTCTCCAAGGCAATTCTCTGTAAGATCTCTCTCTAGATTTGAACATCAAACAATGTCCTGGACAATTCATAGGCTTTAAACCAAAAGTTTCTTTTTCCACTTCAAATGTGAACATATTCTCCTTGTAGTTGGCCCAATGACCTGAAGTTTCCCAAAGTTTGGAATTGTACATATTTGGAGTGATAACTTCTTGGTAGCCTCTTATTTGGTATTGCTCCCTTAACATGTCAACCAAAGTGTTGTAGATTCTGGTACCGTGGGGTAGCCAAAAACAGGAGCCCGGAGACATTTCATGAAAGAAAAACAAATCTTGTTCTCTACCTAGCTTTCTGTGATCTCTTGCCGCTGCTTCTTCCAGAAATTTGAGATAGTCTTTCATCTGTTGCTTATCAGGGAAGGATACACCATACACTCTTTGTAGAGAATCATTTTTTGCATCACCCAAAAAGTAAGATGCAGAGTTTTTCAAAACTTTGAAAGTCTTGATTCTACCAGTGTGAGGAACATGTGGACCCCTACACAAATCAATCAAAGGACCACATCTGTAAACGGTAGATGATGTACCATCAGGAATCTTGGATTTGATTAGCTCTTGTTTGTATTTGTTGTAGTTGAACATCTCCAAAAGCTCATCTTTTGTTAACTCTAGTCTCTCAAACTTTTGCTTATCCTTGATAGCTTTTTGACATGCTGCTTCAATATTCTTGAAATCACCTTGTGAAACAACAGTGTTACCGTTGTCAATAGCCATATCATAGAAAAATCCATCTTCTGTAGGTGGTCCAAAACACAAATGTGCACCAAAGTGACATTCACAACCTTCACCTAAAACGTGGGCAGAAGAATGCCAGAAAACAGCCTTACCTTCAGGATGTTCAAAATCTAAAAATTCAAGATTAGCGTCACCTTCGAGTGGTCTCTCTAAATCCCATAATTCACCATTGACTTTAGAAATGACTTGTCTTTCTGCAAATGATTTACCAATTTCTTTGGCAATATCCATTGGTGAGGTTTCCCAAGAGGTACCTTCCTTTACACTACCATCTTTTAAGGTGATTTTAATTGGAGTTCTTTCTTTAGAAGCCAATTCAGCTTCCTTTCTTGCCTTTATCTCTTCAAACATTTTGATTCTGTGATCTATAAACTCTGGTTGAGGGTCCAAAAATGTTGGTCTAGTTGATTCCCCTTCCTTCACTTTCTTTTCCTTTTTTGGCTTAGCAACAGACTTTGGTGTTTCACCTGGAGTAATATCCAAACCATCCACCTTTTTTTGAATTTCTTCTGTAGACATTGTGTTCTTGCTTGAGGAATAATTGTCAGAACAGCTGTTACAATATGTCAACTCTCTACAAATTTCATATTCCCGATCTGGCGCTGACTGAACAAACAAACTCAAAGTTTTCAACTGAATTTTCTCCGGGTAAATTTTTTATAAGGCTTTCTTATATGCTAAGTGTTAGCAGCATGAGTGAACCCAGAGTTATTGAAGATGATGGTGGTGATACAATAAAAGATGTTCTTGTTGAACAATCCCTTAGAGATGAAGACAAACTAGAACGATTGGAAAAGAATCTTCAAAGAGCTGAAGAGTTGAGAAATATTGAACTTTCAAATAACTTAGAGACTGAACGAGAAAGTAACAATGCAGACGATGAGCAACCTAAAAATAAGAGACAGAAACTTTTAGGTAAAGAGGATGGAAAATCAGATATTATGTTTGCACCAAGCTTTGAAGAAGTTACGAAAGACAAAGATCATTTAGCTACTTTAAGAGGTGAAGGTCGCTATTTCGGAGTGGTGGATCCTGACATTTCACAACCAGTATGTTCAAATTGTCATAGAAGAGGGCATAGGCGTGCACAGTGCAAGATTGTTGTTTGCCATGCTTGTGGAAAGGTGGATGATCATTATGAATCTCAATGTCCGAATTCTATGGTATGTTCTAACTGTGGTGAGAAAGGTCATTTCAGGAATACTTGCCCTTCAAAAAGATTTCAAAACTATTGTGTCGAGTGTAATTCAAGAGACCACACAACAGACAGATGCCCAACAATCTGGAGAAGTTATGTTTTAAGAAGAAAAGGTAAGAATACTAAAATTGCGTATCCAACTAACATGATTTTTTGTTACAATTGTGCAGAGAAAGGACATTATGGCGATGATTGTCCCGAATTTAGGGTTTCCAAAACACCAAACATTAATGGATCTGCATTTTCTGGAGATAATCTCCCCAAGGAACTTGTAGCACAATATAAAAATTTACAACATAAGGACACCAACAACAGAAAGAGAAGTTTTGCGACAAGCAACTTGAATTACAATTATGCACCACCAAACTACAATAATTTCAGCAGATATGATACTAATTCTCTGGCAACAGGTCCATCGAAACAAGGAATCTTTACTAAAAAAAATGCATCCCAGAATCAAAGGCGGATTAACAGTAGTTATAGCAATGATAACTATGGCAATAGACAGAAAAATTATAAAAGCAACAATTATAGGAGTGCGGTATATTCAGGTCAACAAAACAATCACAATATTAATTTTGGTACCACTCGATCAACATACCTCAATAACAATCAACACAACAATTATCTGAACTCTAATAGAAAACGATACTAGAGAATACGTTTCAAAAGTAAATAGTGTATTTGTAAGATTTTCATTAATTGGTTTTTTCTTGTATATGATGGAGTCGCTTCTCTCTTTGCTTTATTAAGTTCAGTCTGACTTCTGCTAAGGTTTTCATTGGTCCTACCTTTTTTCCACGAATTCCTCTATACATTGGATCCAAAGCAATAGCTAGTGCTCGCTCTCGACTGACTCCGGGGATGTCCATGATTGTTGATGCTGAATATAAATGATTTGAGGCATTGAAATTCAATATTAATGAACTTTGCTGAAAACATCGCATCGATTGACGCGGCGTGAATTTATTCAGTTGTAATATACAAAGCTAGCTTAAAATTACGTATTATGTATCATTTACGTCTATTCAACGGCATTAAAACTTCTATATTTCAGAAATTTGGATCCTCAAAACTTTTCGCTGTCGTTCACTAGATGGCTAACAGAATGATGGATTTCGGCAAATTCATTTGCTAACTCAACATATAGCTGAAATTCTTCTTGTAGTGTACATATTATCATTTCTAGCCCCCCACCTTGCAATTTTTTTGTGTTATTATCCAAATCATTTACACAATTTTCAACTTCATGCAAGATAAGCTCGTATTTTGAAGTATTTTCTTTAAACTCTTCAATTTTGTTGACAAAATAAGAATTCAAAGTTGAAGTGACGTTTATCGAGCTAATTTTCTCTGAACTTTGCAATTTCTGCAGGGATTGTTGTTGTTGCTGCTGCTGTTGCAGAGATAGTTCTGACTCAGTACGGTTACCACTGACTCCAATGATAACTTTCATTGATCCTTGATCTTGTCCATTTTCAGACCTACTATTTGACATCGGATTTGTTAGTTGAAGATAAACTTTGATCAGTTTTTCCACCCATTCATTGAAGCTTTCAAGAGTTTCTCTTTTGAATTTCTCTACAAACTTCCAGTCCGCAGTTAAAGCGTGAGTGGTTGAAATGTAATTCTTTTCAAGAAAAGCTATGTCTCTAGGTACACTTTCAATTAGTTCTTTATGTTCTTTTTCTTTAGCCTTCAGAAACTCTGCAATTGCAACTTGATCTTGTATATAGTCATCTAACCTCTTCAAATCATCCTGTAATTGCTGTGGCAATTCCGAGACCTTAGTCATTGCTGATATTTGAGGAAGTTGTTGCTGATATCCATTTTGCTGTCCAAAAAACCCTCCACTAACATTGCTGTTTCCTATCAGCGTATTTCCAGTTGTCGATGCAGATGAATTGCCCCCAAAAGAAAATTGACTAGAGGAGTTATTGTTACCAAACAAAGAAGTACCAGTTCCTGGCAATGTAGGTTTATTACCGAACAAACCACCAGATATATTTGTAGAATTTGTACTATTATTGCTACCAAAAAGACCATTGGAAGTAGACGTGGTAGTATTATTACCAAAAACATTGCTACCATTGGCGCCATTTGCAGAGGTTCCAGAATTTGCGAATAAGGAGACAGTATTGGATGGTTTTGATCCAAATAAGCCACCAGCGGAGGATGGAGCGGCATTACTATTCTGACCAAACAAACTCGATCCAGCAGCCCCGACTGTGGTACCTAAAGTTCCAGTAGGTTTTGAACCAAACAGATTATTAGTACCTGCACCGGTATTTGTAGGATTCACCCCGCCAAATAAACTGCCACCACTTGTTGCAGGTTTTGCACCAAATAAGTTTCCACCTGTGGAATTATTGTTGGTGGTATTAGTGGAACTACCAAATAATCCACCAGTATTTCCTCCAGCAGCAGAGCTATTACCAAAAGTATTATTGTTATTAGCATTGCTATTAAACAAGTTTGAGCCTGTATTAGTTGATGTGTTGTTTCCAAATAAATTCCCTGTCTGTGTGTTGTTATTACTATTAGTTCCGAAGCTAAATCCTCCAGAGGAAGCATTTTGTGCAGTGTTACCATTAGTACCTTGGTTATTTGTTCCAAAACCAAACCCTCCAGTACTTCCAGCAGGTTTTGAGGCAAACATATTGTTACTTGTATTGGTATTATTATTGGCTCCAAAACCAAATCCACCAGATGAAACGGTGTTATTGTTTCCAAACGCTGGCGTTGAAGATGGTGCATTATTATTGGCACCAAAGCTAAATCCAGTGGTACCTGAGTTATTACCAAACATATTTGACTATCAGCACAAATACTGGTCTCTCAATTCAACGAAGAACAAAAATCTGATTTGTAGATTACAACTCGTTGTCTAACAAAGGTTTTTGTTTGTTGTCGTGAATTTTTCAAAACCCTGAACTCCGTGCACCACTACGTACTAAAAATTGGATTTCAAGGTGCGGGACTTTGCGACTGATGAAAATTGCCACTTTGGACGACTTCTATTGTATTTGTTATAGAATAATTCAGACAAACTAATTCAACAACTACAAACATGGGAATTCCAAAATTTTTTAGGCTTATCTCTGAGAGATGGCCGTTGATTAGTCAAGAAATTACCGTTGCTGAAGAAATTGAATATGATAACCTCTACCTTGATATGAATTCAATTTTACATAATTGTACACATTCGAACGATGGTGAGATTAGTAGGCTGACAGATGAACAAATGTTTGGTGCGATTTTTGCATATATTGATTATCTCTTCAATCTGATCAAACCAAAGAAAACATTTTACATGGCCATTGACGGTGTGGCTCCTAGAGCCAAAATGAACCAACAGAGAGCAAGAAGATTTAGATCGGCTGTTGAGGCTGAAGAACTGATGAAAAAAGCTATCCAATCAGGGGAGCCAATTCCAAAAGGTGAAGCATTTGACACCAATGCTATTACTCCGGGTACTGAATTTATGGCCAAGGTTACTGAAAATTTGAAGTTTTATATCAATCACAAAGTTTCTAATGATAAACAATGGCAGGACATTGAAATTATTCTTTCTGGCCATGAAGTTCCAGGTGAAGGTGAACATAAAATCATGGAATATATAAGAGTACAAAAGGCTCAACCAGACTACAACCCGAACACCAGACACTGCGTGTATGGTCTAGATGCAGATCTTATCGTACTAGGTCTGGTAGCACACGAGCCACACTTTTCTTTATTGAGAGAGGAAGTGACATTTGGTTCGAACAAGAAATCGTCTTCTGATTTGACCAACCAGAAATTCTTCTTGCTACACATAAGTTTGGTTAGAAACTATCTACAAAAAGAATTTGAATCATTGAGTGACGAAATTTCTTTTACATATGATTTTGAAAGAGTCTTGGATGACTTTATCTTGATTCTTTATGTTATTGGTAATGATTTTCTTCCAAATTTACCTGATTTGCATTTAAACAGGGGTGCGTTTCCTTTGTTGCTACACACATTTAAAGAAGCAATGAGGAGAACTGATGGTTATTTGAATGAAGGTGGCAAAATAAATTTGAAAAGACTAGGAATTTGGCTTGACATTCTTTCTGTTTTCGAATTGGAAAATTTTGAGGAGGGTGACGTTGATGTTGAATGGTTTAACAAACAGTTGGACAATGTCTCTAGAAAAGGTGACAGAAGGAGGCAAAGACAAGGTAAAGAGTTATTGATCAAACAACAAAAGAAACTTGTGGGGTCGATTGCCAATTGGCTTTTAAAGGTTTATCATGAACAATGGGACATAAAGAAATTTTTGAGCGATGAAGGTAATGTTCCACAGCTCCAGTTACCCACAGAATTTTTTCAAAGTGAATTGAATTTAGAGTTTATCAAAAAGGTTGCATTGGATCTATGCCTATTGATTGTTCACAGCAAAAGCGCTGATACATATCACATAAAACTAGATGTAGATGGTATCAATCCAAACGAATCTGAAGAAGAGTTCAATCAAAGGTTGATTGAGATCAAACAGTGTTTGAGAAAGTATCAATCAAGTGTTATAGTGGAAAATGAGGAGACTCTTCGTTCAACTGAGGAAATATATAATGAGAAGTTTACCAACTGGAAAGGTAAGTACTATGAAGAAAAATTAGGTTTCAGTATTGATGATGAAGTCGAAATGAAGAAAATTACAGAAAATTACATTGAGGGTCTACAGTGGGTTTTAACCTATTATTATCATGGTAATTGCTCTTGGCCATGGTACTACAAATATCACTATGCACCACGTATATCGGATTTATCCAAGGGATTGAGCGTTAAGTTTGATTTTGACTTAGGCAAACCATTCACACCATTTGAGCAGTTGATGAGCGTTTTACCTGAAAGATCAAAGGAATTAATCCCTATATGTTATAGACATTTAATGACTGATGAAGATTCTCCTATCAAAGACTTCTATCCTGATAATTGTGCCATCGATAAAAATGGTAAAACTGCCTCTTGGGAAGCTGTTGTTTTGCTTGCTTTTGTTGATGAGTCTAGACTCAAAGCAGCGATGGCTCCGTTAAACTCGAAACTTACTTTGGAAGAAAGAAAAAGAAACAGTTTTGGTCACAACCTTATTTTTAACTATAACCCACAAGTGAGCACATTGATTAAGTCTCCTTTGCCGTCAGCTTTCCCTGATTTTGTATCTCATGCAACAGAAGTGGAATACCATTTACCTTCCATGGAGGGAAAAGAGTTCATTATTGGTTTGTTGCCTAATGTCAGGACCGGAATTGATTTACTTGCTGGTTTCCCGACCTTGAACACTATTCCTAATACTGCAAGATTACAGAATTATCAAATTGTTGTTTTTCAACAACCTACGAAATCTGAATCAATGATTTTGACCCTTGAAAATGAATTTGAAAGTGTCACACCTGAACAATTTGCTAAAATGTATTGCGATAAAATCATATACGCAAACTGGCCATATCTGAGAGAGTATAAAGTTGTTGCGGTTGTTGACTCATTGATGAAATACGAAATGGCTAAATCAGGTAATCATTTGATAAAAAGTCCATTGGAAGATTTCGAACGTTATGATTATGATAAGCAAGTCAATGACATTAACTACACAATGCATAAAAAACAAGGTTTGAGGTTTGCAAATAGGGATTACGATGATGAAATTCTGGCAGATAATTTAGACGATAAAATTGATAAAATTAGAGAACCAATTGATGGCCTTGTTTACGCCAAGCGAGTGATCGGAGTAACTCCAAACCGTGATGGTAAAATGACTAAGGTTTTGTCTGAAAATGTGGAGGTATTTCCTATTCAGTTGATTGTACCTACGGTCAAAAGTACTGATCCAAGATTTGAAGAAACTGATCCTCTTCCTATTGATCAAGAATTCCCTGTGGGCTCAAGCGTCGTGTTTTTGGGAAAAATGGGTTATGGAACTCCAGCTACTGTTGTTGGAACAGAGAATAACACATTAGCTATATCTTTCATTAAGCAAAAGACTCCTGAACCGTCTTTTGGTTTGGATGCTGCTAAACTTGAACATGATACTATCATTTATCACAGTGCCTACGAAACTGCTAGAATTCTTCACTTGAAACCTTACATCTTGTCCAAAATAACTTCTTCATATATGATTTTTGATGGCCAAAAAAAAGTAAACATTGGTTTAAGTTTGAAATTTGAAGGTAAAAGTATCAAAACTTTGGGATACACAAGAAAAACAGGTAATCAATGGGAATACAGTGATATTGCAATCAATCTGATTAGAGATTACATGCATTCATTTCCCGATCTTTTCAAAGCAGTTATCGAGTACAGTGGAAGCAACATCCCTCAAGCGAAAGCATTCTTTCCTAGAGTCAGCGGGGACAAATTATCTGAGATGTTGAGGAATATTAAAGATTACCTATTGAATAAGCGAATGAATCTTACTCAAGTTTCATTGAGTAGCGATTCTTTGTCGAAACTATCTATTGCTAAAATCGAAAAGCAGATTATTCGTTACAATGAGACACCTCAACCAACTTCTGCTTTTCAAATCAAGAATATTCCAAGATATGCGGTGCTCAATCCTTCTATGCCTGTTTTAAAGTTAAAACATCAACAGTTCAGATTGGGAGACCGTGTCATGTACATTTTGAATTCAGGAAAAGTTGCATTGTTTTCTAAAGGTACTGTTGTTGGGTACAGATCATCTGAGACTTCCGTTTCCGTCCATGTTGTTTTTGATTCTCCTGTGTTATCTGGTAATACATTCGACGGTAGATTATCTACACAAAGAGGTTTATCCATTGATTCTTCCTCATTATTGAATCTGACTCTCAGACATTACTCATACCCACCTGTGATGAATGACGCTAAAGCCTCAACTTCGAAAACAATGAACAAATTTAAACATGATCTGTCCAAAGTTGGCAGAGAAGTCAGCGGTCCAAAAGTTGCCGCTTTGAGAACTAATGGTATATCTGGTCACGAAAAGCCATCAAATCAATACAAAACTAAAACTGACAACAAGACGGAAAGCAGCAAACATGCTAATTTGAAGAAAGAATCAAAGCAAGAACTTTTGACGATTATTAATAAAAATTCTGAAAAACCTAAAATGTCTAACAAAGTTTCTTCCAATAATGGTAATTTTGCTGACTTGACTACATCAGTAAATTCCAACAAGGGAAATGCCAAGAACTTGTTAAACACTTTGTTTAACAATGCGTTGAATTTAGGTAATGATCAATCTGTGACTCAACAGTCATTTCCAAATGCATTTTCTGGGGTTCCTTTCCCGCCAATTAATGGAAACCCATTCTCTAATATGCAATTCCCACCAATGCCAATGTATCCGTACATGGCCGTTCCTGCAAATAATATGCCAGCTGTACCTTACCCATCTGGAATCATTCCAGTTGGTAATGGTGGCTTCCCGACTCCTGTGAATATTCCAACAGGCCCAGCTGCTGTGAGAGCTGTTGCCAAGGAAATTCCTAAACCGACCCACAAAGCCTCAATTCGAATTGATGCTGCTGGATCTGAGGCTGTTTTGAATGCAATAAAAGGTTCAACGAAATCAGCACCGGGATCCAATAAACAGCAAAAGAAACCTCGTCAAAAGGGAAAAAAGAAATTTGATAATTCAAAGGTAACAGACACAGCTCCAGCTACCGCTTAAAATTAATGATAAGTTTGTACTTTACTATTACTTTACAATGTATTATGTATAAATACTTTTCTAATTTTACAGAAGATGTATTATTTAGTGTTTTTATCAAACCATTTTTGTTCAAAACCATTCCCTCGAACGATACCATCCCATCTCCATCCTGGCTTAATATTGAATCTATTCATAGGATATCTAGTAGGGTCTTTGTAAAGTTTTCGTCCAGTAATCGAAATAAATTGTTTACTCACTTCCCTCTTGTGCTCTTTTATAACTTTCTTATTGAAAAGAAGGGCAGGATCTTCATCTTTGATTTCCGACTTTTGCTTCTCTATAAGTTTTTCATCATTCTCATAAACATTTATACCCTCATTCCTAATTTGCTGAAGTCTCTCTCGCATTTGTCGTTCTTTCTCAATTGCAGCTTCGTTTTTGTTTCTTTTTGTAATATTTTCCTCTCTTTCCAATTCTCTTTTTCGTTTGCAGTCTTTGTTCTCTTCTTCTTTCTTTGCTTCGGTTTCACTGATAATGTTACCTTGAGAGTCTCTATAAATAATTGCATTGTTTTTGTTTGAATTCTTCAACGTTTGAAGCTTTCGTCTCATCTCTTCCTCTTTTTGTTTCATTAAAACATCTGATTTACTAAATAGTTTTGGGAGAGAAAGATCATCCACATTGAAAGAATTGTTTATTTTCTCAAACGATTCTTTTCCATTTATTGTAGAAGCACTTTTTGTATCGTCTTTTACATCCAAACTTTCACTTTCGGAGAAGCTCTCATATTTCTTTACTTTTGATTCACTTTTCCTAGCATACTTTTTTGATATGTATTCTTCTAACGAGGGAGCCATTTGTTCCCTAAAGAACTCATCACCAAATGAAAAACCGGAGCACCTACCGAAATTCAAAAGTTCTCACTAACGAAATTTGCAGAGAGGTTCTCGGATTTTGGATTTCGAAATCAAGAACAATCAGGTTGCCTACATAATCACTCTGTTAGGTTTTCCCTTTGACCTTCCAGTTAGCATATTCACAAAGTATATCTTATTATGAGTACAATTGATTGGAGAAGAATTGATGTCGATCAATACGATCCGGAAAATCAATATGAACAAGATGATCTTCCAGATTTGAAGCCTAATGTCACGATCGCTGATATCAACAATCTAACACAGGCAATCCGGGGCTTAATTCAACGTCAAGAAGTTGTTTCTGGAATTATGACTTTAGTTGAATACGCACCATATGGTGCTGCAGATGATGTGAGAGAAGCATTCCTTAAGTCGGTATTCGAACTTCTCACAAGCGCAAAATTGAGTGACATACCTGGTGTCGTTAAAGGCTTAGATTTAGATACAGTTGATGTTGTTGTCAAATTTGTTTACTCACTGATGGCCAAGGAATGGAGTTTAAAACAATCAGGATTGTTGTTAGTTTGGCTGGACAAAATTACTGAAAGTGTCGGAGAAGGACCAATTATACGATACTTGAGCGATCCTTACAAGCTATAGAGTAAAGCAAATATGTATAGATGATACTTATAGGAGATATGTAGTATCTTTTCAAACTAGTTTCCAAATCGCTCAATAGTAGTAAGCTTAGTCTTCTGTTAGGTTAAAGCTAAGCTAAGCTAAGCGCGACGTTAAGTCGACTGTTGAGACTATTCACTTACATACTTTACAAGACTAGCATGTCAGAGCTCTATCACTGTTAATATGAGTGATATGGACAGCAAAGATGCATCACAGTTTGTAATTGCAGACAGTGATTTAGACCGAGAGGAAGATGGAAAGAATGTGATGCTTGTGGAAGTTGTTACTAAAATTGAAGTAGAAGAACAAAATGCTACAGACTTTGAAAAATCACCAAAAGACAGTACACAGGTCTCATCAAAGCCTATGGAGCAAACCCTTTCAAAATCACAAAAGAAAAGGTTAAAGAAAAAGAATAAGAATAAAGGGAATATCAATATGGAAACTGGAAGTGATGTTTCACCAATTGTTGAACCTGAAGCTGAAAATGTTGAGTCTAATGATGAGACTCACCTCGAAGACAATATAGTTGACAATAGTGTCGATTTACCGACTGAAACTGAACCAGTTTCAGATAAACAAAATACACTTGAGACTCTTGCTAAGACCAAACCACAAGAAAGTGAAATAGAGGAGAACGACCATAATACAATTGAAGATATCCCTAGTGAAGAAGTTGTCAAAATAAGCGACTCACCTATAAAGGAAAGGGAGTTGCTGGATCATGATATTGTAGAAGGTGATTCAGTACAGGGGAATTTAGTGCAGAATGATCTAAAACAAGGTGATTCAACAGAAACTGATTTAATGCAGGGCGATTCCGTGAACGTTAACCTGGTAGATGTGAAAGTGAACGAGATTACACAACTCGTAGTAAATGGTGAAATAGGGGAAGACAATACCGATATTATTTCTGAATCATCTATTCCTGTGACGCAAGTAGCTATATCGACACAAAAGGATGCGAATAACTCGTTCCTTGCATCTGAACAAGATGCTATCATTGAGGAAAAATCTAGAAAATTGCCACTTGTGGTAGCAACATTTGAGGATGAAACGAAGGATGCAATGGAAGAGGTGCCCATTGAAGAAATTAGCCCTGTTAATGAGAATGATAGTTTATCTGTATCTGAAGAACCTGTGATTGTGTATAGATATGCTGAAGTTGAATCTAAGAAAGAACGTATGAAGGAACTAACAACAAACTTTGTTTTTGGCCTTGCTGTTGTTGACTTTGATCACTTGAGTGGGCCTGAATTGCAATTTTGGCTTGATGATGACGTTATGAATGGAATTGTATCGGTAGAGAGGAAAGTTTCTCATTTTGGTAAAGTGTGGCCTTATTTTCCGTTTCAAGCACTACCTGATGGTGTTCATAAATTTGATGAAACATTTACACAATTTACTCTATGCTACGACGAGCTTATGGAGAGTGGCGTCGATTTAGGGATTGAAAAAGTTTGTATCATGAGTGATAACGATGTTGATAATGATGGTGATGATGCGGATGGTAAAGTAGGAATTCTACTAGAAGATCCTAATCAGGGAGTGGTTACGCTCTTTGGATGTGCATGTATTCGACAACTTGATTCAAGGTTGCTGAAGGAGGAAAAGAAAAGGAGTGTTGTGCAAAAGAGTGTTGTGTTGATCACACGTGCACCGATGCCTGTTCAAATGAAGGAAAAGTTGAGCATTGTTACTAAATCGTGGTTTGAACAGTACAATTTTGAAGACTTGGAGATTTTAAAATTGTTATATGAGAACTTGACAAATACTTATAACAAACATGGATTTTCAATTGAAGATGATGAATTGTATGAAGATAATGTTAAGAAGGCGGATAGTGAGAAAAAAGTTATTAGGGAAAGTGATTTTTTCCTTGGACTTAATTTTCAAGATGTTGTTATAAAATTGAGGAGAAATTTGCTAGTCATTTTAAAGTGTCTTATTTTATCAGAGTATAAAATTTTGATTTTTTCCAAAGATTTGAATGAACTTTCTAATACACAATACACTCTAGTTGCATTAATATCGAATTTAATACTTAATATGGAAGATTCAGGGTATCCTCTTTTAGACAAACATTTACATGAAGCAAAGAGAAAAATACAGTCATTGAAAAGCTCTGATCGGTTGTCAATGCTTAAGTTCCTTGGATTACCGTTACATGTATTTGGACAAGGTTCGTTTTTCCAACCATATTTGACATTACAGCAAATTTCGTATCTCACAAACGTGAATACCAAGAGTTTCCTTGTTGGTTCAAGTAATGACATATTACTTGATCATAAGAGAGATTGGTTTGATATTATAGTATATCTTGATGAAAAGGAAGGTGGAATTTTTAGTAGTCTATTTGGTGGATGCAAAATTGAGATCTTGAATCCTTCATTAAAGGAAGTTTTGAATTTATCCTCCGAGGACAAGAGGTTTATGGATGGGGTGATAAGTGCAGTAGAGAATTTACAACGTAAAGATGGTGTTCTTATGGAAGGAGAATCAAGTTCTGGATCTTTCAGTTCTAAAACGATTAATTCTAATGTATCCATTGATAGCGAGTTATTCATGGGTGGTAATGATTTCATTAGAAATAGAATTGAGGATTATATTATTGGTTTCTTATCGAGTATCAAGTATGATAACTATACCAATTATAAAGGAGAAACTCAAGAAGGATTATGGAATTATAAAAATGAGATTGGTAAATTCAATAAGAGTTATGTTACTGCATTTAAAGGGAGTAGAGTGTACAAAGAATGGAATGCAATTAGTGAAGATGAATTATTCAGCTTTTTCCCACCAGGTCATGTAATAGATATAAAATCACCTGAAAGTGATTCTGATAAAGTCGAAGAAACTAGGGGTAAAGGTAAGGATTCTATTGAAAAATTGAAAAGTTTCTTTTCCTGGAAGCATAAATAGGATTTGTAAATTAGATAATGCATAGTAACGCTATCATCACGAGGCTTAGATCTCGGTTCGCGCGATAATCGCCTGCACAGCAGTACTGATCTCTCTTTGAATTAAGTTAATAAGTAAGGGCCATTGTGTACGCAGTTTAAAGGGTCAGTTGAGGTGCATTTTAGTATTTATTGAAAGTTTGTGATAGGAACAAGGACATTGCTATGCAACTACCGGAACTACCGTCGATATTATCAATACAAATACCGCAATATATTTTTGAAGCTAGTAGTACAATTGTTGAAAATGGAGATAGGAATGGATTATCATTTAAAGAGATTGCATTTTTAACATTTCAAGCAGTTTTACAAGTTTTCATTATTTGTCTTTCTGGATATTGGGCATCAAGGAGTGGACTTTTAAGTAATGAAGGTATTAAAGTTATTTCCAAATTAAATGTGGATCTATTTACACCTGCATTAATTTTCTCTAAATTAGCAAGTTCATTAAGTTTAAAGAAATTAGTTGAAGTTATTCTAATTCCAATTTTTTATGCACTTACTACAATTGTTTCATTAATTAGTGCAAAATTTGTTAGTTCATGGCTGTCATTAACAGAAAGTGAAACTAATTTTGTTACTGCTATGTCAGTTTTCGGTAATTCAAATTCATTACCAGTTTCATTAACATTAGCATTGGCATATGCATTACCTAATTTAGAATGGGATGATGTTATAGATGATACACCTGATAAGATTGCAAGTAGAGGATTAATTTATTTATTGATTTTTCAACAACTTGGACAAGTTTTACGTTGGAGTTGGGGTTATAATAAATTATTAACACGTCAACCTGATGAAGTTATATTTTATGATAATAATGATACAGAGAATAATATTGTTGAAAGAATTACAACAGATATGATTACAATGACAAGTGAAGATAATTTTGAAAATGAAATTGAAGAAGAAAATCATGATGAAGAAGATCATGTTGAAGATAGATATGAAGATTATAATGAAGAACATAATTTTGAACATGATGGGGAAGAAAATTTACTGATAAATGAAGAATTAGCTAAATTTGAACATGAAGAATCAATTTTAATTAAAATTTGGAATAAATTTTTTAATTTAATGAATCCACCACTTTGGGCAATGTTATGTTCAATTATTGTTGCGTCAATTCCAAATATCAAATATGAATTTTATGAAAAGAATGGATTTATTCAAAATACATTAAGTAGTGCAATTAGACAACTTGGTAGTGTTTCAATTCCATTAATTTTAGTTGTACTTGGAGCCAATTTAGGACCAAGTAGTGATATACCAAGAGAATGTCCACATTATAAAAGAATGATTTTAGGTAGTTTACTTGGTCGAATGGTTTTACCATCATTAATTTTATTACCAATAATTGTACTTTCAGTTAAATTTATTAGACTCAGTATTTTAGAAGATCCAATTTTTTTGATTACATCATTTTTATTGATTACATCACCACCAGCAATTCAACTTTCACAAATTTGTCAATTAAATGAATTATATCAAAAGGAAATGGCAGGTGTTTTATTTTACGGATATGCTATACTCACATTACCTGTTACAATAGTCGTTGTTGTTACATCGATTGCTGCACTCAAATGGGCCACTCCTGCACAGCCATGAAAAGTGGGGCGAGGCAGAAATTTTCGCGAAATTGTCTCGAGGGCTTGAGACCCCCACTGCGTACAGCTTGTGTGTCGAGATTGTACGCCACCTTATTGTTTCCTCTTTGAAGATATCTATCCGGAGTTTCCTAGTGACTATATTGTTTATATAATCTGTATTCTTTTTCCTTCTTTTTAAGTTGAAATTGAACAAGTCAAAAGTAAGATGAGTATCGTTTTCAGATGGCCAAGTGGACCTAAAGAAGTTATTGTTACTGGTACATTTGATGACTGGTCAAAACAATTAGTTTTGATAAAGCAAAATGATGGTAATTTCGAACTTGAAGTACCATTACCTAATACTGAAGATAAGATTGAATTTAAATTTATTGTTGATGGTGAATGGACAGTAAGTGAAGATTACTGGACTGTTGTTGATGAATCCGGTAATGTTAATAATTACGTTGAAGTTAATGGAGGTACTGTGAAAAGTAAAGATATTGACCATAGGGGTATTGTTGGTAAGACAATTATACCAGAGAGTGGGTTGAGTATTAGAGGTGAAGATAAGGTAGAAGATAAGGTTGAAGATAAAGTTGAAGATAAAGGTGCAAAAGTGCCTCTTGCTGGAGTCGAACCTGCGAGCGCAGAGGAAAAAGTGGCGAATTCGGCAGCAGAGAAAGAAGAAACCGCCAAAGAAGAAGAAGAAGAAGAAGAAGAAGAAGAAAAGAGGGGCGCGGTTGGAAACGTGGGTGCCAAGGACAAGGATGCACCTGCACCACGGGAGAAGGAGCGGAAGTACGTGAAGCGTGTGGTGAAGAGCAGCAGCGGGGATGGGAAGACAGATGGGGATAATACACAGACCAACAAAGGTTCGGTGAACAATAGCGATAATAAGAAGGATAAGAAAAAGTCATTCTTTTCAAGAATACTTAAAAAATGATTAAACAATTTATCTAGCTAGTCAATGTATTATAGTAGCGCCTTACTATATATCAATTTACAAGCAATCTGGACTTAATTCGAGTAATTTACGTATTTGTGTGCGTCAATGCGTAATTAGCAATTCTTGCATAATCTCTATTGTTGCTGGTGGAACCTGAAACAAAAGCTTGTTCTCCCGAGCGCGTTTGCGCGAGATCGATCGTCCGTCGCGATAAGCGGTCGCCGCCCAACAGGCGATGTTCTCTTCTCTGCCCCGTGCTATGCACATCGTTCAACCTCATCGCCGGCACATCTGCACACAGCTCGACAATCGATGTGGCTTGCATATAGTGTTAGTGATGTTTATATTATATACGTGAATGTCGTTTACCTCATTCCATTGCTTCCAGCGAGGGGTCAGGTCACACACTTCACAGGACTATAAGACAGACCTAAATTCCCGTTATTTTTCTTATATAAGCTACTTTTATATAATACCATTACTATGTATTGTGCTTTGGTTTCTCTTTAACAAAAAATGACAACAATAAAATGTGAATGGAGTGATTGTAAACGTGTTTTCACAACAGATGCTCAGTTGTACGCTCACGTATGTACAGATCATGTTGGTCGTCGTGCAAATAGGAACCTGCAACTAACTTGTCGTTGGGCACGTTGTGGACGGACATTCCGCAAACGAGACCATGTCACTTCTCATTGCAAAGTGCATCTTAACCACAAACCATACCGTTGTACAGCACCACAGTGTTCAAAGGCCTTCAAACGGGCACAAGACCTCAAAAAACATGCCCGTGTCCACAGTTTAACACTTAACACCAACACTACCACTACCACTACTACCTCCACCTCCACCTCCACCATTACCACCCCCATCACTGATCACAATCTTACAATCACCACCACATTACCGAGCCCCCCAGGAAATAACTACACATTTGCTGCATCCCCGGTTCAACTTTCCAATAGTGCTAATTGTAAGCCTATACGCATGCAAATGCAGATCCCAATGCCAATGTCTATATCGATGCCAGCTTCTATGTCTATGTCAATGCCAATGTCAATGCCAATGTCTTTAACCATGCCAATGACGAATATGCAGATGCCAGCAATACAACTAATGCACCCAATGCAACAACCTAATCATTACCAAATGCCGATACCTATCCCTCCACTGGCTCAATTACCGCATTTACAATCAACTCAACAACATTTCACTGGTTTTACCCCACGACAGCCTTTCCCTTAGTCACTAGTAGATTATTATACTATAAAATTATTTAATACCCTAATTTCATAAACTTTTAGCCCGCGAGCATTAACTTGTATGATGTAATATTAGTTCAACAGTCGATCGTCTTGGGTTTTTGTTGATCTAATTAGAATTAAACCGAACACTAAGTAGAACATTTCTCGGATCTAAAAAGACGTCATGGTGCTAATTACTGTATATGTCCGTGATTGTTTTACAAACATGCCACGCACAATTGCATCCTCTACTACAACTACAACAACATCCACACCTACTAATACAACTTTATCAGAACCAATTACTCTACGTTTAGAACCTGTTGATGATTCCCAAATAAAACGTTCGAAAAGTCCACAATCAGGTGATAAGAAATCAGTCTCTTGGACTGAAGACGTTGTCGACAATGAAAATCTTGGTCGTAAGAAAACCAAAATTTGTTGCATTTTTCATCCACAAAATGAAGATGAATTTGAGGTAGAAGATAATGATATTGATGATAATAGTAGTAGTAGTAGTAGTAGCAGCAGTAGCAGTAGTAGTTCAGATGAATCAGATGCTGAACCAAACGCTTATGAACGTCAACCAAAATATAGAAGGAAAAAAAACCAATCACATAATAATTGTAATAATTCAACACATCAACATTAATTAAATCTTAAGAAAAAATTACATAATTATACTAAATATCCATTTCTAAACTAATTAACATTTCGTAAATTTCACGTGGCATACGTCTTTTCATTAATCCAGCAAAAACAACACATGCCCTAGCTTGCTCACGTAATTCATCAATTCCAAGTTTTTCACTATTTTCACTTTCATTAGATCTAAATTCATTCATTGAAATCAACCTTTTAACAATAATCATATTGATTATTAATAAATTAGGTATTTGTTTACTTAAACATTCATCAAAATTCTCAATATTATTAACAAATATTCTCATTGTACTCATAGATGAATCCTTTGGAATTAATTCAATTTCACGGATCTTTTCAAAAAGTTTCAAATCACTACGGAAATTGTCATTACTGAGAAATTCACGTACAATCTCCCAAATCTTCAATAATTTATGCAAATTATCAATATTTTTAACACTAACCTTTGGTGATATTATGGTCGATGAACTGTATAGTTTGTAAATCTTTTCACCCATTGAAATACTTACATTAATTTCATCATTATAATTCCCATGAATTATATCAATTGATAAAATACAATCACTAATAACTTTATTAATTATTTCAACAACTGTATTATATTCTTCACTCAATTGATATAATAATATACAATCAAATGATCTACCTTCATCATATGCCATTTGTGCTGCTCTTTCACTAATATTGTGTAAATAAATTGTTAAATCAGAAACTCCCAAAAGTACACGTCGTTCTTCAACAATACCTGAAACCCTTGTACCATCACTATTGATCTTGCCTAATAATAAAGCATATTCTCTACTTTCCAAAACCAAATCACGAATAGATTCTTGACATAATAAACTACTGCTTTCATCATTATCAATATTCACTAATAGTAAATATTCACACGCAACTCTTGGATCAGAAATTTTGAATTTTTTAACATATTGTCCAATCATACGGGCATAATTGACAACTTTGAAACCTTCTGGATCTTTAATTAGAAGTTCATCTTTATCAACTTCATCTCCATGACTTATCCTTAATAATCCATAATATGCAAGAACAATACCTAAATGAACAGCATCAATTTCATCAACTAACATCAAATGTTTGATACTATCTGCATATAATCCAACCAATAATAAAGCTGATAAGTACATTGGATTTTTATTGGAAATATCAAAACCTTCAGATCCATATTCAAGAACAAGCTTTTGTAACTCAACAAGTCTGTAGCTATCATCTACATTTTCTTCATTGAATTCATCAACATTATCATTTTCTTCTTTAATCAGTGAAAGATTAACCCAAAGCCAATCCTCAATTGATAATGGAATATCAGGCAATGATTTCTTAGCTAAATCACATTTGCCTATCAATTTGTAAACTCCATATCTGAAAGGATCAATATTTTTGGTTGAATTCTTCATATATTTGTTGAACTCATTCCTAATTCTACCTCCGATATCACCACTTAATTCATGTCTTTCATTTTCGCAGTACATTTTCAAATAAAATGGAAAAGATTTCTCTAATTTTTGAAAAGAATCTGAATTTTTTCTGACGAAAACAACACATTCTTCATAACAACCAGCTCTTAGTAGGTAGAATAAAACTGCCCATAACGGGACTCCATTAACAATAGTCAAATGATCGGTCTTCCATTTTCCTTGTTTGTTTTTTAAAGTTAAATTGATAAAATTTATTACTTTGTCTGTATTAGGCGTGAGAAATTTATCTTGATCGTAATTCGTTTGTCCAAGAGTCTTCATTGAATAAAGTTCTTCCAAATAATCTCTGAACTGTTTCTCTAAATATTTTCGACTGTTAAAAACAATGTTTTCATGGAACTTTATACTCTCACGTTCCTTCAAATTTGAGTTTGTAGCTTTAAGAAACCTATTCATTCTTTTACTATCGTCAATTAGATCTTCTTCCCCCTCACAAAAGTTACGCAATATAACAAAAGCTTCTCCAATAATGTCATTTTTGTATAAATTAGAGAAAACTGTGGCAATTTTATACCATTCATTTCTTTGTCTCGCTTCGTTCAAATCATAGATAACTTCGGCATTAACTTCAAACTTCTTCCTCAAAGAATATGATATATTTGGATTGACAACTGAATCAAGTTGTTTAGCACTTTTTACATCCTTGAAGTTAAAGTTGTTGGAAATCAAACTCTTGGATTTCTTAACGCCCCAAGTTAATTGTCTTTCAATAAGCTCTTTTTGGGTATACTTTTTAACCTTCTTACCAGGGGAGCCTTCTCGTTTGACAATACTACTCAATGATTCACTCAATTCTCTTTTCTTCTGTTTCCAATCTAAATTGACATTGCTATTCACAAATTTGTCAAAATCATTAGCCGCAACAAATAATGAGTTCTCAATATTCGCCAAAATATCTTCATCCTTTTTCTTGTAGAGATATGTCTCCAAATTACTTGGTTTAACTGCATGTGGCTGATACAAAACATCCTTAACCTGACAATTCAACTTTCTCGATCCAACAGCTTTCTCCAAGGAATCAATATCTGTTTCAATATCTTCAATTGTCACACCTTTGCCAAGAAGTAAGTAGTGCGCCTTTGTATATAAGTTCTTATCAGATCCTTCTTTGTTGAATTTTCGTAAACTGTATGCCCTTCTCTTAATTTCATTCAAGCTCAGATGTAATGGCTCTATATCATTGATTCGACGTGGAAGGTTCCTCGACGACTGAACAAGTTCATTTAAAGCTGAGACCAAACTCTTATCCTCTACAAACACTTCCTTGCTAACAGCAGTCATAAAGTAATTTGTTTTCTGAATTGTTGTAAAAAACTAAACGTTCAAGCAACTTTCAACGTTTCCTTTCAGATTCAAAGAAGTATAAACAAAAACGTTTCTAAATAGGAAATTCTACAACTTTATTTTTTCGCACCAGAAACCGGGTAACTATGAGCTAAATGTTTCACATTATGAAATTTATACAAGTTTATTTATTCTCTAGCTTTATATCAAACTTTTAAATCCCTCCAATATGGATTATTGTATTTTGGATAGATTGGCCTTCCATCATCAGTTTTACCAACAATCGGTGGCTTGATATCACTCAAAGGACATGCTAATGAAAATGCAGCTTTATTTTCCAGCTCTGCATTAGCTGGAACAAGTTCACTGAAGTAAAGTTTATCGTTTCCAATACGTTTCAAAGTAACCACACCTTTTCTGACAACATTACTTTTCTTAACAACGTTTCCAGTTTGATCGCGTAATTCGTGTCTTTTGTACAGATATTTGAATATACTGTCTCTAATAATCACCTTCACGTTATTAGGGACCCAAATCTGGAACAAACCTGATGCATCCTTCGGAGAACTGGTTGGTGCAATCGAAAAAAATCCAAAATCCTGGATCACAATGTCAATGGTACCATAGAATGGAGGAATAACGTATCGTACCATATCATTGATTGAATCTTCTTTGAATAGGAATTTGCCAACATGTGCTTTTGTCCTCTTTGCATTGACTTGTAATGCACGTTCCCAGTTACGATACCTGTACTCAATTTGATTTGTTTTGTATGGAAAAAAATTGACACGTTGAAAAACTGCACCATGTGGTGGTTGTAAAAAGAACGCACCACCGTAGGAACAGAGAACGTTACCATCATACCCTGCCTTACCTTTAAACTTGAAAGAACTGTAGATTCTGTGATTTTCTGCTGTAAATGTAGGGTAGTCTCGTTTTTGTCTATTTACTTCAGGAAGGAAGTGTTTGTATATGCCAAGATCTGCGGAAATGTAACCGGGGGTATCATAAATAGTCAAACCTGGAATATTTGTAAATTTCTGCACGTCTCTTGTAAAACCAGGAGCAAAATAGACTCCCGGTGTCTTTATATCCATCTTTGCTAATTGTTTCCCGCTTGTGATTTCAGTCTTTGTAACTTTTTTGTCAAGTTTAATATTACTGTGCATCAAAATCAGCCTTTTCAACAATGAACTCTTACCAGCATTGGTTCTACCTACCAGATAAATGGGACCACGTGGAAGTTTGGCAAAACATTCCGGCACATACCAGCCAGTTTTACTGGATACAAAAAATACTTTATCTGGATCAGCATTCATGTATTTTGAGAGCGTATCTCTTAGATAATGCTCACCAAGATTTTTGACCTGTTCTTTTTTTTGATAAAAATAGTCTGCACCAGTAATAAAATAGTAGATGCTTTTGGGGTCTCTGTCTTTGTGAACAATAGAGTTACATGCCGTAGGAAAGTCAATTATGCTCATAACGTTAACAACAGTTGCATCTGCAGGTATCTTTTCCATAACATCCTCAAAACTGTAAGTAGCAACATCAAAAATACCATGATCCATCAGATCATGACATCGTTTGCAGCTTACAAGATAATTGGAAATTTCTTTCAGTTTCATAATGTTCCTATCGTGCGCAATCTCATGATAATCCACAAGGTCATCATCCCTTTCCAAACCCATATCTTTTAGTAGTTCCTTCTTTGCATATTCTGGAATGTCATGAACATCTCGTTTCACTTTCTCGGGTACAAATTTTGGCATTTGATAGTATTTAGGACTCTCAGGGTCGAAGCTCTGGAGAGGCACAGTGCCGCAATTTCTGCATGAAAGATGCCCTTCCTCTTCCTTACTTTTAAGTATTCGTTTATATTCATTGTATGCCTCTGAAAGTTCACTAAAGCTTTTTATGCTTTCTTTTTTCAATTCAATTTTGTCGTGAGCAATATTATAATACTTCAGATCTTTGATTATTGTATTGTGTGAGTTCCAACGCCTTGTTACCACTGGGAAAAAAGCTGGCTTTATTAGGTATATGAGACCTAAATTCCGAAAGGGAGTTACCCCTTTTAGTATCATGTTCATTTGTTTAGTCTTAAGCGGAAAGTTGGAACTGTTATGTAATTAAAATCTAAGTATTCTTTAATTTATTCATGTTAAAAATTTTTATAGTCACGTGAAAGCTTCGGTTATGTTAACTAGATCTATTGTAACGATATTAATGCATATTCACTTTATTAAATTATAGTGATACAAAACCTAAATAAACTTATGAAAATCAATACAATAAACTAAATTACGAATGGAATATATTTAATGAGTCTTTGAATAAAATACTCTCAAAGTTAAATTATTGTTTCTTTGGAACCAACACCTTGTCATCACCAGCCTTTGGCGCAAAAATAGTAGTATCTTTTTCATGTCTGTCGACTCTGGCCTTTTCGAACCACTTCTTAACGTTGAATAAGCCGGAAATGGAGAAGCCTCTGACTCTGAAAAGGTAGTAACCACCGCACATTGCAAAGAAGTTGAAGATAATGTAGATCCATGCAATACCAAAATCTCTCCAATGTTGATTCCAATGAATACCATACTGTTCAACCACTTGCTCTTGCATAGTGTATGGACAATACTTACATTGTACATTTTCTGCTGGATTTTCCAAATAACCACCATTGTTCTCAATGTAAGTATTCATGTATTCACCACAGGTTTGACCAGCTGGTGGATCCATAATACTCAATTCATCGAATGCACAAATCAACTGTCTGTTATGGACAATTGGTCCAACAAATGCTTGGACAAAGTAAGTAAACGGAGAGACGACGTACATGAAAGACCAGAACTTTGGTGACCATTTCTTTGGATTCAAGATACCACAGAAAAGTAACATGGATGCGAATAAGTTGGAGTTAATCATAGAAGCAGATGGAACATCAGGAGAGAAGTATAGGACTGCTAAACCATAGGAGATGAAGTAGATTGGGAAAATCAAAACGTAAATGAAGAAGAAAAAACCTGCATGTTCAGCATCACCTGAGTATTGTGCTGGCCAATAGTAACAAATGTAACAGACAAATTGACAGAAGACGGACCAAAAGATTTCAACAAAAGTATGAGATAGTAACAAGCAAGACCAGTGGAAAGTATTAGACAATGCTTCTCTGACCTCAAATAGTTCTCTTGAATCAATTGCAAAGACATGGGATTGATTGATCATAGCTAATGAAATAAGCAACAACATGAAAACAGACGAGAACGCACCAACTGTACCAGCAACAGTATGATCAAAACCAACAAAAGATAAACCAACGAACAAAGCACATGTGACACATTCTAAGAATTTAGCTCTGATATAAACAGGTGATCTCCAGAATTGAAGGAATGTTCTAAAGAAAACAAATTTAAATTGTTCCAAGTAAGTTGTAGCAAATTTAGCAGTTAAATCACCAGCGTTACTGTTAACAGGTCTGTTTGGTAATTCGGCATGTAATCTATCGATTTCTTGAGTGGCTTGTTGACATTCTGGCGAGTTATTCCATAACTCGGCCCAGTCTTGCGCAGCAGATGCAGTTGCACCAGCACCAATACAATTCAAAATATATTCAGCAGGGTTTTCGGAAATACCACACTTAGCACCGGAGTGTCTCTCAAAATAGCTAAGCATAGTTGAAGAGTTTGGACCAATATCACCGAAGTAAACAGTCTTACCACCCTTCTTCAATAACAACAATCTATCGAAAACTTCGAACAAGGTAGCAGATGGTTGATGGATAGTACATAAAATAGCTTGACCGGAATCAGCAAGTGCTCTCATGAACTGGACAATGGACCAGGATGATTCAGAGTCCAAACCAGAAGTTGGTTCATCCAAAAACAACAACAAGGAAGGTTTTGCAACTAATTCAGTGGCAATAGACAATTTCTTTCTCTGTTCGACATTCAAACCTCTACCAATCTTACCAACCATAGCTTCGGCATACTTGTCCATACCTAAACAATTGATAATTTTCTCAACGTATTCATTTTTTTCAGCCTGTGGAGTTTCTTTAGGTTGTCTAAGGTTTGCAGCAAAACGTAAACATTCACGAACTGAGAACTCTGCCATATGTAAATCTTGTTGTTGGACATAACCTGTTCTTCTTTTGAAAGATGAGTCCAATGGTCTACCATTAACCAACATGTCACCAGTGATAGTACCAAAAGAGATTCTCTGAGCCAAGACGTTCAACAAAGTGGTCTTACCTGCACCAGATTCACCCATCAAAGCAGTCATGGTACCCGGCTTAACGTAACCTTGGA
>JAJMKU010000056.1:0-49298 GCA_030563965.1 Pichia cactophila
GAATGAGTGGGAGTGAGTGATTGATAGAATATCTAATGCAAGTAAATAGTAAAGTAACTGTCATTCAATGACTAAGTTAAAGGGGAACCAACCTATATTAAAATCAATAAATAATCAATTAATTATTTTCAGGTCTTAATTTTCTAACTTCTTTACCAACTCTCCAAATTTCCATATTTCTAATAATTTCTAATTCTTTCTCTAATTCTTCTCTGTAATTTGGTTGAGAATTGAAATCAAGTGATCTTTGAGTTTCGGAACCATCTCTAACAGAAGCATATAATTTTTGGAAAACTGGTTTTAAATTATCTTTGAAAACAGGATACCAATCGAGTGCACCTCTTCTAGCAGTTGTTGAACATGCATCATACATATAATCCATACCATATTTACCAATTAATGGATATAAAGATTGAGTTGCTTCTTCAACAGTTTCATTAAAAGCTTCACTTGGAGAATGACCATTTTCTCTTAAAACTTCATATTGAGCAAGGAACATACCATGGATACCACCCATTAAACAACCTCTTTCACCATAAAGATCAGAATAAACTTCTTTTTCAAAAGTTGTTTGATAGATATAACCAGAACCAATTGCAACAGCTAAAGCAATTGCTCTTTCTTCTGCTTTACCTGAAACATCATTCCAAACAGCATAAGAAGAATTAATACCTCTACCTTCTTTGAATAAAGATCTAACAGTTCTACCAGAACCTTTTGGAGCTGCAAGAATAACATCAACATTAGTTGGAGGATCGACTTTAGTTAATTCTTTGAAAACTGGTGAGAAACCATGAGAGAAATATAATGTTTTACCTTCAGTAATTAAAGGTTTAAGTTCAGGCCAAGTTGCAGATTGTGCAGCATCAGAAAGTAAATTCATGATGATTGTACCTTTAGCAATTGCTTCTTGAATTGGGAATAAATTTTCACCAGGAACCCAACCATCTTCAATTGCAGCTTTCCATGAAGCACCACCTTCTCTAACACCAATAATAACGTTTAAACCATTATCTCTTAAGTTTAAACCTTGACCATAACCTTGAGAACCATAACCAATCAAAGCCATAGTATCATTTTTGAAATATTCAAGTAATTTTTCTCTTGGCCAATCAGCTCTTTCATGGACAACTTCTTCAACACCTGCAAAATTGATTTTCTTTAAACCTCTAACAGATTGAGTAGTCTTTGGAAGAGTATTTAAATTGTTAAGAGCAGCACGTAAAGCTGGTCTCTTTGCAATAGAAGAGAGAGCTCTAGCGGATTGCTTTGAAGTTCTAGCAAGGTTAACAGCAGTAGATCTGTACATTGTTAATAGTAAGATTTGAGTGTGGAGAATAAGAGAGAGGTAAAAAAAGAGAAGGGGGAGAAGTAGAAGTTGTGTAGGAAAAGGCGGGCGTGAGAGTCTTTTATAGCAAGTGTGAGTGAAAAATGGAGAGTGAAAAATGAAAAATGGAGAGTGGAGAACGGAAAGAGTCAAAAAAGCGGGAAGAGTCATCGCCGTTACCGGAGAGTCAACAAAAAAGGGTCACGTGAATGTCGGGTCACGTGGTTTGTGGTCACGTGGTTGGCTTTGAGGTCGATCGACCCCGTGCACCTCCTCACACACCTGTGCACCTCTTCTTTCCACTTTTCTGTGACTTTTCCCTCTTCTCTGACTCGCTAACAATTCTCAATCTCTAATAGAATACCTGATTTAACTGGTACATATTACACAATAGATACATTTCATAAACTTTACCCTTTACCTCACACAATGTCTGTTTCATTTTACAGAACACTTAAAAACATTTGGAGAAATGGCCTACTACGGTCTGGTCGTCAAATAGCTTATATGAATGATACAAAATCTGGTAAATTTGTTGGTGAAGATGATTTTGGTAATAAATATTATGAAACTGATGACCCTGCTGAAATTCATATGAGAACTAGATGGGTTGAATATAAAGATTTTTGGCGTTTTGATGCTTCACATTCTGAACCTGGTTGGCATTATTGGTTAGCTTATGGTACTGATACACCACCAAATAAATTATCAAATGATGAATTGGCAATTCGTCATTTAGCTCCTGAAAATCATCATCCAATTAATCATACTTTCACAAAATCAGCTTATGTACCTTATAATACTGCTAAACCAAAATTCGAAACTTGGAATCCAACTACAATCTCAAGATCTTAAGAACCTCCCTTCTTCTTCTTCTTCTTCTTCTTTAACTTCTATTTATTCTTTATAAATCATATACTACTACCTCATTTTTTAGCAAATGTTGCTGCAACAATTAATGGGAAAACAAGTGTAACATCAGAATAAACTTTAACACTTTTAGCTTCTGCTTTAATTTTACCCCATGAAACTGCTTCATCAGGTCTAGCTCCTGCATCTGATGCATCAAATTCTTGTCCTGTATTGATATAAACTGCATAATCTGCTCCATTCCTCATTAAACATGCATTGGCAATATGATGTTTAATTAATCCACCACCTAAAATTAACATACCTGCTCTATATGCATTCATTGACATTGAATTAATCTTACGAATATCTTCAACAATATCTAATCTAATTTGTTCAGGTGATGATTTAAAAGTATGGAAAAATAACATATCTCCAATTGATCCATCTGTAAGTGCAGGACAGAAAACTGGAATCTTATTCTTATGACACCAATATAAAACTGATGTTTTATCATTAATTTCTTTACCTAATCTATCAATAAATTTACTTGGTGTCCAAAATGGTGTACCTGCATTAAATGATTCTTTACCATTCTTTTCAATAAATTCATTTTGTTCCTTAAGCATTATATCTAATAATGGTACCATCCATTCTTCAAATTTACAATAATTATCATTTGGTACAACCATATTACCAATTCTATTCATACCCTTTTCACGTAATTCCTTACCTGGTGCACTAAATTCTGACATAAAAGTTGGTGCTAAACATTTAATTATATCTTCTTCAATTCCACCTGCTGTTGAAACAATTGCATCAATCATTTTATTCTCTGCTGAAAATCTTAATGTATCCCTTAATCCTGATGAAATTAAATTTGATGTATATCCCATAAAAATCGTTGTCTTTTGATATCCATTCTCATCAAATTGTCCCTTACGTTCATGTTCTTCAAGTTCATCAATATGCTTTCCACGCCATGATCTCATTTCTTCAATTATATCACATGCTTCAGCTAATGAACTTGCTTGACATCCCATTGTTCTCATACCTTCAATTATATCACTGGCACGTGCATTACGTGATTCAGGTTTAGAATAATCAATACCATGAACTAAAAGTGATCCTTCAGGAACTGGATCAGATGCCTTTAAAACTGCATCACCTGCAATATTCGGAATAGACATGTTTGTTAAAGAAGTATAGAGTAATATATAGTGGAAACAACCGTAAGTTTTTTTTTCACCCCAGAAAAATATACACATGCACACAAAAAAAATACAACGTATAATTAATCACGTGGAAACGTCTCTAGGAATAAACTTAAGATCCATCCTTTCACTACGTGGAACTGTAGTGTAAATATCAAGCATTTCACCATCGTATTCATAATTAAACTTATCATCCAACTCAATATTATACCGAGCCATGATATTACCAACAGCTAGTTTAATCTCTGCCATTGCAAGATTCATACCAATACACATCCTAGTTCCTGCACCAAACTGCATTAAATGTGCTTTCATCACTTTCAACTGTTCAGGTGAAGCATCAATCCATCTTTGTGGATCGAACTTTTCAGGATCAGGGAATACAGAACGTACCCGATGTAAACTCCATGGTTGCATAGTAATAGTTGTACCACCTGGTATTTTGACCATTGGACATATCTCATTTCCTTGAAATAAAAGACCCTTTTCAGGTACAACACGTGGTTCTTGTCCTGGAATTGCTGCATGTACACGGAAAGTTTCATGTAAAACTGCATGAAAATATGGTAATCCTTCTTCATCATCTAAAGTAGCATAATCAATAATTTCCCCACCATTTTCAATCCCATCAATTTCTGCTTGTAATCTCCTTTGCATTTCAGGATATTTACCCAATTCATAAAATAAATATGATAACGTAGTTGATGTAGTTACATGACCAGCTGCAATATGATCGAAAAACTCAGATTTTGTACGCATCACATTGAAACCCTTTAATTTAGCAATTGGTTCCCTAAAACCTGATTCAAAATAAACTCTCAGCAGGGTAGGTTCATCCTTCGCCTCAGTTTCTCCAATAAACTTCAATGATTTATCAAATTGTCTCTCAATAAATGTCAAACATTTTTCACTAGCTGTATAGACTTCCGTTGAAGCTACCCATTCAAACCATTCTGGCATCTCAGTTACCCAAAACATAGGTGATGACTGCACACTAAAATCTTCAACAACTTCCTTACCTTTCCCAAAAGGATCAGCAAGAAGTGATTCATAATTATCACTACCAAATGAAAATGATGTCACTGCATCCATAGCCATATCACAAAATACAATAAACGCATTTATAGTTTCCCCACTACTCATTTCAAGTACCTTCAATGTATCCTTGGTAACTTTTTCCACACGATTCATAACCCCTGTAGAACAAATTGTTGATTTTGAGTAAAATTTATGACTTGTTCTCCTTGATTGAATATGTTCTTTCTTAGTTGTTGTTGAGAAAGTATTCGGTTCATTGTAATTGACAAACTGTGCATAAAATCCTGTCTTATCATAATTACCAACATAAATATCCTTCTGATAAGTAATATCAGAAATATCAACGGCATTAGGACCAATACGCACAATTGAACCATATTTTTCATGAAGTGCATTGATGTATCTGTTCCGTTCTTGATTCCATGACTTGTACAAAATATAGTATTCAGTAAGTGCACATATTTTAGGGCCAGGGACTTTTGCCAATGGATGGAAATATAATGGATAAATAATAAAATAATAAATTAAAGTGGTGATTGTAATTACAGCCAATGAGAGAGCGGTAGATTGTAAGTCCAAACTAGAAATGATTTCTTTAATCATGTTGATACTCCGATAAGCAGCCTTTGTTCAACAGAAACTAACTAAACAATTAGAATATACTATTACAGGAGGGGCAGAGGAAGATTGAGGGGGGATGTGCAAAGTGAGTCAGACCCTGTGGAATCATCATCATTCATTCAGATCCGAAATCGAAGCCTAACCGCGATTGCCAAATCAGGAAATGATAGCCGGTTTACTGCTCTTTGAAGCATCGTAATCGTCCCATGCAAGAGCAAACATCTCAAGCATTTCTTGGAAATGTCGTAGATAGTGGAGAGTGAAATACTTGGGCTCTTGCATTGGAACTGCAAGTGGAGAAATTGCCCTGATCCAAAATATATTATCATTCAATGAGGATGACCGATTAGTTAGATTAAATAGAGTCTGCCATTCTTCGTATGTATACTTCTTGTTCGGATCTGTGCACATATCCATAATGGATTTCCGTAATTCTATCAACAGCAGTTGCATCCTACTAAGTTGATTGAGTACAAAATTGTGTTTCTTCTTGAATTTTGTTCTAATACAATTGCCATCTTGAATTACACCAACAGAATCATGGTCAGTAGGATACAAATTGAACATTTCAATATATAAATCAACATCAAAATTTGGATCAAGTGCCTTTAAACTTTGTCCTAGTTTTAACCTTTGTACATATAACTCATCGTTCGGTATAGATACGTGCATTCCTTCTCTAAAATAATTTGCCAAATGAATAGTAGTTATCGCTGAATCAACATATATTTGTTGATTAACAAATCCATATGAATGATGTGAATCTCCATCAATAATAAGTTTATACAGCATATCAGCCGGATGACATAAAACTGGAACTTTGCAAATTGGATCATTCGGATTAAGTGTATACCCACCCTTTATCTTCTCCTCTTCTGATTTGTCTACATATGTTTCCTCTTCTTCGTTTATTCCACTACTTTCATTATTTGACTCATCAACAACAAACATAGACCGGGTTCTCATAGTTTTCAAAGTTGGCATATCCACATATACATTTTCTTTCTTTTTCAAAAACTTCCCTATATTTCTCAAATATTTCTTACTCAAACAAAATTCAACAAATATTTCAAAAAATGTTAACTGTTCCATTTGAGTAAGTTTCGAGAAAACAAAATCACTAGTTGTTGAGACCAATATAGTCATGACAGGAATAGCAGCAATTGCCCAAGCGCAAAAGAAGGCTTTACCTCCTGGAGTGTTTGGAGTATTCGATAGGCCTAGTGTCATTAAATTGAAAAAGCAGAAATATACACCAAATTTGTATGACCAACCTTCAACTAATGCAAGTGCCATACCTCCACACATCAATGTAATCATAAAAATAATAATTGCAAAAGTTACCTCAATTATACCTTGAACTTGAAATGCTCCTTTAGATACTTTTTTAATCAAATTAAATGAATCAGCATTGGATAATTCAGATGATTGATCAAATTCATGTGCCCTATAAACGATTCTTCGTAAAACTTCCATTCTATGACAAGCTAATGTGGTACGAGAAAACTGAAATAACATTTTACCAATACTAGTGATAATCAAACCAAACATAACAAGACCACATATAATCCATATAGAAGTTAATGTTTGCCCCAATGCATTACTATTCGAAACATCTTCTTGGAGGCCTATAGTAGTAACCGATGTAACACAATAAAGCATAGAATCACTCAATCGAAGTTTCAAAACTCTGGTAAAAATAGCTGCTCCAATCATTAACCAGACAGAAAGTGAAACGGTTTGAATGATCAAAGTTTCCTGAACTTTGTCGATGTTGAAAAGTGGTTTATATTTTTTCAATAGAAATCCAAGTTCATTAAGCATCAATAATATATGACTTGTAAAATGTAAAACAACTGAAACACAAGCAAACCAAAATCCTTCACCTATTGTATAATGTTCATCTAAACCTTCATGATAAAACCAATAGTGGTAAACAATGATTAAACTAACTAAAATATATGAAGCTATCCCCCACCCACAAACAGAAACAATTTGAGCATATGTATACCTTATTTTTCTTCTGTAATTAAGTATTAAGCAAAGATTAGATATGATTGCGAAAACAATGGAAATTGAATTAACTGCATAACACCATGCTGGATCTTTAACATCTTTATTCTCAAACTTATGAACTTTCCATGGACATATAATTGCAAGTAATGAGAATATATTAGAAAGTGGACCGGTACAACTTGCAACTAATGGAATGAAAGCAGAGCAGAAAAACCAAAACAGGTAGAATTGGTCACCAGGTTTCAGGTTCATATTAGCTTGTTGCCAAGCAGCGGAATTGATTATAAGATCATAATATTCTTTCAGTCCGGCTTCTTCAATATCTGATATTCCAGGAATTTTTAATTCTTCTTGTGGTTCTGAATTATTCATCGAAACAATTTGTGAGAGTTTTGTATTACTTCGTCGTAATTTATTGAGCAGTTCACCAGCTTTAGGTTTTGATGAAGACAATCGGAATTTTTGCCATAGTTGTGGGATATTTTGAGAACTGATTGATTCAAGTGTTGCATTGTCGGTTGATTCAGAAGCAACATCAGAGACAATTTCATCAGTTAGTTTTATTTCAGATTTTTTCAAGTGACGTAATAAACTAGCTTTCCTTTTAAAATATGAAGTTTGTAAACCAGTAAAGGCAATCTTTTGACCTCTATTTCGTCCACCTAGTTTCGCCATTATGATATTAGTATCCACTCTTCAAAAGAGTGTCAGTCTGTTGAATCAGTTGTGAAAAGGCTATAACGCATGTCAACTGATCTCCACAGGAAACATTAATTGATTTCCTCAACAATATTGAAAAAAAATTAAGATTTGAAATTTACAAAACTATTTGATGCTTAGATCTTAGAATAGTCTTCTTCACAATTTATCATGATTAACAGACTATCAAATTTGGTGAAGACGTCCCAGTCAAACTTCGGTTTTGAAAGAGTCTGTTTTGGCCTTTGTGGTCGAAGATCTTACACACAACCGGGATCCAACTCTGTCGCATCGCAACAAAGAAAGAAAGTTCTTACCTATCAAACTACACCACCTGTAAATGCAGACATTTTAGCAGGTTCCGAAACTTTGATACATCCAGCATTTGTTACTCGCTCTAATTTAACGACCTATTTAGACAAACTCGTCAAACCTGTTGTTAGTGTAACCAAAGCGGAATCCTACAATTTGGAAGAGATCAAGCAGATTTTGGTTGAAAAGAAAATCAATCCTGTACAAATTGTTCCTGGTGAATGTTTAACATTCAAATGGACAAATAATCAGGAAGTTTTTGTTTTTAAATTTGGTACTATCGTTGCATGGAACGTTAATGAGCTAGAGGTTGTTGAAAAGATTGTCCCCTTGTTTGAGTCTGCTGAAATTACACCTTATAAATACCAATCAGAAGATTTGGATTTTGTTGAACTTGAATGTAAAGATGAAGAAAAATGTGAATCATATGTTGCTAAAGAAAATGAAATAATATGCTTGAAGGCTCCTACTCCACAACAGCGATTATTAGATATGTTGGCATTTTCATATGGTATTTCACGATCTACTAGATTAGCAATTCTTGAAGAAGCTGTTGAAACCCATATTCAAACTACAAAGTCAACAATTGATAAATTAGCAGATGGTGAGAAAATAGCAGTTAATTCTAAAGATACATTAAGACTTTCCGGTAGGCTTTTACTATTGCGAGGTAAATTGAATTTGTATTCTGAACTTGTTGAGACTCCAGATATCTACTGGAGTGAGTCACGTCTGGAAAGGATACATGACAGAATATCGAATGCACTTGATATTGCGAAAAGAGTCAACATTCTCAATCGTAAGCTTGATTATCTAACGGAAGAATCGGAGGCTCTAATTAGTGTGATATCCAAACGTACGGAAGTCAATCTCGAACTGATCATCATCTACTTGATTATGATCGAAGTAGCCTTTGAACTGTACCACTTCTACGAGCGCCTAGGCGGGCAGTACAGCATCGAGTACTTCAGAGAGAAGCTGCACGGTACCGGTAGCCCGCCACAGCAGTAGGGACCACCACTTATATATCACTTGTACATACCTGTACATACACATACACATACACATACACCCCCATGTCTAGATCATCCCGTCCACCTCCCCACGACACGCGTCTTGTTGTGGCCGGCCTGTGCCAATCGCTGAGTCGAGTCGAGTTTTCTGCTCTGGCCAACTATTGCTCTCCGGCAATTTTTTGTCTCGCTCGTTGTATACAGACGTGCATGCAATAATAGCTGGTAAACCGGTCCAACCCTCTGTTCAAACCAGGATTTGTTGTATCACGCAATTGGCCATCACAATAGCTACAATACAATGAGGAGACACAGGAACTCATACATTGAGACTTCCTATACAGGTGTAGGGGCTTTTAGCTCTGCCCCTGCACCTAACTCGAACGCTTTGGCTGCTGCTTCGGTCATCGGAAATGCTTTGAAAAATAATAACCATAACCCCAATGGTCTAGAGTATCCTAAAATTCAACCTCCAAGAGCTACATTAGCTCAAAGAGCTGGTAGTATAACCTCAAATAGTCCACCGGCTAGAAACAGTCCAAACAGACAAAATTCAATTCGGACATCAGGCCATACTTCATCAACGAGAAATAATTCAGTAGATACTGCTACTGCTCGTCGTCTGTCATTATCCTCAATTCCTAAACAGCGTCTTTCATATCAAAAAAGTGCACCTTCTTTGAATGGTCGTAGATCTGTTTCAGATTTTTCCAACACTAATACTAATACAAATGGTAAACCTATTGTCCATCTACCTGCTAGAACCATTCCCAAAACAATTAAAAGATACGTTCCTTCTGCAAATGGTTTAGTAGCAATTGAAGTTCCAAATCCAGAACATCCCGACAATATGTCTGTTGCTCAAAAGAAATCGATTCAAAGAAGTAATTCTTATCGAAGATCTGTATCTCTTGCTCATTTACCAACTGCTAAGAATAGTAACAGGGGATCCTCACTAACACAACCAAACAATTTTCATTTTACTAAAAAGTCAGAGACCAAAGAACCTTCTAGATCAATAACTAAAAATATAAAAAGGGAAACTAGAATTTTGCCTAATGGTACTAAAGTTGTCAGTACAACTGTTGAGGAATATTATAATACAGGATCAGATGGAGAATTTGAAGACTCCTATGAAAATTTTGATGGTGAAATTGACAACAAACAAGTCGACATGTCAGTTACACTGGATGAAAATGACTTTCAGGATGAAGCAGAAGTTGTAGTTGCTCACGATTATTCAACCCATGAAATTTTAGATGAAATTCATGAAGAAGAAGAAATTGACGAAAACGAAAGTGCAATACTCAAATCTGCAAATACTCTTCAAATCGAGAATGATACAAAGTTTGAAGATGAAGTGAAAAAGGCAATTTCTAAAAATGAAGAATTAGAATCTCACGATAGAGAAGCTGCGTTCAAATCAACAACAGAACCAATCAAGGATTCCGTAATATACGAAGATCTGTTAACCCGCAAATTCACTCATGTAGCAGATGCACACCCTAATAAAATTGGTTTGAGTGGTATTGTTTCACATGGTCTGAGTAACTCCAATACCCCTAACGATAATACCCCTACCACTGAAACCCCACCTGCGAACAAAGTTGACTTCAACAAAAATATCGAAAATTCTTACGATGATTTTTACGAATCTGAAGTGGTAAATAAAGAACCTACAACAGCTAGCTACGAAGATGAGCTTCAAGATGGTGATTATACTAATGATATTGATGAAATTGAGGATGATATTGAAGAGACTTTTAAGACTCAAAAATCTGCTGAACAAGTCTATACTGAGGAAGAATATCTTGCTGCCCAGAAAAAGTTGGATGAGGCAGTGAAAGCTGCTGAGAAGAAAATCTTAGATAGTGTGGCTGCCGAAACTTTGTTACAACAGCAAGAAGATGAAATGGTTGATGCTGTTGAAGAAATGAATAAGGGAAACTTTGCGGATGAAAATATGAAGGTTCCTGCAGTTGAGGTACTTGAACCTACTACTGTTGTTGCTGAGCAATCTACTTCTGAGAAACCAACAGGCCAAAATGAGGAATCTTTCAAAAAAATTGTGCCAATCGCTATCACGGATATTGATAATGATGAGTTTGTTCCATCAACTCCAAAAAAGAATAATACAGAAAACCATGATGTGGATGCTATAAATACTACACCTAGTTCCGAATCATATAATTTGTTCAACAACTCTGAAAGAATTGATTCAGCATTATCCAATACCGCTACCACGCAATCAGGAACAGCATCACCAGTCAAAAGGTCAATGGCTCAACATTTAAGACCCACTGTTACAAGACAAAGTCCATCTCAACCTCAGGTTCAAGGTCAAAGTTTATCACAAGTTTCATCTCATTATTCTGAACAATCTGAAGAAATCCCAACGAATGAAATCTCAAAAGACGCATCATCCAATACCAATATTGTTAACCAATTAGAAGTTCCAATGCGTGAACCAGAAATTCAAGCTATCATTGATGAAAAGTCAAGAAGCAATAGTTTGAAGTCTCCAGATTCTGATCAATTTGCCGGACGTAATGAAAATCAATCTAAGAAAGGTTTACAACCAACTCCAAGTACGTCATCTTTAACTAAAAGAAAATCAGTTCTGAAAAACTCAACTTCTACTCAGCCTCTATATGTTACCAAATCTAACAATGCTTCAGATGCTTACCGGTCATTAGCAACAGCTCAAAATACATTATTGAACTCTAAAACTGCCGCACCTTCTACAAATGCTAGAAGACAAAGTGTTGGTACACAAGATTCAAATTATGTTGCATACAATCGCTCTAGATCTGGTTCTGCTGCTTCAAGTACTGTTAATCCTAATGGAACTGATCCTAAGGCACCTTTGGCTGCAGCTGCAAGAGCAGCACAGAGACATTCTGCTCAAAATTCAACTTCAAGTAGACATTTTGATAAGCAAAATAGAAATTCTTTAGCTCCTCGTGATTCCACTTATGGCACTGATGAACTCAATTTTGGTGCACCAAAGGCTCCTAATCCAAAAGTTGAAGAAGCAAAGAAGAAAATATTAGGGAACAGGGCGGAAAAAGTTCGTGCTAAAGAACTGTACGAAAAATCAAAGAGTAGACCACAAGTTAAGGCAGAAGATTTGATTGCTTTGAATAATAAAACCAACAGTTTACAGAGAAAGTCTTCATTTGAAAAGGTTTCTAACGTTGTTGCACCAGTCTTTGGTACTAACCCTGAAACGAATCCAAAATTTGGCCAGCCAAAAGATAAGCCAAGCATGACTTCTCTTACCTTGCGTCAAGAAGCAGAACTGAATTACGAAAGTTATAATATTAATAAACATGAAAGTCGTGGATTCAAATCAAGATTTGCGGACGATAATTCTGACACAGATATTCCAATCTCTAATACACCTGTTGTGCCAATAACTAATGTAGAATCTGCTCCAAAGGTAGCAGCATCCACACCAATTGCATCGAAGCAGAAATCATCTTCTGGTTTCAAACTTTTCAAAAGAAAGGAAAAAACCGAAGTTTCTCCAAAAGAGCACAAGGAATCTAGATTTGAAAAGTTCTTCTCAGAACCACATGGCCCACAAAGTCATAGAAATTTCAGTGGTACATCAGCAATCACGGATACATCTATGAGTACGGAGGGTAAAAAGAAGAAAGGGTTCTTGAAGAAAATGTTCAACAACTAGCTTATTTTTTTATTAAATATATATATTAATCATAATCAATTTTATCGTGTACTATAATCCAAATTAGTTTTAGTTATAAATTTAGCTCACTAGTACCTTTTGTGATCTCATTTACGGAGTCAAACCCACCCTGAGCAGGTATAAAACTTCCAAAATCATCATTATCCTCATTATCTCTGTTTAATGGAGTACCTTCTCTACCTCTTTCCTCCTTTTCCTCATTCTCCGCCAGTAATCCTACTTGATCTGGTGCAACATTCAAATCCTCCAAATTCGAATAGTCAAATTGATCACCCTCTCCAGAATCCAATGTCCACGATGTTAACATACTATCAGCACCCCTGCTATCTACGCTACCACGGTTGTTATTGGATGATGGTCTTGCTAGGTTTGAACCTTTGGAAGAAATCAATGAGCTAGAACCAGATTCTAAACTAGTTACAGTGTCAGCGCGTGTTCTTGCATCATCCATTTTCTTCTTCACTTGGTTGGCTACTCTTGCACCATCAGCCATAACGTTATTAACCATTCCTCTAATGTTTCCAATCATACCACCAAAAACTGATTGATCATTTGACGCTGGGGAGTCAAGGTCAAATGATTGCCAGAATTGATTTTCAAAAAATGAAGAGTAGGTTTCATTGGCAAGAATCACCATCCGAAACATAGATGGTGTTATATAAACTTTATTATTAGGATTTAGTGCAACGTTGTGGCTAATAGTATTCATTTCTTTATTATCAGATAACTCACTAAGGTCAATCAGTGGTGCGTCTGGATTTTCATACGGTTGCGCATATTTGAAAGCAAGTTGGAGAAACGAGGAGCTAGCTGATAAATACCTAACGCTTTGCTTTGCTTTCCATTTCTCTTCATCAAATTTGACCTCGTCAGGAAGTGTAATTTCTGTATTATCATCTATTTCTACACCTTGGCTAATCAACGCCTGTCGTCTTTGAACAATCTTTTCAGCTATAGAATCTTCCAATTCCCTGTTTGCAATTGAATCAAAAATAAGTCCTTCTCTCCATGGAGTGGTAATGAAAATAAGATCCTCGGCCAATTCCAGTACAGTTTCTTTCGGAATACGGCCTGTTTTTTGTGGATCATATAGGGAGAAGAAAGTTGACAAAAGATTCATCAAATCAGGATCTACCATTTTGTCAAGACCTAAAGCCAACGATTCTAAGCTCATCTCCCCTGCCTCATTTGACCACGCATCATACAACCTTCTCAAAAATATGTCTTGATCCTTGCTGTCTCGTTTAATGTCAACCCAGGGAACAATTTCAGACATGAATAGTTTGAAAGAGTTAAGATCCATCTCAAGATTTCCTCGATTAGGTCCATTGTTATCTGCGAGTAATATTCTGTAATATCTGTCATAAATATTGGAAATTTGTGCGCTGTTTATATGATACAGCTTAGGTAGGTTCCTTATTTCGGCTCGTTTAACGAACAAATCAATTCCCTTGAAAACCTCGTCTTTATACATGTTTCTACTTTTCTCAATCACTTTTTCATCAATCACACTAAAATCATTAAGTGCAACTTCCCACAACATATCAAATTTTTTCTTGGCCCCTTCATTGATTTCATCAACCTCGTCCAGTGAAGCAAAGTAATCCTTGAAAATAGCAATGCACTCACCGTCATCTCTGCATTTCAATAGAGAGTGTGAATTTACTTTAATGATTGCAAGAGCAACTTGGAAAAGTGTTTTAATTCCATTTAGAAAAACACCATCAATAACTCGAAAAGCATAAACTAAAGGCATTGAATTCAAAAAAAAGGAGAGAAACCAAGGAAGAGAAACGATCGACAGCTGAATATCATTATTGGTAAAATGATCACCTATAGCGGGCATAGACTTTTTCATTAAACCTTCCAAAACTTTTTGGTCCAAAAGTACACCATACATTGTTTTCGAGTAATACCCTGGGATGAGTCTATCACATAATACACTCAAAGTCCAATAAGCTTGTTCTTCTGTCATAAAAATAAGAAGAGCGGCTGTAACTATATTCATCGCTTGACAATAACCAATTTCAGGATTTTTCCATGAATATGCAGTCAAAACACGTCTGAGTTTATCAATTCCTTCTTTGCTTTGAAAAGCGGGATATTCAGGAAGTGATCTGTTTAAATCTTTTTCAATCTCATCAATTGCTAGCGATTTTGAATTCTCATTAGTTGATAGTAGTTGATCATATTCGTTCATGTTTTCAAATCGAAGATACATAGCACCGTTTGTTAGTTCCCAGATTTCTCCTCTCAATCTGTTAGGTATCCCGATCAGGATCAAACTCGTAAAAATCTTGTTTTTAACAATTTCTAAATTTCTTCCATAACGACGAAAAAACTCAAACCATCGTTTAAGCTTAGACACCTCATTTTCACGGGACTGATTACCTGGAAATTTATACTTTAGTCCCAGACCTCCTTTGGGGTGTATTGGTACATCTAAGTGTTTTTCTCCTAGGTTCGAAGCTTTACAATTCTTGGAGATTAGGTATTCTGAATACAAGCCAAGTTGAAACTTATCCAACTCCCCCGCTTTGGATTTATTGATTTGCATCTGCTTAGCAAACAGATGCCAAAAATATTCAGCTTTAGACTTCACTGTATCACATAGTACATCTAATATCATTCCATTATGTGTGAGCAATCTTATTTGAACAACTTCTATATTTGGCACCTTATGTACTTTCTCTATTGTTGCTATATTAAAGACAATCTTCTCAAAATCTGCATCGGCCCTTTTAACCAATAGAAAATTATTAGTTAAAGTCATTTTGCCCAATATTCTTAAGTTTACATCTTTGGGAATGGGTAGATAGCTATTTTTGGTCTTGGTTTCCCTAAGAAAATGCAACACTCGACTGGTGATAACGTAGTCCACATCAATTTCGCTAATTATATGTTCTGATGGTGGTAAACTGAATGTTTCCTGAACCAACTGATCTGGAGTCAGATGTTTGGGATTGTTTATTGACTCAATGGCAGTCTGAGCCATTGATGCCACATTTTTCAAAAAATTCATGTCTTTTCAGGAAGTTGAAGCTTAATTAAAAGATATGATTGGAGCACAATGAAGTAATTATAATGAATGATAGGTCTCTAAAAGGCCACGACCTGTACGCGCAGGGTGAATTCAAGACAACAAAAGCTGTTGAGCCTCCGCGCCCTTAAAAACTATGACATAATAGCTTCAGTTAGAATACCAAAAATAATAATAGTTATACAAATAAATATTACAAACTAAAGATGGCACCTTACTCTTCTTCAACATCGTCGAGCTTTTTATATATTTGTTGATCGGGAATTGATGATTCTGGTGCATTGGGTAGTAACAGGTTATTTCCCTGATGTGGACGCTGAGGTTCAACATAGTCTGGACCCATCAAATCAGGATCCCCGAATAAAGACCTGTGGTGTTTATTTTTTGTGTGAAACTTTGCATCATCCATCAATGTTCGAGTAGGGGTAAAATGTAAAAGTTTTCTTTTCAATAAAGGATTAATTTGAGGGTTTTCAGAGGCGCCCTTGGATGATTTATGATTTTTAAACTTACTTTGGATTAAGCTGTGGGTATGTCTCAAAACGTACTTAACGAGTACTTGCTTGACAATAGCAAAAAGCTCTTCGTATGACGTAATTCTATCATTGACTTGGATAACAGGTGTCTGTATCTTGAAGTCCGTCAAGTTCAAAATTTTCAGCTTTCCAGAACCTTTAAACGTTAAAGAAATTTCCACCCTATCTATCGTGAAGTTTTGCACCATAAAGTATTTTTGGGATCTTTCTTCCATTAGCTTTACATTGGATTTTTGATCATGACATTCAGCCTTAGCAATTGTTGTGAGAGCTGGTAGATTGTTGTCACTGTAAGTAGACGTGACTGATGAAGACATGATGGATGATTGGATAGTATTAGAAGACTTCTTCGGAAGAAGCTTCTTGAAAACTCTTGATATTTTAGAAGAATCTTTATCTGATGATGTAAGAGACAATGCAGAGGAAGACATCAATGAGAAGTTTGATTTTCCAAGAGATGAATTGGTAGTAACAGATTCGTTATCGTCTAAGATATCGTCATCATCGCCATAGTCCCCAAAATCGATATCTCCCAAAATCTTGCTTTTAGGAAAAAGGAAATTTTGAAGAGCAGTGGAGAATCTCATATCAAATTCAACTTTCAAAGGAGCAAAATGAACAGTTCTATTCTTTATAACCTCTATACCTCCCACAGGTTGATCAAGTTCCCAATCAATTCGACATAATTCCTCATCTGTATCATAAAGTCTTGTGGCAACAGTTTCAAATTTGGCTTCCTTATGCTTGTCAAAAATAGCAAAGTCATAAATATATAGTGTATGAATCGATAAATTGTTGGATGATTTAGAAAACATGTAATATGAATCAATAGCACTTATTTCAACAAACGGTGTTGCATCATCATTCAATAAAACTAATTCAACAGCTGGTGCCATAAAATTCCACTGAGAAATTTTCTCTTCCTTGCTATACTTTTTCAAGGTGGATCTTTTAATAATATCTACAATTCCATTCAAGTTCAACAAAGTTCTCTCAAGTTCGACTATAATTGACTCGATGTCCTCTGTTGAGTCATTGTTGTAGAAGTTAGAGTTGATTAGCACTCTTCGACAATCAAGTAGCTGCCTTGCATTATTTTGCAGTTGTCTCAAGTCATCATATAGATCCTTATAATCTGTTATATCGGAATATTTGAGAAAATTTTTGACCATCTTTTTCATTAGGCCAATATCAGTTTCTTCATGTTGTAAAATGGTAGTTCCGACTTCATAAAGAGTGGCATATTGGGAACTATTCATCGTAGCAATAATTTCAGGTGCTATTACTCTGATACTTTCTTTGTTACTGATTTTGTTGTTTTCAGGTCCTTCAGATAGATGTAACTGATTTGGTTTGGTATGAAGAAGAACACATGACAAGCCCTGTACAACAACACATTCGTCCAAAGCTGCAGGATAATAATACATTTCAATAGGTATTATAGGTGGCCATGTGACACACTTCGGAGTAAACAATTGGTATTTATTTTGCAAGACATTTTCCTTTTCAAGGACATAAACAAAAGCATCAGTTATGGTGATCCCCATTCTAGACTCTACCGGTAGAGTGAGCTCGTTTGCTGCTGTATTCATACCCCAACCATTGACCACAACATTTCTCATCACAATTTGATTACTTGATAGTTGAACACAACTATTTCTGTTGTTTGAAACAGAAATTTGTGGCATTATTAGCTTGATCAGATAAGCATCGTCAACTTCAGACTCTTCCAAACCAGATGTATCGTGCAAAATTCCATCAAAATCCTCTAGAAGTTCCTTCGATTTGTTGAACTCAAAAAGTGGGTTGCTTTTCAAATAGGATAGATCAGACGTAAGCTCTGTATCGTTTTGCAAAGATTTGTACAAATCTGCAGCCATACGTAACGCTTGATTGCTCATTGAAAAGGATAACATTTTACGATCCTTCAAATTTTCCAAATACCTCATGAATGCAATTTTAACATTTTTCGTCCAATTGATGTTGATTGCATAAATGCTAAACCTATTTCTAAAATTAGAGGTCTTGTTATATGCATCAGAAATTCGAGATTTTGCGTGAGAAACGGTTGTTGAAACTCTGCTTAAACCTTGGGTCAATTCTGGGCCAAACATGTCTGTTTGTTCTGACTGAAAATCATCATGATCGGGAAAAACTCCTACTCTAAAAAGTTTCTCAAGTTTATTCAAAATCTCCTCTCTGAACTTTAAATCTTTAAGATCGGTTTTCAAGCCTGCAATGTGCTTTTCAATAAACACGTTGGACGTCTTGTTTAACGCTTCACTTAGGTCGTTTTCATAAAACTTAATTTGGTCGACAATTTCATGTTTTCGTTTTAGGATTAGCTCAGGAGCAGCATCCGCAAAGTCTCGGCAATTTAACTGACAATTATGTGTTTGCGATTCTATTATATCGAACTTAAATTCAACATCGGGAACATGATTTTCTTTCACATAATAGAATCTTGGTGAAGAAGCAAATTTCAATACTTTCCAGTTCGGTTCCTCTTTGGTTACATGCTGGGTCTCTAACTCAACAAAATCGTTTTTGTCATACCATAGTATATCCATAGAGTCACTAGTATGGGTTGATATTGATTCTGCTTCAAACTCTTTTATGTCTTGTTCAATACCCAACTCTTTTGCAAGCATTCCGGCTGCTGATCTTTGATTAAAAACTGCTGTCAAAATTCTCAAATCTGCGTCAATAAAATCGACAACTGCTCTATCCATACAGAGTTTCAATTGTTTGGAAACTGTATTTCTCTTTTTATCAAGAACGATTACTTCACGTCTGGTTTGATGCAAATCCATAGTAAATGATTTAACAAAACATTTAAGCCCTGTGAACGCAAGATTGGTTCCATGTTTTCCTAGTGCAGAATGTTGATAAACGTGAGTCAAATAAAGTGGTGATAGATCAAGAGTATAGCTGATACCAAATAAAGTTTTACCAAACTTTGGTGATTTTTTGTCACTCAAAAACTCATTCTTGAATAGATTTCCAGTCTTGATTGGAAGGCCTGAATTCGTCTTGAAAGAATCCCACCAATAGAAGAAGTATTTGGACGTGGTGGGTGTCCAGTAAATAGAATTGAAAGCTGTACCAAGAGGTACTTTAGGAAGATCAGCACATTTATTATCATCTCTGGAATATAACGAAAGCGCCATGTACATATAATCACTTCGATAGCCCTTATATGAATCCCAACCAACTTTTTCTTCTTCCGACTGAAAAGTGGCAGGATTTCTCAAGGAGACCTCATAATGAGGTATAAATTCTCTAGTTCTTTCAACTGACCCTGGTTTCACATTTTTCTCAAAGTTTTTATTTCTTTCAAATACAAAACCTAATTTCCAAGTGATGGGAGCACTGGTAAGTCGTAACAACACTTTAGCAATACCATATTCTATATTTTTAACAGTACCATCTGATGATAATGACATCAAATAATTTGGATTGAAAACTGGTACACCAATTTCAAATACCTTACTTTCAACAACAAGGAAGTCTTCGGGCTTATCATTTCGGTTGACAGATACTAAAACATCGTTATCCCATTTAAAGGCCATACCTGCATTTCGACCTATAAGATTGTATGGAGACTGACCAGATTTCATAAATAAAGTGATACCATTACTTAAATGAAACCTAAACCTTGAAGGGATGATCATAGGAAATTTATCCCAAAAACCAATTTTATCTGAAATGTCTAGTGGTGGTTTAGATAATAAGTCAAAGCTTCCAAATGCATAGCTTATACCTGATTTCAAAGCTGGTGACCATGAAACACACGCACTTCTCGTTGATTTCACGTAAATATCCATGTCAGTAACAAATTTAATATTTGTCATTGTACGTGAAATGTGGAAGGCATAGAGACTATCCTTGAGCCTAGAATCTTCATATTGTGGAACACAAGGGACAAAATTGTATCTAATTTCTTCAGGTGTGTTCATCTGTTCACATATGACAAGATCGCCTTTGAAAACAACTGTTTTTGGACCATCGTCAATTGCACCGCCAAAGCCGACAAACGGTAATGGAAAATCCTTAATTTGAATTGCTGCTTGACTGCATGAAAGAGTCAGATTCATAGCAACAAAAATACCGTATTTCATATCTTTAGGCATCCCTCTTGCTGTCTTGTACATAAAATCAGGATAATTCTTCAAGCCAAAGTTTGGTTCCTTGAGATCCAAAACTGCATTCTCCACTTTGAAACCGAAAAGTGGTTGAAATTCCCCTTCCACAAGAACTGGATATTTTTCCAAAAACTCCTTTCTTACTTTAGGTTCTACCAAAATATTTCCTTTGAACCCACCTTCTGCTTTTCTGTTTTTTTTCAAAGTATTTACTCTCGAAATCCATGATTTACTCAAATTTCTAAGAAGTCTGTTTTTAGGAATCTCTATGGCAAAGTGATAATCTTTTTGGTACTCCTTCCAAGCCTGGTGTTGAGCGTTATAATTCATTTGAGATAATCTTGATCGAGTTTTAGCCTTTGACTTGGTGATCGAGTCAGAATGTTCCGCCACCTGAGAAGAAACTTTTGGTGTTGGTTTGGAGTTGAATCCTTCAGGCATCAAAGCAGTATCTCCATCAAAAGACAAAACGTCCTTGTACTTTTCTTTCAAAGATGCCAGCATTTTGGTTTCATATTTCAGAAATGTAGCATATTTACTAATTCTTGTTTTTTGTTCCAACTGGCCCAGTAATAATTGACGTGTTAGCTCCTCTTCAAAAGGATCATCATGATTACAATAGTAAATTCTTTTACTTTTGATACGTATGGTTGGGAACGTGAACGGATAATCAATTAAATGTGGAGGTATAACATCAACCTTGAATGCCTTGTCATTTTCATCAATATACATTAAATCTTTGAAGTTCAGCTTCAATTTTTTGATTGACTTGAAAAACGCTTTAAAATTATCAAAAGATTTGTAAAACACGTATTGGTAGGGAATTTCAATTCTAATATCATCACAAACCACGTGAGTTTCAATTTTATCTTCACTAACCAAGTGTTTGGGGATAAATCTATAACGAGCATGAGATACTATAACCATCAAAGTCCAAAATCCGGCTGCATGAGGATTTTGACAATAAAGTCTGGCTACATTGAGCTTCAAATCGTTATGTTTCAGTTGTGAATACTGAAGAGAATCAACTTCCAGTGCTAACTCGATATCTGAAGGCAAAATAACTTTGGCCATCAAAAGGGGTACTGATACCAAAAGCTCTAAAGGTTTCTTGACCTTCGATGTAGTAGAAATATGCTTTTCAATATGAATTTTATTGCTTCTTCCCTTCAATGAAGAAAGAACTGCTTTGACAAAAAATATAGTCCATAATACCTCAACGGAGATCATCAAATCTACAAGTGGAAAAACTGTTGTCAAACAGTGATGATAACTGTTATATTTGGAGTGAAAGTTACTCAAAACTAATACTGACGCGTAATTTTCATCATCTTTTTCGTTATCATAGTCCCTAATAAGACCAATTGATGCCAGTGTAAGTCTTACATCGGAGTCAGGAATATCAACAGTATTGTCATATACATAAGAGAAGCCCGATAAATTGATGGCAAAACCTCTTTTAAACTTATTGATGAAGCTTTGATCTTCACCATCCCAATATTTCACTGGATTTTCAAAACATGTAACAAACTTGATTGCGGCAATATCAAAATGCACAACCTCAAAAATGTTAGAGAGTATAGATTTCTTCTTTGCTTGTGATTGAGTTGAATTCAAGTTCTCAGTTGATTCCTCTGTACCTTCAGCAATAACATATAGCTCATTAGAAGTATTAATGGAATCGATCTCTTCACCATTTGAAATGTCATCCTTTACAACCGAAAACCTGTTTTCCCTATTTACAACATCATTTGCAATTGTGGAAATTTTTTTGATCAAACTAATATCATCCAAAAGTAAATCGATTGTATTGATATGGCAAGAAACATCTGTAATTCGTAGAGTATTTGCACCAACAAAAATAGAACAGGAGCTATCAATCATGTCAATAGAGAAGAACTTTGTCACATGGTGGTGATCTTCTATATGAGCCTGCATATTTCTAAAAATAGTACAGATTGATTTAGCAGCAGAGTAATACTCAGTTTCGAAAAGTAAGCCAATATTATCTGGATTTGCAGAATCTAAAAGAGCGTCATCAATACTAAAAGTAAAGTAAACATTATCTGCAAGATGTAATCTAAAGGTAGTTGCAATAATTTGGGCCCTTATGGGAATATTATTGGTAAGTCTTAAAAGATTTTCAAAAAGCACTATTTTTGCAGACTTTAAAGATTGACTAGTATGATTTTTGGGTTTTTTATTCTTTTTCAAACTTAGTATATCTTTCAAGTCAAGGTTGATTGTGATATTAGATATTGTGCAAAAGTTCTTGGCAAGAAAAGCTTGCTCGTCTACTAACTTTTCAATGTACTCAATATCTCTGATATTTTTGAAGCATTGAATAATGGAAGGAACACTCATGACTGTAACATGATTGATAAATTCTAAGTGAATACCAGAATCCTGCATTAGGTCGGATTTGGCATCTAAGCTATTCAAACTAAGTGTATGCTTCATCAAATCAGAGACACACCTGCAATTTAAAGATTTGTCTTTTTCAATTGTGTTGATAGTATATGACAGATTTTTGACAGAAATTGTATGGTCTTTACTTTTGATACGTGTATCCGCAAATGCAAGATATGTACTAACATCTTGAAAATGTTTAAACAAGTTATCCCATTTTTCTTCCAAACTTAAGTCAAAGATATTTTGGAGATCAATATCTACCGTTTTTTCTGGTTTCTCAGCTTTTACCTTCTTGCCTAAAATTTGATTGAGAAGATCTTTTAAATTCTCAACATCAACATTGATACCATAAGTGATTAAAGAAGCCGCCAATTTTGGAACTATTATCTGATCCAAATCTGCTTTCTTCAAAATAAAGTAAAGGGATAGTTTCGTATACACTAACAAGTTTGTGGATGCAGTTCTCACATCAGAGATTGTCAACGATAAAGCATTATCAGAACCTTTCATCCCATTAGCATCTAAAAAGGAATGAGAGTTTAATGAAAACGATACAGCATCAATTTCCAGAAACTTTTCCTTGTTTTTAATGACAATATTGTGCAGCACAAAAGTTACAGGCAAAACAAGATTAATTTTATTCAGTAAATTAAATAATAATAATGGGATTTTTTTAGCATTTGTTTTTACCTTTACTTGATTTTTCTCTTTAACAATGGAAGAATTTTCGACCATTCTTTCTGTATCAATCACAATTTTTCGTACATGAACAATGATAAACCCATCATTGTGGAGCGCTTTCAATTGACTCCGATTGAAGAAATACAATGGACGAATTTGAATCGATATTGAACATATACTGATAGAAACTTCCTTCAATCTCAGTTTTATAAAGAAAACCTGAAACCATGATATTAAACCAATGCTAGCTTTTCCTCTCAGTGAAAAATTGGTGATAAGATGTAATAATATATAACCAACAATGAATATCTTCAGATAATGTAGTACGTCAAAAATGATCATGTTTCTCCAATTGCACAATTATGAATAGGGCAAAAAGACGGTATTTGTTTTAATATGTAGTTAAACACCATGTAGATTTCTTACTGTCGGACACCTCGTGGAGAGCCAAGCTGCCAGTATCCAGCGGAGAATACACCCACACCACTGCCTGATGCAACTCCAGCCAGCCAGCCGGCCAACAACCTGGGCCTGCCCGTCAAATTTAAATTGGCCGCGGATTCTGATCTGTGCACTGAGTGCTCATATAATAGCTAATAATTGGTACTGGTTCGTAAACTGGCTGTCTTGCCTTTCTCATTTGCTGTCAGTAAAGCATTAATTATGATATAATACAAAATATAAAGGGTAAAATGGGTAACACCGTAGAAAAAATAGGAAACAATGCAAATAAAAGGGTTAAATGTTACGATGAAATTAAACCGGAGTCAAGTAAGTTATTATGTAAGACTGTTTCTCTGACAATTGCAAAGGCTAATCTTATATTATCCGTATCTGTTGCTTGCGTAACATAGGGAACTAAATTCAAGTTTGCCCTATTCAATTGTTTGAATCTCCACAAGATATATTTAACTGCTTTGTTGACATTGGCTCCTCCTACATAATCAGGAAAGTATTTTTCCAGAGGTGAAGTTTGAAGTTTATCGATAAAAATATCGATTTTGTTCAAACATAATATGACAGCTGTTCTTTTAAACCACATTGAGTTTACAACTGATTCAAACAAACTCAAAGATTCTTCCAAACGATTTCTATCTGGTGCCTCTAATAAGGTCTGATCGTATTCACTTAAGGAAACACAGAATATAATGGCTGTAACATTATCAAAACAATGAATCCATTTCTTTCTTTCTGATCTTTGACCTCCCACATCATATAAATGAATATCAAGGTCATCCATTTGAAATTTAGTATCAAAAATACCTGAAGTTTGCTTTCTTGTACGAAGTATATCACTGATTGAAGGTAAATAATCAGGTTTCCTAATCCTTTCAAGATTTTCAAAAAAGTACTTTGCTGAATCCAGAATATAAAATTCATATTTATTGTCAGAGAGTAATGATTTGACAATTTCATCTGAAAGCAATCTTTCTATCAAGTCGGCAACATGAGGATCGAATGATAGATTGGTTACATCACTTTCAGTTTCATAAGGTATTTCATATTCTCGAAGAAATACTAAATCTTCTGAAGAAATTGCAGATACTTGTGATTCTAAGTTATATGTATTAAGAGCTTTAATAACGCATTGAATTGATTCAATAACATTCTGAAAAACAAAGGGTTTATAATCAAGCTTTTCGCTATCACTGAATCCATTTTGATGGATAATCTTTATTTGTCTTAAAATTGTACTCTTACCTGATTCGCCTGAACCCAAAAGTAAAATCTTTGCATGGACTGTTGGTTTTTTGGTCTTTGTTGCCTTTGTAACAGAATTTTCATCAACTGTTTCCAATTTGGATTGACGAGATGAAATTGCTACATCATTAGTTGTATTATCATTCCCTTTAGTTGCTATAGGTTGTACATCGTCATTTTTAGGTTTGTTCTCTTCAGAATTAGTACTCAAAGTAGTGGTTTTGGTGGGAGTTTTCAATTTTGTCTTGTTAACAGCAGGGGGGCTGTCATCTAGTTTAGAACCACAAATACCCATTGTAACTTAAATGAAAAAAATCAATGTGGAAAAAAGAAGAGGTAAATGAATGAAAGTAAAATTGAATCAATCAATTCAGCAATTGTGGAAAGAACTGAGAATGCACTTTATGATTCGGTGGTCTGGATGCAGATGGGCTAGAAAAGTCAAGGGTGTGGAAAATCCTGGTTGAAATACCTTCGACTATTGTTCGACTTCTGCCTGCCACTGAAATTTGACAAGCCTAAAAGTCAATAAATTCGGCGAATCCAGGAAGCCATTATTCACTTTTTTCTCGGAGCTCGGCGGGCGCGAAGATCATTTGTCTGTCTCTCTTTTCACTCTCTCCAGCAGAGTCTCCCTGTCCTTCAAACAACACAAGCTAAGACAGCAGTGTAAGAAGGGCAGGGAGTGTATATGCTGACTGGGCCAAGTTGGTCCTGGCTTCGGCCGTGTTAACCTGGTGTCTGATTTTCTTTGAGCTTTTCACGAAAGTAAAGTGCCTCTTTAGCAGAAAGCATAGCCTTTTTATGCTATTTCAATTCCGTCGGGCTGTGGCATCCGGCGGAAACACCATAGCCTAGCCAGGTACTAGCATCATACATTAACTTTGTAAATAAAATTTGACTTTATTTCTAATATCTCTTCAATATTTATACACCAATATATAAAAACAAGAGCATTTGTTACACAGATTATTGCCAGTTAGGCGTCGTTAATTAGTTATTTTGCAGTTTAAACTGGTTTGCCACCAATAAATTCACTCCATCTTCTGACTTCGTGTGGAATGACAACCTCATTCTTTGCTAGATTTTCAAGTCTAGTTGGAAGTTTTTGTTTCAAACATTCAGCAAACAAAACAGATGTGTTTGGTTCGTTAAATAATGGAATACCAAAATCAATTGCATTTCTTCTCATTACGTAATCTTGATCTTCTAGAGATTCTGCTCTAGCCTTTGCCAAATTGAAAACACCTTGAATATCATACTTCTGGAAAACTTCTCTTAATTCTCTCTTGTTGGTTTTAGGAAATTCAATGACCTTGACGTTAATTTTGGTGTATTTTTTCAAATATTCCGCAACTTCTTCAGATGCAGCATAATATTGATAACCAAGATTTTCAAGCTTTTGTGCAACAGTTCCAAGGTATTCGGCTTCAACATCACCGCCAAATAAAATACCAGATGGTGGCAATGGTAGTTTGAAATTCATAGTAGCTTGAATAGTAGTCCAGTAAGCTTCAATTACATCACTTCCAAAACATGCAATTTCACCAGTAGATGACATTTCAACTCCTAAGAAAGGATCAGCACCTGCTAATCTAGTGAATGAAAATTGTGGAACCTTAGTAGCAACATAATCGTATTTCTTATTCATCAAATCAATTGGTTTGAGACTTGGATCCTTGAGTAATGCTCTTGCGGCAATATCAATAAAATTAACACCCAAAACTTTAGAAACAAATGGGAATGATCTTGAAGCTCTAATATTACATTCAATAACCTTCAAATCTGGAACACCAGTTTCTGGATTATTTGCTTTAATGATCTGCATATTAAATGGACCAGTAATCTTCCAAGCAGCTGCAACTTTATCAGCAATTTCCTTTAATCTATTCATAACATCTTGGTCAAGCTTTTGAGGAGGGAGTACTAAAGTAGCATCCCCAGAGTGAATACCAGCGTTTTCAACATGCTCAGAAACAGCATGAACCATAACTTTACCGTCAGCTGCAACAGCATCAATATCAATTTCTTCAGCACCTTCAATAAATTTAGAGATGACAACAGGATGTTCCTTAGAAACATCAGCAGCGTTCAATAATTTAGAGTCCAATTCTTCTCTGGTTCTAATAACAGCCATTGCTGCACCAGATAAAACATAAGATGGTCTAACTAAGACAGGGTAGCCAACTTCTGCAGCAAAATCTTCTGCTGCTTTAACTGAAGTCAATTCCTTCCATTCTGGTTGATCAACATCAATTGAATCCAAAATTGATGAAAACTTGTGTCTATCTTCTGCCTTATCAATATCTTCTGGGTTTGTACCTAAGATCTTAGCACCACCATGTTGAAGCTTTAAAGCAATATTTTGAGGTAATTGACCACCAACAGAAACAACAACACCTTCAGAGTTTTCTAACTCATAGATATCCATAACTCTTTCATAAGATAACTCCTCAAAATATAATCTGTCAACTTCATCAAAATCAGTAGAAACAGTTTCCGGGTTATAGTTGATCATAACAGTCTTCTTTCCAGCGTTTCTCAATGCTCTTGCTGTAGAAACTGCACACCAATCGAATTCAACAGAAGATCCAATTCTATAAACACCTGAACCTAAAACCATAGTACCTTGATCATTAAATTCAACATCATGAGTTGTAGCGTTATAAGTAGTGTAAAGATAATTGGTAGATGCTGGGAACTCTGCTGCTAATGTATCGATCCTTTTGACAAAAGGAGTAATACCATAAGATTTTCTAAGTGCTCTAACAGTTAGTTCATCAGAATTAACAGCTAATGCTATTTGTTTATCAGAAAATCCAAGTTTCTTAGCTCTTGACATAACATCTTCATTTACCTTATCTAAAGATGCTAAACCTTCTAACTCTTTTTGCATATTAACAATGTTCATTAACTTGTACAAAAACCATTTATCAATTTTGGATAATTCATGGACTTTATCAACACTATAACCTTCATGTAAAAGAGCTTGGCCTACAGCCAACCATCTCCGATCTGTTGGAGAAGATAAAACAGCATCTATATCATCAAATTTATCACCTTGGAAACCAACAAACGATGGGTCAACTTGTCTAATTGCTTTTTGGAATGATTCCTCAAAGTTTCTACCAATGGCCATAACTTCACCAACTGATTTCATTGCAGATCCAATATCTCTTTTCACATGTTGAAACTTTGACAAATCCCATCTTGGAATTTTGGTCACCATATAATCTAATGATGGTTCAAAGTTGGCAGATGTTGATTTGGTAACTGGATTTGGCAACTGAGGTAGGGTATAACCAAGACCAATCTTCGCTGCTGTATATGCCAATGGATAACCAGTAGCCTTAGATGCAAGAGCAGATGATCTAGACAATCTAGCATTAACTTCAATAACTCTATAATCTAATCCATCTGGTTGTAAAGCATATTGGACATTACATTCACCGACAACACCTAAATGTCTGATGATTTTGATTGCAGCAGATCTTAACATATGATATTCTTCATCTGATAAGGTTTGAGAAGGAGCAACAACAATAGAATCACCAGTGTGAACACCTAATGGATCAAAGTTTTCCATATTACAAACAGTAATACAATTATCACATCTATCTCTAACAACTTCATATTCAACTTCCTTCCAACCTTTTAAAGACTTTTCAACCAAAATTTGTGGTGCCAAGGATAATGACTGGGAAGCCAAGTTTCTTAATTCAGTAGAATTATTTGCAAAACCTGATCCCAATCCTCCTAATGCATAAGCAGATCTCACAATAATAGGGTATCCAACTTCTTCGGCTGCTGCTAACGCATCATCAACTGTATTGACAGCAATAGATTCCGCAATTGGGATATTGATTTCATTTAATGCTTGAGCAAATAGTTCTCTGTCCTCGGAAGTTTCAAGTGTCTTGATAGGAGTACCTAAAACTTTAACATTATATTTTTCTAAAATTCCACTCTTATTAAGTTGAACACCAACATTCAAAGCAGTTTGTCCACCAAACGTAAGTAAAATACCATCAGGTCTTTCACGTTCAATGATGTATTGAATATATTCTGGAGTCACCGGTAGATAATAAATTTCATCGGCTAGAGCATGAGAAGTTTGATTAGTTGCAATATTTGGATTAATTAAAATAGATTTCTTGTTTGATTCCTTAAGTGCTTTGATTGCTTGAGATCCAGAATAGTCAAACTCACCAGCCTGACCAATAGAAAGACCACCAGATCCCACGACCAAGACTTTTGAGACATCAACTAAATGAATTCCGTTTTCATCCTTAAAATTCTTCATTATGTTTCCACCTTCATAAGTTGTAGTTGCGTATGACTTAACTTGATTCTTGAAGCTAGATTTTAAGCCGGAAAATCTAGCCAACTGCTTGAAAGATGGCATACTTAAGATTCTGGATGCCATTTTTAAGTAGTATAATATGTTTGATTATCTAATAGAATGTAAATCAAAAAAAGGATTATAATATGAAAAAGAGAATAATTAATGGATTTTAGGAATGGGAAACCGTTGATTCCAATGAACGCAAATTTTTCAGCGTTAAATAACATCTTTAACTTCGTGAATTGATTACCAGTGACTCAACAATCCGCGGTTTCCGGTATTACCTATTTAAGTAGGAACTTCCTAATTTGTTAGTTTTGTAGCGCGCTTAAAAGACTTGTTACTATTCATGATTAACTTACGTCAACCATAGAAAACAAAAGGAATGGTTTTCTTCGGAAGTTTTCAAAGGTTCTGGTGTCATTGGTACTAAAAATCTATAGATTTAGAAAAGTTTATGTTTGAGCTATATATCTATAAACTCAATCTCTTTTCCATCTGGTATGAGATGGTTGTCTACCCCAATAGATTCCACCTAACGATAGATTTGTGTTCCATTGGTCAACCCAAGAACAAAGTGCAGAACATAGTGCAATTTCTCTTGGAATTTTGCTTTCATCAACTATAAGATTGAATCCAACAGCTCCTGCTGGAACAACTCTTGCAATTCTTTCTCTAACTTCCGATTCTTTTTCACCAACATTCTTAACTTTTTCTAAAAATTTACCTTCTGTAGTCCACTGGTAAGTGTTCCCATCCGCAAGTGTGAACAGTCTATATGCATCAAGGGCATCCACTTTATGATTAATTGGATGCCAACCTAATTCTGCAACAGGGGCATCTGGAGCTCTAATCAAAAGAACATTAGACCTCAAACCAGCTCTACAAGTGGCTACAGGCTCATCCTCCCCTTTAGTTCCAGTGTGCCTAATTTGAGCTGAGTACATTTTATATGCTCCCTTTACAGCCCTAGATCTACTAAACCAAAACAAAGACTCTTTTTGTGAAGTTGGTCCCATAGGACCAGAACCCTCTGCTTTAGTGTCATAAACATCCCATATTTTAGAACCAGTACCGAACCTTTTTCTGTAAGCATACTCCGAGCATTTGGATTCATCTAAGTCGATATAATGAGGAATATATCTGCTTGAACGACGGTGGGGAGAAAGAACTATAGATTTTACTAGAATAAATGGTCTCATAAGAGGTCTCATTAAAAGTTCAACAGGCATTATTTCAAAGTATCTGATTATAGCAACGTAAAAGCTTTTTGAAGACAGAACCGAAAAGAAAGCAATGGAGGCAAAGAAAAGATGTAGAGCTCTATAACTCACTTTGTTCCCAATTTTGGATCGGGGCAACTAAAGAAGCAAAATACGAAAATGCCCCCTGAAGATATCTGATCTGTGAGCTTTGGGATGGAGTTATCAGACTTTTTGTATCGCCCTTCATGAATGCAAAGAATAATATATGGAGTTCATGTGATCTTCTCCGAGGAAAAGTATATTCTGTTGAACAAAATAATGTTCAGTTCCAGTTAAAGGAGCACCAACTTTATAGATAGAGCATATTGTCATCGATTTTAAAAATTGTTTATGAATATCTCCAGAATTACCAACACAACTGATTCGAAGGTTCCCTTGAATAATCGTCTAAGTTACCTGTTGAAAAGTCACTGTCTTTGGTGTGAATTAAATACAAAACCAGCCACCGACCTGAATTTTCCCAAACAGGAAATATCTCAATTTACTCATTGATCATATCGAGACTGCAAATTCGCATCGCTTCAGCACAATTCCACACAGTTGCTTCTACATCGTTAGTAGTATCAAACGACCAATAAGGTAAACGAGTTGCTAGAATGGCAGATCATATCAATGATCCTGAAGCTGGCAATAATAAATCTCGATTAGAAAATGTTAGCGATCTTGAAGATTACTATAATGCATTGAACGAACTTGAAAAGCAAACAGGAATTCCATCTCCAACAACTGAAAATACCAATATACAATATGACCCACTTGTGATGGACAGATGGCCAACACTGTTTGAAATTTTGAATAAGAAGACACAATCACCGCTAGATCTCTGGAGCTTTTACACTTATATGAGAGACGAAGAAAATGCAATAAACTACTTGGATTTTTGGATTGATACAGTCCAGCATATTAATCTCTGTAAAGAATATGTCAGGGGGTTAAGAAACTCTTTAGCTTTTAACAATAAAGTTAAAGAAATAGAGAAAGCGGATAACATTTTGAACACTATACGTAATAATACTATGGATAATATTAACAGTGAAAGCAGTATCAACCTTCATGATTCGACAGAAAATGTCATCAGTCCTCCTACTATAGAACCTAGCCTAGGAGTAAATCCACCACATAAAAGTTTCAATTTTGATTCAGCTGAGTCGAACAGAAATTCACAAAATAGTAGTAGAAATTCTAGGTCTTCATCGATTCTACTTGATCTTTTGATGAAAAATAACCTACTTGAAGAACAAGATCCTCATAGGCTATCTATGTTTTTGAGAGGTGAAAGCGCAATCAGGACCAGTGATCCGTTGGCAAATGCAAAAATCAATGAATTGAGAAGAAAATCGCAAAGCTTTGTTCAATCTAGTAGTGCAGTTAACCTAGCTGCAACTACAGAAGCAGATAAATCTAGTTTTAGAGTGTCCAAAATTAACCCAGAAATGGTTGAAACCTTTATTCAGTTTGACCTTGATGAGAAGAACAGATCATTTGAAGAGACTCATCATATCAGTAGGCAAGCATTGAGAAATTCCACTAAGCAGATTCTCGATACTTATTTTATGCCATATGCGGAAAACCAGATTGATATTCCTCCAGACATGATTCAAAAAGTAAGATATGCTTTAGAAAGACAAGGAAGAGATGACCCTGAAGTATTTGATGAAGCAAGAGAATACGTTTTCAAAAAAATGGAACTTACTGCCTATCCTAACTTTTTGAGGAACAATGCGTTAAAAAATGTTACCAAAAAATCCGCTCTTATAAGACTTCTTATATCTATGACATGTGCATTGGGAGCATTTTGGACTGGTTATACTTTGATATTTATGAACTATCAACCCAAACCGACCAGGGCTGTTGTTGTTATTCCTTTCTTTTTCATGTCATATTTTTTCTTCTCTGCATTTTACAGAATTGATCCATTTTTGTGTTATATTGGATATTGTGAAAGTACTGCTTCAGATGGTGGATTGGCTCCCTTAAAAGAACCTTATGTGAAAAAGTTACTGCGAAAAAGATCGCTATTTGTTCTTATTGTGATATGTTCAGTGGCTGCTGCATTTAGTGTTGTGTTTGCTCTAGTTCCGGGAAAGAGGTTAACACATTAGTTTGAAATTAGCTTACTACAAGCCGTTTATTCAATAACCATGTATATTATCCAACGTTTTAGCTTTTCAGTATTTCTCTATGACAGATTCTGAGTTGTTGCGAGGCCTCGACTAGCCTCAAAAAAATCACAATTTCAGTTTTATTTGAAGGTTGGCAAACATACCTTTCATCATATCAAAAAATACATACGATCGTCATGAGAGGTCATACAAACAGTAAGTATTCTGGTAGAGGAAGCTCTTCTTATAGGGGTGGCTCTTCAGGTGGGTACTACAATGATTCCTACTATAGCTCCCCTTCACGTGGAGGATATCATAACAACAGAGGTCGAGGAAGAGGAGGACATGTAAGTCACCCCGGTAGATACTATAACAACTATGGCTATGAATCTGCAAATTACAACTCAAGCAGTAATGGTATAGAATCATCTCCCCCAAAACAAGAGAGAATATCAGTAGCACCAGGTAGTCGTGAGGGAGACTATTCTTCATCACATTCAAACCACCGCTTCGAAAACAATGATGATTGGAATCATTTTTCATCTTCACAGAGCTACCAACAAGGAAGAGGAGGTATTTTTTTGGGATCACGGCAAGTAAGAGGTAGTAGAGGCCGTGGAAGAGGTTCGTTCAAGGGATATCAAAGAGGAGGGAGTGCAGGTAACTATCACCCATCCCCATATGATGAAGGAAATAGATCACATAACCAGTATTCATATTACTATGATGATGGCTCAAAGTCAACTGAAGTACCGCCGGTACCCAATCAGGATCAGCAAGTTGTCGAACAGCAGCCAACTACCTCTTTAAGTTCACAAAGCTCTGAGAATAAGACTGAAGAAGAAAAATTGCCAATCGAAAAAGAGAACGATAATCGACAGCAAGAAATCAAGAAGGAAGCTGAGTTCAAGGAAAAGCATTGGATCAAACGGATCAATGTAACGGGAGATGTAAAGTCATCCATTGTATCATTATTTGATGACCTAGATGATACTAATTCCAAACTTCTGGAGTTGGGTTCTAGATGCATGCAACTAGAAATTGATGTGCTGAAGTATAACCGTATTCTCCGTACTGAAGAAGAACGAGTTAGTTTGACCGAAGAATCATTAGAAGCTATGGAATTTGACTTCCAACCCTAGTGTATATAAAGAAAACTGTATAATAGAATGTCTTGTGATCGTGATCAGTCTTATATGGTAGACAAACACGAAGACCAGCACTGGAGATTGGAGGTTTAACCTGAAGCTGAAGCTTTATTGAGTTGGAGTTATGCCGAGAAATCGCAGACGTAGATTTTCTACAAATTCCCCATCTCGTGCAGTCCAGCTTTGTAACTCTTGCACTTCCTTTCTCCTTAGACAATATAACCATGTCAGGACTTTTGCAACAACTACTTAATTGTGACTGTACAATTACCAATGCATTTATTTTTACTGCATTGGCAGTAGGTGTTACAAAGCTTGTCTTTGTCGCTCTCTCGTTCGGTACAATCATTTTGGAATCATACATACTTCCTGGTGTCAACTTCTCTAAATATGGTGCCAAAAAAGGTAACTGGGCACTTATTACAGGTGCTTCTGATGGTATTGGTAAAGAATATGCATTTCAATTAGCTCAAAGAGGTTTCAACATTGTCTTAGTATCAAGAACTCAATCTAAACTTGAATTAGTTGCCTCTGAAATTGAAACCAAATATAAGAAGGAAACCAAAATTGTGGCATTTGATGCAACAACAGATGCCCCAGAAAACTATGAAAAACTTTCTAAAGCTGTCGAAGGTCTTTCTCTTACTATTTTGATAAACAACGTTGGTCAATCTCATTCCATTCCTGTTCCATTCCTTGAAACTTCAGAAGACGAACTAACCAATATTGTGAAACTGAATAACATCGTCACTTTAAAAATTACAAAGCTTATTGCTCCATTGATTGTTGAAAATGCTAAAAAGCAGAAAGGTGTCAGGGGTTTGATTTTAACCATGGGTTCTTTCTCTGGTTTGGTTCCAACTCCTTACTTAGCCGTTTACTCTGGTTCCAAGGCTTTCTTACAAAACTGGTCTTCTGCAATTGCAGGTGAATTGAAGCCACAGGGTGTTGATGTTGAACTCGTTATCTCCTATTTGGTCACATCTGCAATGTCAAAAATCAAATACACTTCACTTACCATCCCAAATCCTAAACAATTTGTTAAGGCTACTTTGAAGAATGTAGGAAGACGCGTCGGTGCGCAAGAGCGTTTTGCAACCATTACACCATACCCATCACATGCATTAATGCATTGGGCTATTGAGACTTTCCTTGGTGTCTACTCCAAAACTGTCAATCAAGTCAATTTGAATATGCATGCAAGTATCAGAAAAAGAGCATTGAAAAAAGCAGCTCGTTTGGCTGATGAAAAGAAGAAATCATAATTGTTTATGAAAAGCTTACTGAATGTATATGTAAATATTTTTAGTGGATATATAACTCAAATATGTATTAAGTGATGTTGCCACAATCTACGTAATGTAATCTTATGGATCAAAATATTGTTATAAATTTCGTGATTAATTGTTTTTTTAGCGTACACAAATTTCTTTGTTTTGCTTTCAAATATTTAGAGCAACGACAACAATATCGTAAAGGGGTGCACCTACACAATTGTGTTACTTACACGCAACTACATACAACCACACGTTAGAGTATAGACTATAACAACATAAAATGGAAGTAGAAGACTTTGATAAATTAGAGAAAATTGGTGAAGGTACTTATGGTGTCGTCTATAAGGCGATAGATACAAAACATAACAACAGAACTGTTGCATTAAAGAAAATTAGACTTGAGTCTGAAGATGAAGGTATTCCTTCAACTACTATAAGAGAAATTTCCTTGTTGAAAGAATTAAGAGATCATAATATCGTTGCACTTTATGATATTGTGCATTCAAATTCAAACAAAATCTATCTAGTTTTTGAGTTTCTCGATATGGATTTGAAGAAGTATATGGAATCTATTCCAGAAGGTCAAGGTATGAGCAGAAACATGGTAAAAAAGTTTATGGTACAGTTGGTAAAGGGAATTTACTATTGTCATTCGCATAGAGTACTTCATAGAGATTTGAAACCACAAAATTTATTGATTGATAAGGAAGGTAGCTTGAAAGTTGCTGATTTTGGATTAGCTAGAGCATTTGGTGTTCCACTTCGTGCATATACTCATGAAGTTGTTACTCTTTGGTATAGAGCTCCAGAAATTTTGTTAGGCGGTAAACAATATTCTACTGGTGTTGATATGTGGTCAATTGGATGTATATTTGCAGAAATGGCACAGCGTAAACCTTTATTTTCTGGTGATTCAGAAATTGACCAAATCTTCAAAATTTTCAAAGTTCTGGGAACACCAACTAAAGAAACATGGCCAGAAGTTGAATATATGAGTGACTACAAGGAAACTTTCCCTAAATGGAAAAGACAAAACCTAGCTTCAATTGTCACTAAGTTGGATGTTCATGGTATCAATCTTTTACAACAATTACTTGCATATGATCCGGCTGTCAGAATTAGTGCCAAAAGGGCATTGGCTCATAAATACTTCAGAACCGATGATGAACAGTTCCATAATGCAGTAGAATACCCACAACAATCGATGCAAGTTGATTCATCGAGGTTATATGCATAGCTTTTATAAACTCTTTGATAGGTGTTTAAATAAATACGCTTCGAAAACATCAACTAAGCTCAGTAGTAGTTGAACAATATTTAGTTGGCATTGGTTTATAGTCTTTACAGTAATTATAGTTTAGAGTTGGTTGATGTTGTTTTGGTAACATAGTTTGTTACAAATAGATACAAGGCTGACAAGTCCACAAAAACAACTAAATCTTTAATAAATTTAATCAAAGTTGTATGTGCAACGCTCAGAAACCAACTGGACTGACGGAGTGTCACAAATTTATTATCATGTAACCACTTCAAAGAACTTATTCAGTCCTTTAAACTATGAATATCTCTGTTTTTCAAAGTATTTTGGGTAATTTCTACTGCTATGAACGTCTACTAACTCGAAGCTTGTAAATTTCATACCAGGCAGTTCATTCAAAGGTATATTGTTACTGAGTGGATCATTTATTGTTTGGATATATGTAAATTTGAAAAAGAAGGGAAGTTTGGCTTTCTTTTTTTGGAAAATAACAAAACATTCCAATTTCTGACATGTCTTTGTAAACTAGCCTCATATTATTAAGATAAAATATCGAGAAGCAATATATAGTGCTTTAGCTGGAAACATCAGACTATCACTCAAGTAATTTAGTCCTATATTCAAGGATGGAAAGTTGAGATAACGTAATCTTACAATGTAATCAAGCTTCAAATTATCTATCTAGTTTTGGAACACGGTAAATTATCGGAGTATGTAGTGGTGCAGTAGTTTAATGTCGTGTAGTTCAAAGTGGTCTTTGTGTAAAAGAAAATAAAGTATTTGACTTCTAATAGCAGGAAATTCATCAAAAAAGGTCAAATAAAGTATATTCTACTGCGAAGAATGAATGTAGCTTGTTGTCAATCAAGAAGAACAATAAGGACTGTGTACCAAAGGTGAAATTCTGTTTTGAAAGCAAGGTTTTGAGCTTCCTTGCCATTAACAATTTACGAATTTTCTTCCAAGTGATTTCAGCATACGTATCTGCTTAAATTTGAAGGCAGTTTTAGATGAATGTACCTTTTGCCTTTTCTGCAACAAAGCCATTAACGTTGGAAGAGTGGTTGTGTCATCATAAATAAAAAAAAGAAGGTTGCAAACGAAAGTACTATATTAGCTAATCAATGCGGCTTCTTTGTTTAGTAACTATAACATAAAAACTAACAATTTTTAATTTTTTGTAAAGCACGAATAGCTCAGTGGTAGAGCAGCAGATTGCAAATCTGTTGGTCGCCGGTTCAAACCCGGCTTCGGGCTTTTACTTTTTGATGTATTAAATTAATGCTATTTCTTAATTGTTGCGCAAATTCACGTGATTGAGAGCATGGAAAGTCGTAGAAACAATAAGGAGCCGCAATTTCCAGTTTCTTTGACCACTGAATTTTGTTAATACGGCATAATTGTTATAAATTGCAGGACTTGCTTCACAAAACTACTATAATCTGTTGTTCGCCCCTTGTTTATCCCATTTTTATCATCTTTGAATTCTTTTACCCTCTTCTACCAAGGTTCAATTGACTAACAAATTCATCAATCAATCACAATGTTTGCAAGATCTATCATCAGAAACTCCTTTAAGGCACCAATGAGAAGATTCATCTCATTTGATGCAGCATCTCAACCAAGAATCAGAATTGGTTCTGTTGCTCCAAACTTCAAGGCACCAACAACCATTGGTGATATTGATTTTCACGAATATTTAGGTAACTCTTGGGGTGTTTTATTCTCTCATCCAGCTGATTTCACTCCAGTTTGTACAACCGAATTAGGTGCTTTTGCAAAGTTAAAGCCAGAATTCGATGCTAGAGGTGTTAAATTGATTGGTTTATCTGCTGAAGGTATCCCATCTCACCTTGAATGGGTTAAGGACATTGAAGAAGTTGCTCTTGGTGGTCAAAAATTCAACTTCCCAATCATCGGTGATGAATCCAAGGAAGTTGCTTTCAAGTACGACATGGTTGATGAAGAAGGTTTCAAAAACATTCAAAAGGGTCAACCAGTTTTCACCATTAGATCTGTTTTCATCATTGATCCAAAGAAGACTGTTAGATTGATCTTAACTTACCCAGCTACCTGTGGTAGAAACACTTCTGAAGTTTTGAGAGTTATTGACGCTTTACAAACTGCAGATGCTAAGGGTATTGCTACCGGTGTAAACTGGCAAGTTGGTGATGATGTTATCATCCCACCTTCTGTTTCCAACGAAGATGCAAAGGCTAAGTTTGGTGATTTCAAAGAAGTTAAGCCATATTTAAGATTCACTAAGGCTTAATAGTCTCAACAGAAAAAACATCTGTCATCTACTTTATAGCCGTTTAAACTTGGGTAATATATAATATTTATAGTTATGAACTTACGACAAGAAATATAAGCTAGTCATTAGATTGGGCTAATAAGATTACCCGGTGGACTAGCTAAAATTTGGTTCTGAGCTTTTTTTTTTTCAAATTTAACGATTTCGGTAAATCAAATTCCCGAATAACAGGTCTCCGAATTGAACTGGCTATAGAAATCAGGATTCTCAAGACCCCGATTAAACCAGAAACACCATCTAAGCAAGTGTTTGTGGATTTTTAAGCTCTCATCAATTATCGTGCTCTAAGAATTAATCATAGCACCGAACATACTGTTTTTAATTAACGCGATCACCAAACTCCGATTGGATCATTGTTTTCTGTACATAGTTGTGATTTTGAGTCTACATATCTTTCCAAAACAATGTCTAACCGACCAAATCATATAGTTCCGAAAATGGATACTGCTACGGATGTGGCCATGAAGCGAAAATATGATATAACTATTAAGAAAACTAACAAAAAGGCTAAGAAAGGTTCATATTCAGAGAATGAACAAGAACATCAAAGTGAAGATACAGAGGATAACAAAAAATCTACAGCTGGCCATCGTCCCGTAACATCTTGTACTCACTGTCGACAACATAAAATCAAATGCAATGCATCAGAAAGATTTCCTGATGCATGTTCACGTTGCCTACGTATGAATTTGAAATGTGAAATTGATCCACAATTTAGACCAAAGAAAGGTTCTCAAATTCAATCCTTAAGAAATGATGTTGATGAATTGAAGACAAAAATTGAACTTTTGACTAAAAATGATAGCATCATTTCAAAAGCTCTCAAATCTTCCAATTTTAATCTACCCTCAGCAAGTGATTCATCAGTTGCACGCTCTAATTCTACATCGCCAACTTTGATTGCTAAGACACATTTACAAAAGGAACCAATGCTTTTAACTCTTGATGGTAAATCGAATTCCATTCAATTGATCAATGATTCTGCTTCCAATAAGGCAGATTTGAATCCTGCATTAGAGGCAGCTGTCAGAAATGTTTTGGATGCACCAGCAGAATTCGTTGAGGGACAGAAGTTAACAACTCATGTAAACACCAAATCAATTGCACAGGACAACATAGCCACCAATACAGCCATTTCTGAATTTATTCTAGGTGATGTAACATTAGATATCGAGAAAGCGAAAGTGTTACACAAACGTTTTGTTGATAATTACCTCCCATATTTACCAATAATGGTCTCAAACAACCCTATTGAATTATATCATCAAAGTCAATTACTTTTCTGGACAGTGATGTTAACAGCATGTTTATCCGATCCCGACCCTTCATTATATAATTCATTTGCGTCATTGATTAAACAATTGGCAATTGAAACCTGTTGGATCAGAACCCCAAGGTCTACTCATATTGTTCAAAGCTTACTCATTTTGAGTATATGGCCATTGCCTAATCAAAAAGTTTTAGATGACTGTTCTTATAGATTTATTGGACTTGCCAAAAGCCTATCATTACAATTAGGATTACACAGAGGAAAATTCATGGCCGAATTCACTAGAACACAAGTTACACTTCCTGATGCTGAAAAATGGAGAAGTAGGACATGGCTGGCGGTTTTCTTTTGTGAACAGTTTTGGTCTTCTAATCTTGGTTTGCCACCTAGTTTACAGACTGATTACATTCTAGAGAGTGCTAGAATTGACAAATCTTTACCGAAAAATTTCAGGTGTTTGATTTGTCTTTCAATTTTTCAAGCAAAACTTGTTAATATAATGGGGTTGAATGTTTCAAGCCCTGATGGATTAATGGAACCAACTAATAGAGCAGGCCCATTACATATAATGGAAAGAGAATTGGAGAGACTTGCATTCAAGCTAGAGATTGATGATCTAGTTGTTGAAATATATTATCTTTATGTTAAACTGATGGTGTGTCTCTTTTCATTCATGCCAGATACACCAAGTGAAGATCAAGCAAAATTTGTTACTATTGCATACCATTCTGCTACTAGAATTGTAACAATAATGTCCAAACTTTTGGAGAAACGACAATTAACAGAGTATCCAATTTATGTTCGTCATTCAGTTACAACAGCTGCATTTATTTTATTTAGGTTACACCTCACACCATATTTGCATCCCAAATATGTCGATTCTTCAAGACAATCTATTGTTACAGTACATAGATTATTCAGGAATATGCTTGCTGCTTGGAAAGACGTGGAGAATGATATTTCACGTACTGCTACAGTTTTAGAAAAATTAAACTTTGTCATCATAACTCACCCTGAACTTTTCACAGAAACAGAGGGTATTTTAGTGCGAATGAGATCACATTTGACAGGATCATTATTCTATGATTTGGTTTGGAATATTCATGAAGCACGTCGTCGTTCAGCTGAAGAATCCAAACAGGGTAAAGTAAAGAATGGTACATCGATCAATTCCAAAAATAAGCCACTTCCGTTACCATTTTACAATCAAATAACGAAAGATGATTTTACTGCAATTACAATGACAACACCGAATGGTACTACTGTGACCAAATTAGTACCTACTGACCAAGCTATAACGAATGCAACGGAATCTGCGAATAAAGCAGGTCTTTCCAAACCCACTGAGATTAATGGTATTCCACTCGCTATGCTCGAAGCGACAGGATCGCTTAAGTCAAAGCTTGAACAGCAACAACAACATCACATGCAGCAGAAAATACAGAAACAACAGAAACCACCAATTATTTCACAGCAATCACTTTACCCACCACACCTTCAACAACTTGCACAACAACTACAACAACATTCAAATTCTCCTAAACCTTTATACTCAGCGTCCAGTGTGAAGAAGAGATTAAGTGATGCAGATTTCAGTGGACTTCATTCAAAACCTTTAGTAAACATGCCAAACAATTTAATGACAACCACATTGTCGTCACCATCATCATCTGTTCAAACAACAAAAGTACCACCTCCATTATTTACAAACACTACGAAGGCAACGTTGACACAGAATAATACAGATTCCACAAAATTGATTCCTATGGCTTTGAATCGATCAGCGTCACTTGGAGCTGAGAATGGTTCTGAAATTAATTCTATAATTCCAATGATGGGAGTGAACAATTTCTTTGATAATTCAGGTACTGGAAAGCCTAATAGTGGATCAATGAGTGGAGTTGGATCAACAACACAGAGTCCAGATTCTGATATGTTGAATGAAATGTTTATTGACTCAATTTTCCAGCAAAATTCAAGCAAATTGCCAAATGATGATGATGACGATTTATTAGGGTGGTTCGATATGAATATGGAAGCAGAATTTTAAATTACGATGACGGAGTGAAATAGGAAAGAAATGCAAAAGAGAAATATAAATTGTTGTAATATCTAATCGTCTTCTAACTTTTCGGATTCATCAGATGGATCCATAATACCACCTTGTCCGATAGCAAAGATACATTCAGATTCAGCAAGACATGGTGAATCATAAATTTTACAGATTCTATTTGCACCTTTACCCTTTTTGAAGTATAATCTTGTAGTTGAAGAATGTGCAACGATATTACCACCGATTGGCTTTTTAGGATCTGGATTGAACATTGCAGCACCATCGACTTGAGCAACCACTTGATTTGTAATAACAACGGCAATACCAAATTCATCAGCTAATCTTTGTAAAGTACGCATAAATCTAGCAACATGCATTTGTCTTGCACTTAATTCTCCACGACCAGCATAATCTGTCCTATATAATGCCATAATTGAATCAACAATAAGTAATGAAAATCTACTTTGCGCCATCATTTGAGCTGCTTGATTTAGTAATTGAAGTTGATGATCAGCATTGAAAGCTCTTGCATAAGCTATATTTTCCATAGCATCATGTTCATCTAAACCAAACCTACGAGCAATGGGTACGATACGTACAGGACGGAAAGTACTTTCAGTATCAATAAACAAACATTTCCCCTCACCACCACCCATTTCAACTGGTAATTGTGCTGTAACTGCAAGTGTATGACAAAGTTGTGATTTACCAGTTCTAAATTCACCAAAGATTTCTGTTATTGCACCTGTTTCAATACCACCACCAAGAAGGGTATCAAGCTGTTTTGATCCTGTAGTAAGTGTAATCAATTCTGATCTACGTTGGTGGAATTCAGTTGCAGTGGTGAATCCTAAAGGGACAATTTTAGATGCTTCTGAGATAAGTTTATCTGCTTTTTGGTCAGAAATACCTTTGATCGTTGTAAGTATCTTTTTCGGTGTGTATGCAATCGATTCAACAGTGCACAATCCAGCTTCTTGTAGTTTTTCAATATCTTTTTTAGAAATACCGTTCCCTATAAGAGCCTCCACTGGTGAAGGTCCGATTTGACCTTCGTCTTCTTCTTCTTCAGCGTACGCGTCAGTATTTGCTGGAACCATCTCAGACGCGTCAGTCATAGAAGCATCGTGATTTACTTCAGTTGGCTGTTCTGGCATTTGTTGCTGCTGAGACTCGTAGCTTAAATCGATTGGTTCCTGAGTCATTATGTCTTGTTTATTGATCAAAAGTTTCGTGTCGTGTGGTATTGATCTGATCAGTAAGGGCGAAGAAAGTTAAATGCGGGAAGTTCTTTTTGTCACGTGCACGCAGATTGGAAATTCAGATTATCTTTTGAGCTTGCAGCGAGATTGAGTTAAGTGAAGATCTAGAAGGCGAATGCAGGGCAAAGCATTCTTCTTCCCCGTGTGGTAGCTTGAAACTAGAATAAAAAGATGTCAGACCCTTCTTCTATCAATGGAGGTACCGCCGTTGCGATGGTGGGCAAGGATTGTGTTGCAATTGCGAGTGATTTGCGGTTAGGATCACAATCACTTGGTGTGTCGAACAATTTTGAGAAGATTTTCAACTATGACCATGTCTTTTTAGCATTGACAGGTCTTGCAACTGATGTTCTTACAGTACATGAAGATTTGAGGAAGAAGACAAACTTATACAAATTGAATGAAGATCGGAGTATTGAACCTGAAACATTTGCAAATCTTGTGAGTTCATCATTATATGAACGTCGGTTTGGACCATGGTTTGTTGGACCAATAGTTGCTGGTTTGAACTCTAAAACGCGTAAACCATTTGTTTGTGGATTTGATTCTATTGGATGTATTGATTTTGCAAAAGATTTCATTGTGGCAGGTACGGCCAGTGATCAATTATTCGGTATGTGTGAAGGATTATATGAACCAGATTTAGAACCGGAAGATCTGTTTGAGTGTATTTCACAGGCATTATTAAATGCTGCTGACCGTGATGCTTTGAGTGGATGGGGTGCCGTTGTGTACATAATTACAAAGGATAAAGTTGTAAAACGATACTTGAAATCAAGACAAGATTAGTGTATAAAAAGTATGTACATGTTAGAGGTATAAATGTTTAATTTTTACTATCAGATAGTTGTTGTTGTGGTTGTTGTTGTTGCTGCAGTTTTGACTTTAATTCTAATTCAACAACTTTCTTTAAATATTCGTTTTCACCCCATTCTTCTTCAAGTCTCTTACGTTTATTTTCTTCAAGGATTTTATTCTTTTCTCTCCGTTTAAGGATTTGTTCCCTATCGTTAGCGAGTCTGTTTTCATGGAGGCATTGTGATAGTTGAATTTTGATGTCTGAACATTTACCCATAGCAGTTTCAAGAAATGGGGATTTATGACATTCTTCAAGCATGTCAATAAGGTCTTCACAGTTTTGGAAACGATCACGGTCAAGAATAGGATGCATGGTTGTTATTTAATGAAAGAAGGTAAAAAGGGTTTAGTGTGTGCATGACTAAAGTTGTAATAAATTTCGCTCAAATTGTAAAGTTTTGAAGTTAAACGTTACTGTTTCTTGTTGATTGCTATGAGCAACGAAAAGGAGATATTGGAGTTTTTGGACTCACTTCCAGAAGGGGAAGAACCAGTTAAGGGTGACGATGATGCAGAGATTCTTGATTTTCTTGATGAATTGGAAGGACCTGCAATTGAATCAAAATCTGTTGAACAACCAAAAGTAGAGGAAAGTTCAACTGTAACAACTACTGAAGCAACAACGAAGGAACAGCATGTTGTGGAAAGTACGGCTACACCAGTTACTGAGACTTCTACGAATGATAAACCTACAGCCTCAGCAATTGCATCAATTGCATCATGGTGGAATGGTAGTGGTGCGGAGAAAGTTTCTGAAGTAACTACTAAATTATCATCACTTGGAGTTGGAGCTCTGCAAGGAGTACTTTCTGAACAACATGATTTAGGTGAAGCACGTGCTGTTGTTGAAGGTAGTCTTGAATTTGTTGGTAAAAGTGTTGCTGAAATTATTGGTCGTGGAGTTGGAATGAGTCGTAATGAAGATGAACGAATTGAGATTGTATTAGCTCATGATATGCGCAATTTCCATGGATTAAAAGAAATGATTCGTGGAATTTTTGAAGATGTTATGAGTAAACAAGTTGATGGTAGTATTGATGTTTCTGTTGTTGAAAAGGGTAGAGATGGTACTGATAGTGGTATAAGTTTTGGTATATTTGAAGGTAATGTTAATGATGCGGAGAAATTATTACGTGCAAATATTGATAATGAAGCTAGTTTACGTGGGGAAGTTAAAGGTACTACTAGTATTTATGTAAGTATTGGAGCATGGACTAGTGGAAGTGATGGGAATATGATTGGTGCTGGTTATAAAGGATCTGTAACATTTATGAGTGTTTTAAAAGATGTTGATCATGGAATTGAAGTTGTGGTACAAAGTCAATCAGTACCATTAAAATGGTGTAAATGGATTGAAAGTGAGAAAGAAGAAGGTGATGATGTAGACGATGAAGGTGATGAAATTGAACCTAGTGAATGGGTTATAGAATGGGTTACAGAAAGTATTCGAAATCTTATTGGTGTTACATCGCAAAGTTATATAATTAAAAGAATGGGATACTAGTTGTAAATTCTAGTTCCTGAACGTTTTAAGTAATGATTCCAGATCAGATTCTGTTGTTGCTAGACGATTGCGGTCCCAATCAACAACTAGTGGTGGAACGAAGGAATCCAGTGTACCTTTTGGGAATGCCGTATTGAAAGCGTTTTTGGACTCATTGATGTTATTATTCAAATATTCGAATTGTTCTTGAGTTGGTAAAGCGGTACATTTATCAAGGGCGAATCTATATTCACCTGAACGATGGGCTGTTGTATCTTGAGCGAGTTCTAATTGGGTTAGAAGTTTTTGTGAGAGTTTAGAAGTTGGTGAATGGAATAAAGTAATGACTGATGGTGCATGTTGTAATGTACGGAACATTTCGGAGTTTGGGGTTAGGTACAGTCTAATATTAATTAGAGGAGAAGATATCATTTCTGCGTTGAGAGTTTAATGGCATTTTATTGCGCACTTTTGTGAGATGGTTCAAATCGATTTCAGCAAACGCCAATGAATCAGTGTCTGAACAAAGTGCTATTTCTTCACCCCAAGGATCATAAACTGCTGCATGACCCCAACTTTCTCTATTGTTTGCATCTTTATGAATACCTGTTTGAGCGGGGAGTATTACGTAACATTGTGTAAAGATTGCAGTTGCAGCACCAAGTTTGTTAAAATGTGGACCTGTAGGACGAGTCCAAGCAGATGGGTAAACTAATAATTGAGCACCATTTTCAACATTATATAGTGCATGTTCTGGGAATCTTAAATCGTAACATATTCCAACACCTAATTTACCAGCAGGTGTATCAATTATTTGTGGAGGTTTTGAACCTGGCTCAACAGAATCTGATTCACGGAAAATTGGACCTGTTGGTAAATCAACGTCAAACAGGTGTAATTTTTGGTATCTATAATTAATTGAACCATTTGAATTTAAATAAAGAGCAGTATTTTTAACACGGTTTGAAGGTGGTATTGTTGGTTCATGAATACCAACTAAAACATCAATTGGAGTACCAGCTTCATTTAATGAATTTAAAGTTGATTGTAAAGTTTTAATAAATGGTGAATTTTGAACATCTTTGACAATTTCGAGTGAATGAGCAGTATTTTTGGAAATATAATCTGAAGCTTCAGGTAAAAATAGTATACGAGCACCACGAGCAGCAGCATTACGTGCCAGAGTTGCAGCTGCCTTTCCGTTGATGAGTAGATCAGCAGTAGAAGTTAGTTGTCCAACAGCAATTAGCATTGTGTGTGTAGATTGAATTAGTATGATTTGGTGTTGCTTTTTGTTTAGTAATGCATACAATTTATAACGAGATTTTTTTTTTTTCTCTTTAGTCTAACTTCTTCATTATTTTCATTTGACAATGACACTATCTATTTGTATTGAAGCTGTTCAATTTACAAAGGAATATACCAATTTACGTCAACTTACTGATGCATTATATATGATTGCACGACATGCATGTGATGTTAAAGTTGCAGAAGTTGTAGTTATTGGTGAAGGTGAGGCAAGTTTAAAAGTTGCAGCAATTTTACAATTTTTTATTACACCAGGGTATTTAGTACGTGAAACATTTAAAGGAGCTTGGAAACGTGGATTAGATAAAAATATTTTCAGTGAAGCACGTAAATGTCCACCAATACGTTCATTAAAATGTTTAAAGCCATGGAAAAGAGAAGATAATGGTAGTGGTAATGGTAATGGTAATTATTTCCGTGAAGGTGTTGCAATTATACGTAAAATACGTCGTGGAAGGACATCAAGTGGTAAAGTTGCACGTTTGAATGTTAAAGATCGTACAACTGAATGGGTTAATGTTGGATTAAGTAATTCATTAAAACTTGAAAATGAACGTGTACCATTTGGTGTTAGAGTTACAGTTGAAGTTTTAGGGGAAGAAGGTAAATTAGGACGTTTAGTATCTAGTAAGACAGCATGGGGGTATTGTGGGTATATTGTACGTGGAGCAACAGATGCGGCAGGTGTTTTCAGTGGTTCTGGAGCTGTTGCTGGGGAAGATGGGTATTCCAAAGTTATTGGTATAAGTGGGAAGAATACGAGTAGGGGTACTGATACTACTAGTACTACTACTAGTACTAGTAGCACCCTCCCTGAATTGAATAGTGATGATGCTGTGCTTATTGCAGTGAATACACTTAATGAGTTGTGGGATAGTAGAGTAGAAACCTGTTCGTTTCTTGTCGCGGATGCATGTGTAGCTGGAATTGCACTTATTGCCACTGCTCGTTCTGCAGTTGTTTAAAGTAGTATTAGTAGTATTAGTAGTATAGTAGTTTTTAAATACAATGAAGGGGATACTTAAGAATAAAGATGAAGGTGAATTAGATAAAGTTGATGCACATTTTGATAGGAAAACAGTTATTGAGAACACACGTCGAAATGCACATTTAAGAGCAGCAATTGATAGTAAAGAAGAAGAAGAAGAAGAAGGTGAAGATAAAGATAAAAGTAATTTTGAAGAATTAGATCATCATCATCATCGTCGTTCATCTATGTCACCACTGAGATGGGATGAAAAGAATTTAATTATTAATGAATTTGAGAAGAGTTCCACAATGAAGATTGATGAACCGAAAACACCATATGAAGGTGGATTTGATCCAAATAATGATTATTACAGGGAAGATAATGAAGATGATGGAGAGGATGATGATGATGATGATGATGATGATGAATTAGTTTTAGGTGAAGCAGAAGATGAAGCAGAGTTCCCACCTGAAGTTATTGAACGTGCCGAAGGAGTGGAGGATACATCGGAAGTGAAGGAAGAAGAAGAAAAAGAGGCGGGAGAGGATAAAAAGGACGATACAGGGGAGTCAGCCTTCGAGCGTATGCGTAAGATGCACTATAAGATGGAGGCGAAGGTGCGTCCACCAGAGGATGAAGAGGATGGAGAGGATGAAGAGGGAGAGGATGATGAAGAGTAGGGTTGTTGTACTCTTAATTGATGTATAGTGTGTGTACAGTTAATTAGTTGTTAACGAATGCCAGATGAGGTGATATAAAAAAGAGGACCCCGTCACGTGATGCACAGAGCTGAGCCTCCATTTCAAACCCCGTGACAGCTTTAGAAAATTTGTTATTAATCGATCGCGTGAGGAAAAAAGACGAATAAAAAAAGAGACGAATAAAAAAAGAGACGAATAGAAAACTTGAAGGCTCGTTAAAACAAGAAAATAATTACACGGGTCTCAACTCAGTTCAGCCCTGAAATTCAAATTCAAATTCGAAAAGAGCAATTTGTAAACACCGTCAATTACCAATTACTAATTTGTCACCGAGCCCACAAGCTGAATTCCCCCCACAAATCCCCCCC